>VZSE01007021.1:569702-659292 GCA_013398275.1 Promerops cafer | reverse complement strand
GCCCCCGCCCGGTGCCCCGCGCTCCGTCTTGTGTTCCTTCGGGTGAAATAGAATGGGTTCTTTCTATTTTATCTGTCACGAAATCGTCCTTTTTCTACGTCTGTGAGGTCATGGGAGCAGCCGTTTTTCACCTGTTGATGTCTTGTCGTGAAAAGACCTGGACTTGAGTAGCTAGGGGACAAAAAATCCCGAGTCCTGCTGCCAACCGGACCTCGAGAAGGCGAAAGTTTTGTTTTTCTTCGTAAATTAAAAATTCTGCTTTAAAGTTACCGTGAGTCAGAAAACTCAGTATTAATCTTCAGAGGGTCTCTTTTACAGTAGATAAGAAAGCAAATAGAATCTCATTCTTTAAAATAAAACGGTTTCAAAGAGAGTGAGGTAGCACAAAGCTGTGCTGTCGCTTCTCCTACCGAGGTTCATACCTCTGGCTACTGTGAAACACTCAGTTAGGCATATTTTTTTTCCTGTACTTCCATACATAAAGTTTCCACATGTTCCACACTTCTATGCATGAAGTATTAGACAGCATATACTTTATCCCCCTCAGAACGGGCTACCCTCTTTGAAACACTTTTCTATTGTTAATGTAGCAAAGGGCTCTGCAACATCAGTGGAATAATTTGAGACCTGAAGACCAAAGATTAAAAAGTTTGTGTTAGACCACAGAGCTTCATGTAAGTCTCTGGTGCACAGAAACAGACCACTCTCTAAATAAAGCACAGAGTGCTAAATCTGTAAAATTCGTTCATGTGATTCATTAACATGGGGAAAAAACACAGGGCTTGATTTTGCAAGAGACGTGAGAGCACCATTCTATTCATATTTTGATCTGAAGCTGGAAAGAGAAATCACATTTTTTGCTCACTGCTCTTTTTCCATGTTACAGATCATGTCACAGCAGTTTCTGTACATAAAATCTTTGGCTGCAGCACAAAGTGAGGCAAAGCTCTTTATGCACATTGTGGTGACTACCCCATTAGCACACATACATTCTCACCAGCTGCAGCTTCGGGTACAGTTTTGTGTCTCTGTCAGGAGTTCCTAATTCATTTACCTGGAAATTTAATGGCCATCAATAGTTTAGCAGTGTCAGATTGCTGCATTTATACCTCACGTAAACAAACTGCATTTGAATAGTTTAGGTATGACGCTGACCAGTTATGATCAACTTCCCTTTTTCAACAAGATGAAAAATCTGTGAGTGGAAAAATACCACCTCACTCCTCTATTTCATTCCACTAAAGGACAGTAAAATGAACCTCTTGAAGATTTTGGAAGACTCTTCATCTTCAATTAATTCACAGAGTCTGATTCAAAAAAACCTCATATAGGCACTTTGACATTTTCTTGCAAAATTATGGTAAAAAGACTTTAGGCAAATTAATACATTTTTCTCTCACTTATGTTTTCTTTCTAACTCCTCCTTGCCATCGAGGTCCCCTAGGTGAGAAATTATGATGTTATGATGAGGCAGAAAGTACCAATAAGATGGCAAATTCAGCAAATCTGGATCTGGGTTTTCAAACCATGTTGGAAGTGGGATGGCTTATAGAGTAATGTTCACTGGAAATTTTACAAAGGTAAGAGAACTTGACTGTATGACATTTACTCCGTGTAGTAGTAGGGGGCATAAGGAATTGAATGGTGAAATTGTTGACATCCTCTAAAGTTTCCTGCAATCAGGTGGATGACTGCGTGTCTGCCCTGTCCCATCTAGGTCTGGTAGAATCCTTGATCTCCTGTAAACACAGTAAACATGTTACAGTGTCTAAGCAGCTTTTTGTACTCACCAACTCTTCAATCACTAATGCCAACACTTGCATTGGAACAGAAGCCTTTCTACCTCCCCCATTCTCTGCAAACCTTATTTTACAAGAGTAATCATGCATCACAATAGCACACTTTCCTCCAGCCTGTAATGTAATATTCCCAAGACTGTTTTCCTTATACACACACAGCTGGCACACAGCTGTATGCCTAAATCCTTTATAGTGGTGCAAACCACAACACCAACCATCTCCAGAGGAAAAGCTTCTCGTATGTGCCACAGCAACACTGCAACACATTGTGGTAGTCCTTGTCTCACTCCACTTTTGACAGCATCATTCTCTATCAAATGTTAAATTGAGCAACTTGAGGCTAAATTTTGTAATTATTTTAGGGGCTCCTACTTATTTGATTTTCCTCTTCTGTTTTTATTCCATTATTCCCTTTCCTTATTTTTACAAAGATTATATAATCTCATGACCATTTTATATAAAGGCAGTCAAGTCATTTTTATTAGGGGAAGGATGCAGAAATATAAGAGAATAATCAAGACCTACAAGGAGACATGAATACAGCATCACCTCATAGAGCAGTAAATACACAAAGATTGTGGTTCATGGCTCACCCTCCCCTTGCAAAACCTGCTGTTTCTTGTGTGATTAGCAGCACAAAAACCTGAAGTTGTGCACCAGAGATCATTACTCTAGTCATGGTGAAACTTATTTAAGATACATGTAGTAGTACATATTTCCCTGCAATGCAGACATAAAAAAGAACAGATAGGAAAGATCCTTACTGGGAGAGATTCTCCCTCCCTCTTATGCATTTACCATCACAATTACAGCCAGTTTTGCTACCTCACCTTAGAAGAGGTGAAATCAAGAACAACAGGATCTCAACAGTATTCCAGGCTGTCGGTCTCTGCGTGCACTGTCAGTGTGGACAGAGATCTCTGGTAGAGTAACAAGAATCTGCCAGCAAATCCTACAGAACAATTTATTCTTTGCACGTTCTATCAATGTGAGCCAGCTCAGACTGCAAGAGATCAGATATGAAAGCCCCTTAGAGTACCTCCCAGACAGCAATAATCCAAAGTATGGATTATTATAACCAGTAACAAATGCCTATTAACTTGCAAAAATATATAGTAATCTGAACTAAACTTAGTGCCTGCTAGTCAACTAAAAAAACTGCAAAATCAGGGTAGCTTTCCAATTATTGCATGTTCTTTTCAATTATTGCATGTCCCTTTTGTGATATTTGGCTCTAGGGAACAAAGCTGAGTGGCCACCATAGATGACATTAAAAGTCCTAGGAAGAGGACTTTACAAAGGTCCAGTGCTCAGCTGCTTGTACTCATAGTGAGGATAATTCTTCTTGAACTCTTTCTCCTATTCCTCCCCTTCCTTATGACTTTTCCACATGAACACCTAACTGCACTGCATTTCACATTACCATGACTTTCCCAAACAGGTAAAGCCCATCTCTGTTTTGGAGATAGGAGAACTGAGAGTCATTCACAATTCTTAGAAATACAGTTGCTTGGATCCTCCAATTTTAGTCTGATTCATGCTTTCTACCCTCCTCCTTCTGAGTCCCAGCTATAGGTGTTAATTCTAAACATTTCCTGTCAGCAGAAAAATGGTTCAGAGATGATTCATCTAATTTCATATAGGGAAAAAACCCAAAAAAACAACAAAACCAAAACCTAAAACCTGTTCAAAATGGAATTAATTTGTCTGCTCATTTTAAGTTTCAATGTGCCACAAACCTCAGCTCCCTGCCACACACACACACACAGGCAAGGCCAAGAAGTCAGCTGCAGGTGGGATCAGGATAAGGCCCGGAGAGGGGCTCTGGGCTCAGCCCCAGCTCCGGGCATTGGATGCTCCCTGGGGCAGTGGGACCATGGCCAGGCAGGGCTGTGGGGAACTTGAGACTGGCCCTATTTCTGTGTTGCTGGGATGGCTCCTGGGGGGCTGGATTGGGCTCCTGGGACCAGAACAGGGTTGGGGGAGCCCCAGGAAATGCTGGGTAGGGACAGGCAGGGCTGGTGGTGCCTTGACAGTACCCGTCCTTGGTGAAGCAGGGACTGCAAAAGGCTCTCAAAGCTACTGGCTCAGCAGCTCTCTAGATCCAGACAGCAGGGAGCACTTTTGGCCAAGCTGCATGCAGATGTTTGATTACAGTCCTAGTGGAGAGAGAAGCAGATTTCAGTTATAACAAAACTCTACTGCCATTTGCACTTATCATTGACACTGGATGTACTCACCAGGTTTAGGTTCAGGATGGCTGGGAACAACAGTTCCTGCACCTCAGTTTGGTAATTCCAAACTCTTTTGCCATCAAACATATAAAAATGTGGGAATGGCTTGGCTGGCCTTTTGTAGGGCCCGGAGCAGTCAGTTGCATCTGAAACACCCTTTAACCTTCATTTCAGCACCCTCACAAGGAAACATCTCAAGAGGCTTTGGACTAAGAGCAGTCAGCTTCAGTTTCCAAAATGTCCTTCTAAAATAACAGCATTTCCATCCCATGCAACAGTCACAAAACCCAAAGGGGACAGTAGAAAGAGCAGTTTGTTCCACCTTTCAGCTGCTATCTGGAGAAAATCCTGACCCACAGTTTTGGTTTGGGTGGCAATGTACAAGTCTCCCTACCAGCTCCTGGTGGGCACTCGCATCTTTTCCCATCCCACTCTGAACCACGACGTTCACATCACTTAGGCAGTTTTGTTTCCTCTGAGGCAGCTGGTCTCAAACTTCTGGCTGACTGCAGCCCTTGGGGTTCACCGGCTCCCCTTTGGTGCCCATCCTGCTCAGGCAGAGAACAACAACCTGCAACTCCTCCACTTTCTGCAGAGAAGCCAGGACGATGAGCTACCACCTCATAAAAACAAGCTCATAATGGCTCAGAGGAGGTGGACAAGAACCCTTGAGGGAGAAGAGGCTGCCCCGTCTCCTGCCCGCGTTGCTGGAGGGCGGGGATCGAAGATGACATTCCCGGCACTTTTCCTAGAGGACGCTGGGGTGCAGAGCCGGCAAAGGAAAGGAGCAGTTCGGCGCAGATGTCCGGCAGCTAAAATGCTGCCCTGAGCTAAGAGCAAAAATAGCTCCTGGTATCACTGCACCTGCGAAGACAGTGGGAAGACGTGAATTTGGGCAAGAAGGCATCTTCAGAGAAGAGCTACAGGAGGAGGAATACTTCTGGTGGGCTGTTTCGCCACCTTGTCTTTCAGCATATGTAAGGTCTGTTATGTAAAGTGCTTAGTTGTGGGATCCTGAATACATCCTTGTC
This sequence comes from Promerops cafer, assembly GCA_013398275.1. Taxonomy (NCBI): domain Eukaryota; kingdom Metazoa; phylum Chordata; class Aves; order Passeriformes; family Nectariniidae; genus Promerops; species Promerops cafer. Next base: position 654,228 of record VZSE01007021.1, on the reverse strand, counting down.
TCTTGTTCCCTTTCCACTAATTCTTCTGGCAGTTTTGAACTGATGAACAGATTCTAAGATGTTTTTAAAAATTACCTGGATGAAGAAATATTTCTTTCCTTATTGCTGACATCTATTCAAATGAGGATTCCTATGACAGCTGTCCAATCACTTCCATATTAATAATCTTTAAAAAACCACAAAACAAGACATTTTGTTCCAGAAGCCTTACAAGGGAAATATTCTCGTTGGCTTACGAAAACCTTTTCTTTTCCAAGAAATATAAAGAGAAGAATGCATCCCCTTAAACATGGGGAAGTCTCAACCACCAGTCCTGAAAAGGGAATTTAAAATCATGACCTGATCAGTATTATAAAAGCTGTGCCAGGTCAGAGGGTAGCTTCAGGGAGCAAACATTCATCTGAAACTAAGGCCACCTACATTCACCGTTTGTTCTGCCCAGGAGGCAATGAGCAACCATTGGCTTCCTCCCTGCCTCTGTTTCCCTACATATCAGGTGAGAACAGGAACCTCCAAAGTTCATTGAAAATGCTGCAGAACAGCAAGGAAATGAATTGTCTGTAGCTCCATGTCAATAATCAGAGGTCCTGGATCCAAACTGATGTGATTTTTGAGTATACATCAGGGAATGCGTCAGCCACCATATGCTTCCCAAAATATAGAAGGTGGTGAGAAGTAGGCAGCCTGATTATCAATGCCTACTTGCAATCTACCGTGCTATGGAGGAAAAGGTTCCTACCGAGGAACAGATTTTAGGGAAAGAGACCACTGTTTTCTAGGCTCCCTCATGACCACTCACTGTGGGAAGACCTGCCTATGGAATGGCTGAAGTGTTTCAGGTGCAGTGATTGGCGTGCACTGAAGCTAAAGGAAGAAGGATGTTCATCTTCAGACATCACAGTAAAGAGGCACAAAGTACAGCAACCTATTTGCTTTTTGAGATCCAGTACAGCTCCCTGACTGCACCAAGTTCAAGTAAGGGCTGACAGGATGAGAACATGTTCATCCCTTCTGCCCAGTTCCAGTTCTCCAAGTCTGCAGAGCTGCTTCAAGTGTGAAAACATTTTTCTAGAGCTATACCACCTCACTACAAAGTGTTGTCAGCTGATCTCGACAATCACTAGATGTCTGATGTGCTGCAAACATAAGATAATACCCAGCCTAGAGGGGAGCCCTAAGGTACTACAAGAGATATTAGTGAAAATCTGGTGTCGGTATCAAGAATGCAATTTGTCCTTAAAGGCAGAGTTCACAAACACTCTTCAAAGCAGGTTTGTGCAATACAGAGACTTGATTCATGATGGACATAAAGGCCATCCCAACCATCATATATCTCCTGCTGAATACTGAGTTAAGTATGGATGCAAGCAGTAGTACCTGTATGACAAATATTTGGGACGTACAGAAGGCCACACTGCATGCTCATAGCCAGATGTCCATTTCTCTCTGGATCTAGATGAGAGCCATCCCTCTCATGCAAGTTCTGTAGCTCAGAAGTGTTCCCAAGTCTTTCTGGTGTCAGCAGGGTCAAAAGGTACCTGAAAAATCCATGGGCAAGAAGGGCCTGTTATCGGAGGGGAAAGGCAGGGATGCACCATTGCCACACACAATCTTCCACAACAGCATCTCCTGCTCACACTGCAGGACAGCAAGGACTGGTTTAAGGGACCATCTCTGGCCCAGAGCAGTGTCTGTGGGACAGGATATTTGGAATTGGAACATAAACCTAGCAAACCTGTGGAACATCGAACGAGGCAGGAAAGGGATAAAGAACTGCTGTCTATAATTTGTCATGTATTATAGAGCAGGTGCCTGGAAGGGATGGACTGAACGAGCTTTTGGGGATGATTCTTTCTTCTCCTGGCTCTAGAGGGAGCTTCAGTGTGTGAATAAACTGACTGCGTATGAACCTCTAAAGAGGGCTGAGATTAGGTGAGATGCATCTCTAGCTGAAGTTCAAGGTAACAGTTTTTGACTTTTCCTGGGCTTCTTTAGGCCTCTGTGTCTCTGTCACGTTTCTATTCTGCCAGATGGGAGGGTTAGTCAATGTAATGACAGTACCTTTTGAGGTTCCTAGGAAATCTCATCCAGAATTTGACAAAGCAGTCAAGATTGCAAAGACACTGGCTTCTTGAAAGTTTCACAAAAATAAGTAGATTTTGTAGATGAGAAGAATCCAGACTCCTTTCTTTCAGCAGAAATGTTGCCTTGTGAACTCAGCCATCAAGAAGTCCATTGGAAAAGAGACACAAGAAACCAGGTTACCTAATTTCTGCCTTTTACCAACCTAATAGGTTTCTTTGGGGTTCTGGAAGTATGTTGACAATTCTCTATTTTCTGTAGTCCTGGAGGGGATGGGTAGCCAGACTTGCTCTGGTGTGGTGCTGCTGCTGCCACTGCTAGGACGGTGAACAGAGAAAAGGCCCCCAAGAGCACTGCTCTGAGCAGAACGTGCCTGTGGTGCACTGAGTTACGGCAGCTGTGCCACGGCCAGGGCTGGAGGCTCGTGGGCTGAGTGGGGAGCTGCTCCTTTGTGCATCAGTCTTATGCCACACAGCCTGCTCTGAAACATGTAATTACAGCTGGCAAATGGCAGCGTAAGCTGGTCTGTTTAAATACATTGCAGAAATCCGTTCTCCACGTCCAAATAAATACTCGGTCTCTGCAAACACTGCTAACAGTGTTTTGACGAGGCAATTTAGGATGGTATTTTTGTTACATGAATGCTTGCTCACAAAGCTGGCACAGTCAGTGCGCTTGGCTAATTTTCTGCTTAAATGGAACTAGCAAGAGGTGTTCTCATCCCATAGGCTTTCCTGTTCCCCCCACCCTGCTCTGCTCTTTGCAGTTTTCTTCAAACCCAGCCAAAGTCCCATGTACACCGGTGGCCAGAGCCCAGAGCAGCCTGTCACATTCTGGAATGCTTTCAAAAATTTAATTTGGATATACTGGTAAGGTTACTAAAAGCTGATGCAGCTCTTTTGTTCCAATTTGCTTTCTTTGTTTTTGTTTCGGCCTATTCTAGTTTCCACTGATTCTGAATTAATATCTTGCTGTGAAAAGTTAAGGTTTGTCTTTGATACAATTGAAAAAGAAAATAAAAGAAAAAAAAGACAGCTTTTAGCTCCAGGGCCCAGTAGTTAAGGTTGAAAGTACCAAGCATGGCAGAAATCTCCTGATAAAAACATGGTATATAAGTGTAAATTTACTCAAGTTTTCTTAGTTATTTGATCAAAACAATGTCAGTAAAGGAAGTGTATATTTGAAACTCCAGCTTCAAATGTCACACATTTGCCTTCAAATGTTACACATACATCACAGTAGCTGCAAACAGCTTCAGATCCAACACTTCTGCCATATATCCCTTCTGCTGGAGAGACCAGGAGCATAAAGGCCAATCCTTTCTGCCAAAATCCCCTGAAAGGAAGAGAGCTGAGGCAATAGAACATCCTTCCTTCCCTTTTCTGGTCACCTGCTCCCACAAAGTGCCCTCAGGCATTTCAAGAGGATGTGGCTAGATGGGAAAGGGTGGAGCAGAGGTACCATTTTTGGCCAGAGTCATTGTGAAACACCTGCTGTGCCCCTTTCACCATCAAGCCCAAGCGCTTTGCAGGTCACCAGCAAAGAGGCAGCAGTGCACAGCAGGCAGCATGGTCAGGCCTCCACCAGCTTGCAGAACTGCCCAGTGAAGGTCAGACCTACTCTACACTTCTGAAGATCCCTGATAAGCTAAGATTCACTCCAAGCAGGCTCCTGGAACCTACTTGGTGACCCAGCAGATGTACTTACATCTGGGCAAGTGGACTAATGGCACTAGAAGCCTTTCAGTCCTTGGCAGGTGCTGAGAGAAGACAATTTTCTCTCATCCAGTTCCCATTCCCACCTGCTCACCCATGCTGGAGCTGGTCTTTCTAATTATCAGCAGGAGAGAAGACCAGCACTCTCACCAGAGGGATGTTTGTGAGAGTGTCAGCAGGGACAAGAACAGATAGCAAAATGCTGGGGTAGGGCCACTCCCTAGGAAATAATGTCTCTTTTTAAAATACACACCTCTTCTCTAAAATCACATTGACTTCTGTAGCTCCTCATGTGAAGTCCATGCTTTCTGGGTATGCATCTTATTATAGGGGTGGATTATGGGGAAACATTCTCTTTAAATGAAGGAGCACAGGGATGATTCCTGTGGGAAACCATCCTTGGCTGAGACCAACATCTTGAGTGAAGTGCAGATCTTTCAGTGGGCATGAAAGTCTGTGGGGGAATAGTCTAAGAAAAATGAATTGTCTCTTCTGCACCCTAATCAGGTCCTTGCCCACAGACTGAGCATTGCAGAAGTTTCTGACAATATTTTGCAGCTGAGTATATTGAAAGAAGAGAACTGGGAAAGGAAGGAGAGCATCCAAAACTATGTCATCATCTTAGGCTCATTCTAGACCCTTTTTTCCCTTTTCTTTGTTATTTCACTTTTACCAAAACTCACTGTCCTAAAAGGGACATATCTTCAGGCACAAATTCTAACACAGATGCAGTTACATGAAAAAAAGTGTCCTATTCTATTTGGGAGTGTGAGAAAAGTACTCTATCAACTGCAAAACCCTTGCCAAGGCAGATGGGCTCCAATTCAAGCATACGCTTGCTAAAACAAAGGGAAGGGCTAAAGTACCATTTCCTTCAGTGTCAAAGCTCACCTTCCTGTTAACGTGCATCATGTACAAATTGTAACAAAGACTGCATATTTAGGCATCTTCAAAATGGTGTTTTTTCTTTTCATGCCTGTGACAGGTTGAAATAACTCTTCCATGCTATTTATTTTTTCATTCATGTTTCATCTCCTGTAGGTCCACCCCTGAAAAAACATTTGACATACTATTTCACACCTATTTTAACTTAATTGAAAACTAAGTTGCCACTGAAATGAATAATCCTAGCCTTCTCATCTCCCTGCCTGCTGCTTCTCAGTCTCAGCTCTTTTTAAGGTCAGCTCCAGCAATTGTGTGGCTACGCATCCCACAAATTTCACAGGAAAGCCTCACCACTCAGTGGCAGCTAGACAGCTTTCAGATTAGATAGGCCAGGGGCAAAATCAGAGCTTCCCTGTCAAGAAATAGTCCTGAAGAGTAAGAATCCACCAAACAAGAAAGCAGATGCTTCATCTTCAAGCGCAGTTGCTCAAAAGAAATGTCCCGAGGACCACAGGCCCAGTGTCAATAAAGACACATGTCACTTTGGTCTACCACTGAGTGCCATCAAAAAAGTTATTTTTCCTGACCCCATCAAAAGAATCTTTGATTAAAACTGGCCCTCGTTCAGCATGGAAGGCAGCACCAGGAGTGGCACTTAGGCTGTTCCTCCCAAAAACCTTCATCACTTCTTCCCTCCGGCCACATCGGTATGGCACAACTGTGAGTCAACAGCAGCCAGCAAAACAGGGGATCCAAATGATCCTTTCTTTCTGATTACTGATTGCTGAGCAGGCACTTCAGGAAAACAAGAGGGCTGTTTCTCAACCACTGTTGTGCCTATGGTTAAGAAACAGAGTAAAACCACAGGGTGATCACTCCTTTTGCAGCATGTTCTTACGTACTGGGAAGGAGAAGGGATGGGAATTCAGAGCAATGATCTTGCTGTGGGACTGCTTCCCATTTATGGATTTTCTCAAAGAGCTGGGATTTCAAAAGTACACTGGCCTTGAATGGAGTAGTTGGCTGGCTGATAGCTCCCCTGGCTCTAGATGTGTAGTGAGGAGAAACTTAAGTCATCAAACAATTGGTGGCTCCAGCAGAGAGTAAAGTCAGTTGCTATTTCAGGGAAAGGAAAGGCAACTGCTCCCTGCAGGGAATGTCTGCACTACCTCAGAGCCAGGAATAGGCTGCGATTTTTAAACTTTTTTTCCACCCTACACTTCAGGAAAAGCGAACACACAATGTTCATTTGCAGGGATCGTTTCCTGAACATGATGTGTGCTCACTGTCCCACAGGTCACTTTCCAGTGTGTCACATCCTTCTGCACAAGGGAGAACAGGAAATGGCAAACTCCCAGTATGAGGCAAAGCATTCCCATCGCAGCAATTGGACAGCAGGAGCTATAAATTGGTCTCTTCCAGAAACAGATCAAAATTTGTCTTCTGGGAGGGTGGCTGGAAACTGAAGGTAAGTTTGAACCAGTAATTTTTTGAGTGTCTCTGAGTACTCTATTAGGAAAGTGTTTGCAGGTTTTGGACTAATGTACACCTTTATTGTTGGGGGAGATTTTTGTCTAAGAGCAGGAGTTGGATTTTTTTCCTTTCTGCTGGTATTAATCAATATCAAAAGATTTGCATCACTACATGGCCTATGCTGTATATTGAAAGATTGTTCTAATAATGCAGTGAGATAGTCGCTGTTATTACCTGAGACAGTTCTCAGCAACTAAATTATCAGAACAAATTGTTAAGAGGCTACAGGAACTGACATATTTAATGATCATCATATTGATCTGTTGTTAAGTTATTGGTGATATACTCATTGTTCATTTCAATGCTGGTATCCATTTAGATTAGTGTTAGTCCTTGTGCTTCCAGCTTTATTTCTAGTTATAGTGTAAAAGTAATAGGACACAGCCTCCAGTTGAGAGAAGCACAATGTATTAAGGGATTCAAATGATCCTTTGACACCAAGAGAGGGGGGGCATTTGGGGGCATTTTCTGAAGGGCATGGGGGGCATCTTGAAGGATCTGTGTGAGATGGGTTAGGACAACCCAGCAGAAGGGGGAAAGATTGCGGTGAGAATTATTTATGAATACACTTCCAGATGGAAAGACTATTTATGGTACAAAGTTTTCTCCTTCCGAAACGTGAGGATTCTGCAGAATGAAGCCCCAAGGATCCTAACTACATAGTGCAACTTTATGAGCGTCCAGTTCCCACAGTATGGAAGACTTAAAAGTGAAAAGGTGCCTGCAGCAATGAATAGTTTTGCTCAGTTGGCTTAATGACAGGGTCTTTCTGCTACAGACTCCTTTTTGACTGTGAGGGCATTATGGGCTCCAGACAGCTTCTCAGCTCTATGGCTGGACCTTGCTAGGTGCAGAGGCAGCACAGCTGTGTGCACAATGCAGTGTTGTGAAGCACAGAAACTCTGCTTCCACTAGGCAATCAGCTACATCACTCCTCTTGGCTCTGTTGCCTCAGGTTCCCTGTAAGCAGGCTTAAAGTTGCTGGCTTCCTTTGTCGAGCATTTTGCAGCCCTAGAGCAACATGAAAATATTTATTGGAACACTTATTTCTGCCCTTGTGGCAAAGAACAGAGACAGCAAACAGAGATTGTCTAGCACAGAAACACTGAAGGTTCATCTTCTAGAAGCAAAGGCTCTCCTGCTATCTTGCCAGGGGAGGTTTTCCAGAGCCAGCAGTTTTCAAGCCTTTTTCTATTCACAGGCCTCTGTATTTCCCTGTTGCCCCATCTGCAAGGGAGTACACATTAAAAATGGGCCTGCTTTTCTGATGTGTTCTTCACGATTCTTTTAAACAAGGTTCATAGGTCTGCCTGTCACTGTAACTGGATATTTATAACCACAGGTTGGACTAAGCACCACAGAACAATAGTTCCCATCTTTGTTCATACACCAACACCAGCTTACAATAGCAAAAAGAAAATGCTGCAGGGCCTTGAGCTGCTGAAGCTTAAAGAAAGGAAGGGTGTTCACAATACCCATCCAAGGCATTAATAAGCTCCTCACGTCCTATATGGAAAATCCAGACATAGACTCCACTCAGCAGCCTCCCTCTGTCCTCCTTTAATAAGAAATCACCCCTAAACAAAAACTTGGGATGGTGGCTTTCACCTTCTTGGAGTCTGACCTTTCTTGTGAAAGATGTCCTTCTATACTGCAGATCCTCTGAATCCCATCAGGGGGACAACAGATTAGTTCTGGCAGCATTACTTTCTGGGCACTGAGTCACCTAATCTCAGGGGAATTTCTGTCCCCAGGGTTTGAAGAGACATTTTGTGTCTTCACAGAGATAATGGTAACAGCACCTCTGACCGCAGTCCTTAGGATATTTTAGTCTTTGCAGGGATTAAGAAAAACATTTCAAAGTTTCTCTGTCTGAAGATTACAATGGAATATGTAATTAAATATACAGATTCATAGGGGTATGTGTGTGTACGTGAGTGTGCATGTGTGTGCAGATGGAAAACCTTTCTTGTAGCTGGGTAAAGCAACAAAAATTTGGCTGGATGCCATCCCTAAAATGGTGGTCCAGGATGAGCATGTCTCATGGGGGTTTTTTGACATAAATCCCAACCCAGACTTTTCTTTTTCTGGACAGAAGCCATGGAGAGGAACAGTGCTGCCTTTCCGCCAACACCAGACCCCACACACCACTTCCACGTAGCCCTGCTGGATCAGAGACGGAGGCTGCGTGGCCAAATTGCTCACCTTCACGAGGCAGCTCGTAAACTCAGCAAGCTCCGCAAAAGGTCCCTGATCGCCAATGTCAGCGGGAGCACCCTGACCGCTGCAGGCGCAGTCACAGCCATCCTGGGGCTGTCCCTGAGCCCGGCAACGCTGGGCGCCTCTCTCCTGGCGTCGGCTGTGGGTCTGGGCCTGGCCACGGCTGGGGGGGCCGTCAGCATCACTTCCGACCTGTCCTCAGTGCTCTGCAATTCCCGGGAGGTGAGGAAGGTGCAGGAAATTGCAGTGACTTGTCGGAAACAGATGAGGGAAATACTCGGCTGCCTGGAGTTCCTTCGCCGGGGGCAGGGCCCAGGCGACCCTGCACTGCGCCAGTCAGAGAAGAGGGCATCCATCTCGCTCTACAACTCCGTCTGCTTCATGGTCTTCTGCGGCTCCCACAGCTTCCTCGTGCCAGAATACACAAAGGAGGTCACTAAAGTAAGCCAGGCTGTGCTGAAGGCAAAAATCCAAAAGCTGGCTGACAACCTCGAGACCTGCACCAGGGCAATGGATGAAGTCTGTGATCTTCTTGAGGCCAGAACAGAGCTTTCCCCATGTGCGAGGAAACTCAGCTTGGGTGCTAAAACCACCGCTGAGATCCTGAGACCGTCCAGCTGAAACAGTATTTGGCCCATATTAACACTGGGTTTGGAGACATTACATTATTAACTGTGACCATTAGCACTGCTGCCTGCTGTTTTACAGCCCACGGTGCTGATGCCGTGAGGCGGACGTTCTTCAGACCCCTGTTTCCCCAGCCGTCTCCACTGCTCTGCTTCTGCAAGGCAGCAAAAAGAAGTAGGTCAGGAGGCAGATGAAATACCTGATGCTGACTGAAGCTGGTGTGTAAACAACTTATGAATCTGTGTGTGGTACAAGGGCTGGAGTACCCTAAAAAAGCCAGCAGCTGCCAATTTCCTGTAGAGTACAATCCCATTAACAAGGTACATCTGGAAAGGCTGTAGAAAGAGGCAGCTCCAGATATGACAGACTGTATAGATAGTTCACCATCCCAGGGTGAAATAGCAGGGCTAGAATTTATCCCTTTTGAAGAAACCTCTCCAGACTGAGAACTGTGATGTTTATATTCTATTTATTTACATAGAATGATTTTAAGGTTATGATATTGTATTTAAGAGTNATATTTTTTTTTTTTTTTAAGGAGGCCTCTGTTCCAAAGGAAAGCTGTTTTTTTTAAGAGTAAAAGCAAGTCTGTAGCATGTGAGAGCAAGTTACCTGTTATTTTGCTGTGAGGGAGGGCAAATCCCTGTAGGAAAAGGAAAGCATGAGCTGAATGCTGATAGTGATAACATAGGTGAAACACAGTCAGTGACAGTAGATTTTAGGAGCCAAAACAGAGAGAAGAAAAGTGACTCTGGGACCAGAGTCTGCCTCAGGGCATTGGTGGAAGGAACCAGTTCTATCTCCTGCAGCAGGACGGGAAGCGTAGGTTGGTGTTACTGGCCTGAGCTGGAGCCCCACTGTGACGGGAGCACACCTGAGAGGTGGAGGTGCCACTCTCCATGCAGTCAAGCAGCCTGTGAGACCCACAGTGGATCATCTGTGAGGAGGGAGGCAGCACTCATGGAAAGCTACACGTACTCCTGCAATGCTTCCCGGGGGAGGCTTCATATTAGTGAAATACATGCGGGTACTAATATTCAGGAGGGGTAGAGAGGAGTAGGATGATTCAGTGGCAGAGCCTTTACAAAGCAGGAGCAAGGAATGGGACCCTGTTTCAAGTGACTGTTCTGTTAAATATGCCCTTAGTGATTTTGAGCCATCAGTACCTCAGTTCCCTGTCTAAAAATGGGGATAGTAGCACTTCCCTACCTCACAAGGATGTTTCTGGGATCATCCCACTGAAAAATGCCCAAGTATGGTGATGATGGGGATCATGTCAGTACCTGAAAGAGGTACAAGGAAGAGACCCTGAAACTAGCTTGAGGCAACTAGAAGAGTTAATGCAGAGGTAACTCCCTCCACAAACATGCCCCAATGGATAAGGGAAACTTCCCTGAGCAGGCACAAATCCAAATGATCAGAAAAACCTACTCTGTAATTCTGCAACACTGACCAAATTCTTAGGGAGGGCAACACTCTATGTCACAAAGCTTGACTCTTCATCCTTTTTGTCTCTTCTTTTCATGATATCAACATTTGTTTTAATATGTTGTAGGAAGAATAAAAGCTCTGGTTCCCCAGAGTGGGACTCAAATGCTTTTGATACCCATGCCTGTTCGCCAGAAAGGAACAAGTACACTGCTGATTCGAATAAATGAATATGAAGCACTTTTGTGTCAGTGTCTCTCTGCACACCTGGATGTGACATGCTGTACACATTGTCCATCTCGTCTCACTATGCACTCCTTATGAAGTAGCTGACATTATATCTGCACTAAAATTCATCTGCTGGGGATGCTCTCGCCCTGCCCCTGCTAAGAACTGTAACATGCAGTAGAGCTGGAGCATATTTGTTTAAAAGCCAAGTTTAAAATTCCTGGAGTGACAATTTCTAAATCCAGTATACTGAAAAGCACAAGAAAGGAATTATTACTTAGAAGCTGTATATATATTTTACCATGCATGAATGCTCCCAACAGCAGTTTAGGACAGGAGAAAACTGTCATTCAAATACATGTATTGACAATAGGGAATTACACAAACTGGAATTTCACCAGAATAGAATTTCTCCACCCTGCTCCCCACTAAAACAGCACCATATTATATGGGCAAGGAGTTCAATAAAGAATCACAAGCAGTGACTTCCTGTCATGTCCCTGACTCCATTTCCTGAGGCATCCCAGTGACCCTTACAGGGGTTCATGTCTACGTGCTGGCCAGGCTTAACCTTTAGCACTAACGATAAACAGCAAGCTGATGGCTCAGACTGCTGTAATTTTTGAAACATATGGTAACAATGAGCATCTACATAGGGTAGTTTTGGGGGTTTTTTGGTTTTAATTTATCATTGTTCCTGAGCGCAGTGGGATGCAGCAGTTTCATTTCTACTCCTGCCCATGAATTGTTTCAGGTTTCCTCTTCTTTCCCTGTCATGCAGAGTGTTCATTCGTATTTCCTCTCACTTTCCTCATTGTTCTGGGAGCAGAGGAAATGCCACGCATGGAATCTAGGGGCAGATGCTGAAGTATATCAGCATTTCCACTGAGAGCACGCCCAGACAGCCTTCCCAGAAAGAGGGAAGTGTGCTCAGAAATGCAGCCATGAGTTTCATTTTGGAGCCAGCTCTGCTGTCCTTTTGAAGCCCAAACATTTAACCCTAACATCTTGTATATGTTAGCCTTCTTTTCCCTAAAACAAAGGAACCTCACCTAGCTGCAAGGTTGCCCTTAACAATCAGGACTACAGATCAGAGATGTTACACCCAGACCAGATAGAAACCAATGACTCAGAAACTTCCATCAGGGCGATATTTTGATGCTACTCTCCCTGGATGGTTATTAAATGCGTATCCATTTTCACCTCTCATCAAACACTTGCAGGCCTGAGTCACAACAGCAGCAATTGAGAGAGCTGGGAGAGTGTTTGCATCTATTCTCATCCTGTACTCTCTCATTTCACGGTATGAGTTGCCACAATTCAGTTTATTTTGTATTTCCAGCACTTCAAAAATTCATACTAGCATTTATCATAAACAGGATGTGGGATATCATAAACAATGTGGGACAATGACAGCTCTTTTCTCTCTTCCCATCACTAGTGCTTCAAAATGTTTCACACTAACACATCTGAAGCACCTAATTTGTTCTTTATATGCATTATGGATGTAAGTTTATACATATTCTTGTCTTTTTGTGCCTGGCCAGCTCATTTTACCTGTTCTTTCACAGCTGTAGAAGGTACGAACTGGGAGCAGCGTCAAGCACTGCCTAAGCTGTGCGGCGTGGAGCTGCAGGCCTGAGGCTGGGCCGCTCGGGGTCACCGCCGGGCGGGCTGGCGGGCGGGCTTTCCCACAGCCAGTTCAGGGCGCCCTTGTCCCAGCACAGGGGGCTGGAGATCCGCAGCTCTCCCTTCCCTGGGCACCTCTCGGAGCTGAGGGAAAACCCACCCGCTCCGCTTGGCTCTTCCCCCGGAACTACAAATCCCGTCGCGCCCCGAGGAGGACTACAGCTCCCAGAGTGCTCTGCGCTGCATAGGGCGGGGACGGGCCAAGATGGCGGCAGGAGAGGAGGAAGGGTCGGCGGCGGAGCCGGAGCAGGAGCCGGCGGCGGAGGAGTCACGGAGCTTCAAGGACTTGGTGAGGCTGGCCCGGAGCCGCTTCTGCCCCCGGTGCTCGCTGCCCTGTCCCGAGGAGCAGCGTCCTGCTCCCCCCGCGCGGATGAGGCCGGGGGAGCTCCCGGCCGGGGCCGTGTGCCGCGGGGCAGACACGTGCGGCGCTCCGCGGGCAGCGGCGCCGGGCCCGGGCTGGAGCTGCGGGCACTCGGCTGCTGCCCCGCTGGGGTTGGCATTGCTGCTTCTGTCGCCGCTCCGCAGCCGGCCGACGTTATCTTCAAGTTGTCTTAACTTGACATGGTGTTTTTTGTTTTCTATGGTCATGGGTCACCTGTGAGGTGAAGAGAGAGCTGTGTGTGGGGAGGGAAGTTCCTTGTGTAAACTAGGATAAAACCGACCATATTCTTCCTGTGACAGTCATCTCTAACAGATTTTGAACAAATCTGATGAAGTTACTGATGGAAGTGGGGATCACTGTGAGCAGCCTGCCCTTTCAGAGAGTTGCAGTGGGGGCCTGGTGGGGTTTGCCTCTGCTAGAGACAAGTTGGCTCTGTTGCAGCATGTATTTAATTTAACTCTGTGATTTAATTTAGGTCTTTCTGGTGATACGTGTTTCCCTTTTCTCTTGTCACTCATGTCCAGGGAGTGACAGATGTCCTGTGTGAAGCCTGTGACCAGTTGGGATGGAAGGTGCCAACGAAGATCCAGATTGAGGCTATTCCAGTGGCTCTCCAAGGTGAGCAGTGTATTCCTTTGATCCTGAACTGGGGACTGCTCCAGGAGCTCCATGTGAATGAATTTTGCTGAGTGAGAAGGATCAGGGATGAGTGTGTCCCAACTTCTTCATTGTTGAGGATCTCTGTCTAGAAGTAGTTTTCATATTCATTCTGTGTCCTTCCCAGGTAGAGCTTGGAATACTCGTTTATCCTTTAACACTGCCTGCAGTCACAGACTTTCAAATGGGTACAAACATTGTTCCTTGAGTGTTCCCTCCTGTTTTGTAGTTCTGGTACTCCATGTTACATAGAATTCTTAGTAATCATTTGAACTGCTAGTCCGCATTGATCAATTTTGTTCCTGAAATACTCAGGGATACACAGGAAGCTTCCAATAGGTTTTGGACTGTGCTGCTTCTGATAGAGACCTACAGTGTGTGTGTGTGTGACTGAAAATGAAAGTGCCTTTATTGATTCCTTAGTGTGTATAATTTGCTCTGCTGTGAGCAGGCAACTCTTTGAAATTAGATTTGTGAAGTAAGTAATAACCAAACCACAGTGACTTTCTGTAGGCATTCTGGAATTACAAAAAAAAAAAATTCTGAATTCAGCAGACATATCTGCCTCTAGAAATACTTTTTTTTAAACAACGCCCCCCCCCAAAACTCTCTCAAGGAGGAAAGGAACAACATAGTGCCAGAATGGGAGCAAACTTTCTGTATCTGCTCTGTCCTAGCATTTAACTTTTGTCAGACTCTTTTACTACACATATAAGAGTCTCTTGGGGGGAAAAGAAACAAACACAAAGGTAAGACTGCATTCCTGAGAAATTGTTTCCAGTGTAAGGTCTGTTGACAGCACGTTCTTTTCAGCTGTATAAGCTTAGGAGGTCATAATGGATTCTATTGATGAATTCCACTGTTACCTGCATTGTCTTGGGGCAAAAGACTTTCTGTCCTACCCTTCCTACTGCAAACTGGTTTAGATTACTCTGTTAATCAATGGCACAATTGTGGCTTGTGAAATGTGAGTTTGGTGGTGCTGTTGTCCTGTAGTTTGTGTGAGTGAAGTCTCAAACACTGCAGTCTGTTTCCTTGTAAGCCAGTAAACAGGCAACATTTGGACTAGAATAGTGAGATAGTCATTAAGCTGTAAACTGATGTCAGATTTGAGACATCAAGTAAAACTTATTTTGAACCTAAGGTTTGTATGAAACCCTGTATATTAATAGAAATTTAACCAGAAAATTGACTATTGAGACTGTGATCATTGTACAAATAAAATCACAGTCTAAAAATGCTTCAGAGAGATTCGGAAGTTCTTTGGTTTGGCCCTTTGGGGTTTTTTTGCCTTCTGCATGTCTGCCTTTTTTTCTGTCCTTAGGGAATTCTTGTGTTTTGTTGCACAGTGCTTTAAAGTCTCTGTTCTGGATGTATAACAGTTTTTTGCCCCCTTGCTCCTTCTCACAGGCAGAGACGTCATTGGACTGGCAGAAACTGGCTCTGGAAAAACAGGAGCCTTTGCTTTGCCAATTCTTCAAGCACTGCTGGAAACGCCTCAGCGATTATTTGCTCTTGTCCTCACACCAACAAGGGAGCTGGCCTTTCAAATCTCAGAGCAGTTTGAAGCTCTTGGGTCCTCCATCGGTGTTCAGAGTAGTAAGTAGCGTTTATGGTACTGGACCAGTTTTTGTGAAGACCAGTTTGTCAGCTGGAGATTGCAAAGATAAAAACAGAGGATTTGTATGAGGGGTTGAACAAAATGTGAGAAAAGCTGCTGAAAGACAGAGATCTGGTATTGGGTTTGAGGAAAAAAAAGACTCTATGGTCTTTCCTCATGGAGTGGTCTACAGCTTTTCTGCATTTTATGTCTAAATTGTTAATGGAAGTAGAAGAGAATGTTCTCAATAGTGGGTTTGTGCCCAGTGAAATTGCGCAGAGCTCCCTGCTATGGTGTGATGTAGTTTAATCTTCCTTCCAGACTGTCTCTATTGATTCTTTAGATAATCTCTCAAAAAAAGCTTTGTGGGTATTTTTAGAATTCCTAGATTTTTGCAGCTGAGTTAAACTGCAAGGAATAGATCCTGCCTGTAGCTCTTCAGCTGTGAGAATAAAATATTTGTGGCCATTAAGGAATTAATTGCATAGCTTAAGAAACCTGCGAAGGTCAGATATGCTAAAATAAAGTAAATTCTCATAAAAATAAGTAGCTTTTCATTTGTACAGAATTGCTGTGGGTGGTGGGCAGTAGGAGTAAACACTGCAGTGCCAGGGGAGGGCTGATGCTACACTGAGGAATTCACCGCACTCTGTTTGTCCTGCAGCGGTTATTGTGGGTGGAATTGACACGATGTCTCAATCTCTGGCCTTAGCCAAGAAACCACATGTTATAATTGGTAAGTAGATGTGCTGGGGATGTGGAGTATGAATATTATCAAACTGCAGCTAACCAAAGAAAGGAGAGTACATCCTTCATTTGTTTTTTGTCCCAAGCTCGGAGTACTGGCTTGTTAATGTTTCTAAAGTATCCACCACTAACTTTGTTGCTACAAGCTCATTCCAAAGCATTCCTGCTAGACCTAGAGTGCTTTTGGCTTGCTTTTTCGTTCTCCTCAAGTATTTAAAATGCTGGTCTCATCCTTCACAGTGCAGCTTGTCTACAGTCTTTTTTGTGTCACTTCTTTTTAGGACAATCTTCAGAGAGTCTGACTCCATTAGTCTTTCTTCAAAACACTCTAAAGATCTCCTATGAAAGAGTTATTCCCACAAAGCAACCTTTACTTTTCTTGGTCAAAGAATCCCATTTCTGTAATGGACAACTGTCTTGCCTGTTTGGATCCTTTCCTTTGCTTTCATTCTGAATTTGCTCTCGTTATGCTGTTGGTAGCAACCCCTGGCCGTCTGGTTGATCATCTGGAGAACACAAAGGGCTTCAACTTACGAGCTCTGAAGTTCCTCGTGATGGATGAGGCTGACCGGATTCTTAACATGGATTTCGAGACAGAGGTGGGAATCTGCTAAAAGACGAGTTTGGAACACCAGATGAGTCCCTTTAAAACAGCTTCATAAAGTCACGTAGTAAACACTGAGCTGTTCTGTAGAAACTAGTAGTAAATTGTGACTAAGATCTAATGATTACACAAAAGTCTGTGGTGGGATTAGAACATAGCAGAGTTCTGCAGAGCACTGTCAAGGCAGTAGGAGACACTTTGAAATCTACTGGTGTGTCTGGAATGCCTGATGTAGAATGTAGTTAGCATAGAAAACAAGCACACACACATTCCTGCAGAAACACTGCCTGATATTTGCACTGTTGTTGGACTTTTGGAGTTCACACTGCCTAATTGTCAACAAGATATCAGCTTACACCTTCCCTTTAGAAGAGAAAAACTTTATTCCTACTGTATGTTTACACATGCATTACTCTTCATGTGGATGATCTCTTATATTTGTGGAAGGCTTGTGTCTTGCTTGCTTGTAGTATTTAGTATTTCCATTTCCTTTTTTTTTTTTTTTTACAGGTGGATAAGATATTAAAAGTGATTCCTCGAGACAGGAAGACATTCCTGTTTTCTGCCACCATGACCAAGAAGGTGGGAGCAGACTAATGTGTTTTAGTTCTCCTTCCATCAGGCTGTCTTCTTGATTAGACTGTATTAATACAATTTTCTGACAAGATCTCTGTCCAACTAAATTTCACTGATCTTACCAGGTTCAAAAACTCCAGCGTGCTGCTCTGAAGAATCCTGTTAAATGTGCTGTTTCTTCCAAGTATCAGACAGTTGAAAAACTACAGCAGTACTACATTTTCATCCCCTCCAAATTCAAGGTAATGGCACTTCTGTTTCTTCTCTGTTATTGTCTTTTCTTGTTCCCACATCTGTCCAATATCTTGTCATTTTCTGAGTCCTAGACTTAATGTTGCACATGTGATTATCTCTGGGGTTTTTTGAATTCTCTCTCTGTTTCTTTGCAGGACAGCTACCTGGTTTATATCTTGAATGAACTGGCTGGTAACTCTTTCATGATATTCTGTAGTACATGTAGCAATACCCAGAGGACTGCTCTACTGCTCCGCAACCTGGGCTTCACTGCCATCCCCCTCCATGGGCAGATGAGTCAGGTATGGGCATGAACCCACAGAATAGAGTAGGCAGGGGGCCTGGGGCTTGGGAAATGGGCTGCACCATACTGAGTCAACCTGCCTTGCAGGAGGAGTATTTCGCAGCTAGTGGACTGGACTGATCCATAGAAATTTAACTAATGTGAATGCTGCCCTTGGTTCTGTAATATTCAAAAAAGAAATCAGAGAAGTGAAATTTTTGAGTAGTTCCTCCCCCAGTTCTTTTGTGCCAGTATTTTAACAAAAGTATATTAACTAGAAACTAGAATGAGTGTTATTCTCTCATTCCCTTTTCGTCCTTTTTCCAGAATAAACGTTTGGGCTCTCTCAACAAGTTCAAGGCAAAGGCACGTTCTATTCTGCTGGCTACTGATGTTGCAAGCAGAGGTCTGGACATCCCACATGTGGATGTGGTAATAAACTTCGATATTCCTACTCACTCTAAGGTAAGCCTGTCTGTGTGCCACCTGAGAGCTTCTGGTCACTGGGAGCAGATAGACAAAGAAGGTAGACAAAGGAACACAAACATCTTTTCTCTGTTCTGCTGACTGGAAGCCTAATTCATGATTCTGTACATTGAAAGGTGTAGTTCAGCCTCCTCTATTGAGTTGGTATCTCTGTTTGTATGGTCTCATGGCCTGGGTTGTAGAAGTGATCCTGTAAGTGAAGAGGGGAAGCAAGGAATGCTCTGTGTCTTTGCATTTCTGCTCAGACTGTATGTTTTGCCTTATTACATTGAAGGGCTTTGAAAACAGTTTGAACATATTACTAGTTTCATGTAGTCGTCTCCGTGCCTGTGATCCAGGTCGGCCTTCATATTTTAAACTGTCTTTGAAAAAAAGAAAAAAATTAAATTCTCTCATTATGGCATTCAACAAGCATTTGGTTAAGAAAGGTGTCCTTAATATGTTTCATCTTCATATCACAAAAGTACAGTAAAAGGAAAAGAAAGTAGCCATACTTTCTGTACAGACTCATACTTTTCTGTACCAACTCTCTGTACAGAAAGTATGGGATTATCTCAGGGATGTGACTGTTTCCCAGCTTAGTTCCAGAAAGCAGACCATTAACGTGCACTTCAGGAATTGCTTTTGTTTCTTACAACAATTAAAGATACTGTGCCTTGCAAACAGAAGAAAGCGTGGTAAGTCTTTTGAAGACACTCCTTTTGTAAAAGCACAAAAGTAAAAAAAATGGTGGGGGCAGCAGCTTGAATGGTGTTACTATGGTCTTTGTGCTCTTCTCTCTCATCTAACCCATAGAACAGATCCTTTCTTACAATCCTCTCTCTGCATATCCTGTATGGAGAATTGAGTATTTTGATTTCCATAATGTAGCATAAAACCTGGAAAGCAGCCTAGAACCATATTGACCAAAGATGCTCGATAGATCAGACTCTTCTAAATTATTCTCAATCATCTCCTCTTTCCCCGTGCTTACCACGTTTAAATCCACTTGTCAGAGAGTTTCTCTGGAAGATGCACTATGCAGAACACTAGATCCCAAGACTGAGAATGCAGGCATGGGGTCACTGTGAATATTAGCTTTCCAAGGAAGTGATAGTGAGTATTAGCTTTCCAAGGAAGTGAGAGTGAAGTCTTGGCAAAGGTCATGTATTGCAATTTCTGTCCTGCAGTCTGGAATAATTGGAGTTGGTCTTCTCATTTAGAAAGAGAAGAATTCAAATGTTAAAACCGAAGTTGTGCCTCCACTTGTGTATCTTCTCAAAATCTGATGCTGCACACCCTCCTGAGCATTTAATCCTGGCAGTATGTTCTTGACATTCTCTTGTTCTTTCCTAAAGAGAAAATATATGGGCTAATCTGCCATAAGACCTGTTCTGTGTTTGGTGAATATATTATTGCTTATCAAGAAAATTCTTTCCAGGATTACATTCATCGGGTTGGGAGAACAGCTCGAGCTGGGAGATCTGGCAAATCTATCACCTTTGTCACACAGTAAGTGATAAAATTTAACAGACTTACTCTTTCCAGCTGTGTTTCAGAGCAGAAAACATCTGGCCATATCCTGGGTGAGAATAAAATACTACTTTTCATATTGAAGTGCCAGTTGGTTTTATTTAGTTGAAGGGGAGAGAATTCAAAGCCCAGGGTGGGGAGGGAGGAAAGTCTAGATTAATTCCAGAAGCAGGCGTTCATTGAGCAGAACTGTTGATAACTGGACTATACAATACATTTATATATTTTTAAAATTTTGATGCAGGTTAAGTAACTGTGGGGGTGTTTTATAAACACTGAGGTATTTGTCTAAAAAGAAAATCTTTGCCAAATACTTCTGAACAGAGATGAACTGAATAAATCAGAGAAGCCATGCCAAGCGGCATCATTTGGATGCAGCTGAGCTGCTTGTGAGACCATCAGCACAAAGTATCAGTATCTGTGGGCTGGAGATAAGGGGTGAGGTCTGTGAGTGGTGACAGCTGAGGCCCTCTCAGGAGGGCTGATTCAAGCTGGTGTCTTGTCTTTTCTCAGGTATGATGTAGAGCTGTTCCAGCGCATTGAACACCTGATTGGCAAGAAGCTGCCAGCATTCCCCATGCAAGAGGAAGAAGTTATGATGCTGACAGAGCGTGTGGCTGAGGCCCAGAGGTTTGCTCGAATGGTGGGTGCTGCTGGCATTTTGACCCTATCCTCACTGTTGTAATCTGAATTTTTTCAGGTGCCAGAACTCTGGGTGAATCTGTCAATTGCATTGCAGGAGATGCGGGAGCAGGGAGAGAAGAAGCGATCTCGGAATGATGATGATGACACAGAAGAGGCTATTGGTGTCAGGAATAAGGTGGCAGGAGGGAAAAAGAAGAAAAGGAAAGCCTTCTAGTTTGGTATTTGAACAGACTTTTTTATTTTTCTCTTTATGGCTATCTGGGCTATCAAAAACAGTCTACCAAGCCATCTCCAGTGGATTTTTTTTCACAACTACATACGCAATTTGGTAGTCCCTGAGGAAAAACCTACTCTTCTTCTTCAACAGCTACAGACTGAGGTTGGCCCATGTCGGTACCATGGTACCTGTTTTCCTTTCTGGGACACCATCAGAGACCATCACCTCTGGACCTGAAAGTAGCTGTGGTCTAGCCCTGCTCACTCACTATGAAGTGCAGCATGAGTGCAGCTTTTGCACTGCTGCAGCCTGTCCCACTATCCAATCTCACTGAGGGCATCTGGAGTCAGATCTGTCAGAAGAGAGGAAAAAGTTAAAAAGAAGTGACTGAGTTTTCACAGCACAGTTGTGATGCCCTTGCCTTGGGGAAGGGATGTGTTACGTTGAGAACTCAAAATATATTTTGCTTAATATTAAAGCTACCTGGTTTTCCCTGTCTTGTCACTGACCTGTTCTGTTCACTTTTTGTATCAGCTCTGCCAGAAGGTTTTCTTCTTGGGTCAATCCTCACAATTCAGATGTGACATCAATACCTTAGATTTGTCAGCTGAAGAGCGGTCCAGCACAGAGAGAACAAGTTTCAGTAGGATGGAACTATTCACTTCCTGTAATTCCATCCAATATCTGTTAATGATTGACACCATCAAGGATAGGTCTGCGGTTTGGGTGGGGTTTTGTGGCCGATTCTCGTAGTACTTGCAAGTGAACACAAGAGGGGAGTATTTACGTGGGAAAGCAACTCACAAGCCCGGAGGTGCAGAAAAACAGGTATCCTGGAAAGCTCTTTGTTTACCTAGGCAGGGAACTTTGTTACTGTTAGGCAGAGTTCCATGCCAGATAAGTAGACTTTTGCAAGAATAACATAAATGTACTTCATATAAAACCAGAAGGTTACTGCTAGTTCTTACAGACAATAAAAAAATTCACACAGGATGTTCCTGCTGGTAGGCAGAGAAGAGTGAGAAGCTCCTGCATATGTAAATTTACTGAAAACATGAGAATTTAATGCCCAACAGAACCATTGATAAATTGGATTTTGTGCTACATGAAAAACAATGTTCAAAGATAAGAGGATGTTCAGATAAGAGGAAACAGCCCTAGAATGCACCAGAGAGAGAACAAAATGAGTGATAATATGGGTGGAGATATGCAAATGCTTGTTCCCCGTGGAGCAAGGGAACACTCCCAACTGTCCTGGGTGCTTGAACAAAATTTCTTATTCTTTGCAGGCAGGATAGGGTTGGTTCCAGTACCAGCAAAGGAAGCTTAAACCTCTCTGAGGGTCCTGGATCCCTGGAAAACCTCTGGAGTGTTATTCCCAGCTATATAATGGATGAGATGCAGAGTCAGTCCTGAATCAGTCTCGTAAAGTGATGTTAAGGCTACTTTGACTGCTGGAGGAGGTAGGGCAGAGTCATTCCTTTCAGAAGTAGTGAGGCTTGCTTTAATAGGTTGTTGGAGTCTGTAGCATGTCTCTGTGTTCTTCTTTTGTGGAAGCCTGCAACAGCAGAGGGGATGTCTTGTCCCTTGAAAGAGTCAAAGATTATCCCTCTTTTGCAGTAGCAAGAATATTGGTGGAGAGAAATAGAGCTGCTCCTTGTGAAAGAGTACAGAGCCTCCTTGAGTGACTAGACAGCTGGCCACCTCCCTTGATTTGGAATGACAAGCTGTAGAAGCATTTGTCATTAGAAAAGCAAAGGTCTCACCACACCCACATTCTCACTGGTGGTGCCTCACCTGCCACAGGTATGTGCATTCAGTTTCAACTAAAAATACCTCAACAGGTTGGAGGGGCAGGAAATGTTTTTTTCTTATTGTGGCTACTCCAGGAAGGCTGGGTCAGAGGGTGTTTGTCTAACTGAAGTGGAATAGGGAGTGTTCAGAGGTGTATTTGGGAAAAACAGAATTTGCAGCCACCCTAAAACAAAATCTCTAGCTGATCTAATTAAACATGAGGGGGAAAGAATGAAGTGAGACCTGTCTCTCTCTGAATAAACATTCAGAAAAGACCAGCACTGGTATGTGCGTGGCTGCATACTTTCGTACAACTGCTGCCAGTGTGTTTGTTCAGTCAGGAGGGCTTCTGAGGGGCAGTTCTGAAGCACACCCCTGCACCCTCTCGAGTTTCACACAGCAGGGAGCTGAGTGGAGGATTAACCTTAGCGTGATGTAAGGTAGGATTGGGCTAACACAATTTGTCATAATTTTTATGGTTGAAACTCAGGTGAAGTTTCAATGAAAGGTGTGTTCTCAAAAGATGTTGAGTGGAGATGTCTGCAGTTTAAAACAATTCTGCACTTCCAAAGTCCATAATGAGAAGGTGATTATTTATATATTTGTAATACATATTTTAAATTATGTTTTATTGTTTTGATTTTTAGTACTGTGTTGGTGAGTACTTGGGGCAGTAACACATAGGGATAGAGTGTCTTCCATTTAAGTGCTCTAGAGCTAACAAAAGTGGGTAACCCTTGAAGGGGGAAGCAGAATTAAACATGGATGTCAGTGTGGATAACTAACTTCAAGGTAAGTGACAGTAGCTGCAAAACAGTAGCAATCCCTGCAACCACCCAGTGGTCCAGTACAGAAGCTGCACTGAACTGACCCATCTGAAAAGGATTTGGCCATGTCAGTTCCCAGTGCCATGCACCTCCTGCCCAGAGGCTGCAAGAAAAGGCATGGGCCAGAAAGCACAGCTGGGAACCAAAGTGGGCAATCCAGGGCCTTCTTCTTTGGCAGCAGCCTGAGCCTAAATCTTCTAAAAGTAATGAGGCACACATGAACTCATTCAAGGACCTGACAGCCCGCCTGTCCCCCTGCCCCCAGAAAGGTAGAGATAACTAAAGAAGGAGAGCTGAATGCCATGACTTTTGAGCAATACCACTAACTTGTGCTGAGAAGTCTCAGTTTAGGAGGAATTCTCAGAAGTAATTGACAATCTGGAAGGCCTTAGTTTACAGATCAGGACTGAAGTTAGTAAAAATTCACAGTTTAACCAAGCACAGAAGAAAGAAAATATCCAACATACTTAAAAGCTCTTGAACATAGCTAAGAAGGAATGGAATTCATTGCATGACCTATGAGAGACACAGGCATGTACCAAGCACTCTGGTGATGCATAAATGTGAAGTTGTGGTTTGCCTACAATGACATGTAAAGAGCTTCTGTAAACATTCAAGTGAGCAATTAATTATTGTAAATGTTGCAGAGTAAATGATGTAAAAATCCAGCTTTAGTGCCAGATGTAGTTTATGTACATAAATTCAGTCATTCTGAATTCTTACTCCTCTTCCTTATGTACTTAGTAGATTTGGGGTTTTTTGGGGGGGAACCCCCAACAGTTGTTGGAGAACTAGAATATGAGTTTCTGACAGAATCCCAAGATTCAGGGTTAACTCCTGAACTTTAAAAAAAAAAAGGCTAAAAGATACTTTCTTAGTTTTCAGATGGCTTTTTCTCATGGTCTGACTAGGAAAGCTCCTTTTGAATAACAACATTTAAAAGGGAGAACTAAGGAAGTTTTGTTCCTCTGGCACCTAAGAAATGGAAATGGTTACTTGATCTCTGGCCCAAGGATGAATACAGCCATGCCTCCAGTGCTGTATCTCTTCCTGAGGACCTTTCAAATACAGAAATTTAGGATGATGACAACAACACTTTCTCTCTGCTTCCTAAGCCCCCCTGGGGCACCAGTGTTTGCCTTCCTGAGCATGGTGATCGAGTATCTGTCATGTCTCGTGGTAGGATGTGTGTTGGACTGTGCCAAGGTCATGCCTAGTTGTGCAATAGAAGACAGTGCCACTGTGCAGTTTTTAGATGTTGATATTGTAGGTCCTCAGGGAGGGGTGGATGCCTTTGGAGCTTGTTCAACACTTTTTCAGAGAACACCTACAAGCCTGAAGCTGTGTTTCCTAGAGGTTAACAGAGGGTAATTTTGCATGCCCAAAGGGAAAAGAACTCTTTACCTTTGCCTTCTCTTCAGGAGGATACTCATCGTTGCAGAAATGTACATGCTGGTCTGTTGCCTCTCTCTACAAAAACAGTTGGGATAGGACTCATGTAAAAAGCTTCTGCCTTCCTTTGGGCTTGGTGCTTGTAAAGGCTCCTGAGGAAAGGGAAATGTAATGTGGGCTTCCTATGCAAAAAGTGGGAAAAGGTTTTTCTTGTGTCTCACAGACACCATTGCTTCTGTCCATCACTTCCTCCGCCCTTTTTGATATTTTCAAGGAAGGTGGGATTTTTGGCATTTATTTCCATTTGGACCTAAGTCCCCCCCTTAATCCTGCTCAAGTTTTTCACTCACAAACATGCCTCTGTAAAGGAAAGCAAATAGCAAAACTTGCTCTGCAGGTTATCTGTGTGATATAGATGGAGGACTGCATGATAAGGGTGAACTGCTTTGGTTATGCAGGCTTCCAGAAAAAAAGGACTCCTTTGTGTGCTTTTCAACATTTGCTCCATCCCATGAATAAGGCTAAAGCATGAAATTTTTTGGCTTTGATGGAGGAGAAAGTCTTTTGCACAATAACAATTGGAGTCACCAAAGTACCTCCTTTCCTGCAGTAGCAATGTAAGGATCCATGGAGCAAGCCTGGGAGAGAACGTGTGGAGGATCATTCTGTTTTACTTAAAGCAACAGAAATTAAGGTACCCCAGAGTCATGCATGTAATTGCATATACTTGGTCTTCTGTCTTAACTGTAGCTCAGTTGAAGGGAATTTATAACAGGAAATACCCAGCCTGATCTGTCCTTGACAGTTTCTGTGCTTGGTGTATCATCAGCAAGGAAGTAATACTTCTTATCCTTCTGTACATATTCAGAATGATAGATTTGCCACAAGTGAGTGATTTCCTATTACTGCTGCTCATGTGCATGCTTGTTAAGCCTTTACCCTGGTGCCTGCCAGAGGCTGTCTTTGGTCATTAAGGATTAGTCTTCCCCAAACACAATCAACAACATGAAGCAGACAGCCTAACAGACTCCTGACAAAGCAGCTTTCCGTGCCTGTAGTTGCAGATTTCAAGATGCTTCTTGGAGATCCTGCAGAGCTTTGAGCTATTTTCCATTGGATACACTCAAGGGATGAATGTGTATCTTAGTTTAGTCTTCCTCCACCCATTGGTGAGTATTATCTATGAATCTTGGAGCTGCCTTCCCATTTTTCAAAAAGAGTTTAGGTAAAAATGCAAACTTAAAAATGAAAAAAGGTTGTTCTCTCCAAAATGGATAACATAGTGAGGAATGGTTATAAAAGATCTGTGGAATAAATGTCAGAAACAGATTTTTTACTATGTTCTCTCTAAGATCAAATTTAGACATAAGCACGGGCAGATGTGAGGTTATCTGTCTGGCTGTAGCCAGGCCTTCTCATCTTAGATGAGTTCATTAGAGAGCTCTTCCTTGCAAAAAACCTGCTAGTGTTTTGTGACCCTTTGGTTCTTCCAAAGCTGCCATTCAGATATGACTTCTATACTCCAATTGTACTGCTGCTGTCTAGTTCAGAGGATGACTTTTTGAAGATCCTTTCTCTGTATACCGGGCTATTCCCTCCTCCTTCAAATGCTGCCATCTGGTCTGTCTGATGAGCAGTTTATCATTAGTGTGGGAATTCCCTCTCCATCAGGGTTGCATTAAGCTGGTGGTGGGGGGAAATCACTGTCACTAGTCTTGCTCTTGTATTTGCACAGACTTTTTGTGAATATGTGACTGCTGTGGTCCTTTGAAAATCCTATGGCAGAAATTTTGTGGCTCTCTTGGGTTTAGTAGAAGCAACAAATGTAGGGGAAGACTTGACTAGTGCAAGGGCCCTGTTAGCTTTCTGTTGTTGATGAACCTGTTGTGACACGGCAAGGGAGCTTGCTGGAAGGCATGGTATCAATTAAATCTTTGGTGAGTGTCTTTATCTCTGTATCTTAGGAGCCAATAGGAAGCCAATAAGGCTTCCTTTTTTTCTTTTTTTATTTTTTTTTTCCTTTTTTTCCTTTTTTTCCTTTTTTTCCTTTTTTCCTTTTTTCCTTTTCTTTTTTTCTTTTTTCTTTTTTTCTTTTTTTCATTTCTTTTTTCTTTTTTCTTTTTTCTTTTTTCTTTTTTCTTTTTTCTTTTTTCTTTTTTCTTTTTTCTTTTTTCTTTTTTCTTTTTTCTTTTTTCTTTTTTCTTTTTTCTTTTTTCTTTTTTCTTTTTTCTTTTTTCTTTTTTCTTTTTTCTTTTTTCTTTTTTCTTTTTTCTTTTTTCTTTTTTCTTTTTTCTTTTTTCTTTTTTCTTTTTTCTTTTTTCTTTTTTCTTTTTTCTTTTTTCTTTTTTCTTTTTTCTTTTTTCTTTTTTCTTTTTTCTTTTTTCTTTTTTCTTTTTTCTTTTTTCTTTTTTCTTTTTTCTTTTTTCTTTTTTCTTTTTTCTTTTTTCTTTTTTCTTTTTTCTTTTTTCTTTTTTCTTTTTTCTTTTTTCTTTTTTCTTTTTTCTTTTTTCTTTTTTCTTTTTTCTTTTTTCTTTTTTCTTTTTTCTTTTTTCTTTTTTCTTTTTTCTTTTTTCTTTTTTCTTTTTTCTTTTTTCTTTTTTCTTTTTTCTTTTTTCTTTTTTCTTTTTTCTTTTTTCTTTTTTCTTTTTTCTTTTTTCTTTTTTCTTTTTTCTTTTTTCTTTTTTCTTTTTTCTTTTTTCTTTTTTTTTTTTCTCTTTTTTTCTTTTTTTCTTTTTTCTTTTTTCTTTTTTCTTTTTTCTTTTTTCTTTTTTTCTTTTTTTCTTTTTTTCTTTTTTTCTTTTTTTCTTTTTTCTTTTTTCTTTTTTCTTTTTTTCTTTTTTTCTTTTTTTCTTTTTTTCTTTTTTTCTTTTTTCACAAGCAGCCCTTTGGAAAGCTAATTGCTGTGTTCTTTCTTGAAAAGGAAGGTGGAGCCCCTGAACTGGTGTGTCCTCTGCCAGTCAGAATAAACAGATTAAAACCTTTGAGAGCTCTCCTCCTTTGTCATGTTCTTTAGTTTCCACTACTTGGGCCGGGGCAGCCTCAGCTGGAAGTGTTCAGCCCTTTGTTTCTCTGATCATCTTAGATCTACAGGACTGTGTATTACCAGTTTATATAGACAGCACAGAAAATGTGCAGGTGGGGATGCTTTTGTGCCTCAAACAGCTCTTGGGTTAATGTCCAAAAATATGCTGAAGTCTGTAGAAAAGACAGTGCTGTAAGTTAAATGTGAAAATACAGGGATAAAGAGGACTGGTGGGTGGAGAGGCCTTCTTTTCCAGCAGGATAGTGAGTTTGCATGAAGCTGTTATCTCTCTTGCTGGGAAGACTTTTGAGAAATAGAGAACTGAAGCCAGCCATGGTTGGGTGACCTTGCTTTGAATTGACTTCTGTGATCTGGATACTCATTTCCTCTGCCTTCATAATGGCAGGATAAATATGTAAATTTCTGCTTGCTTTGCCAAAGTAAAGCCATGAGCCTTAAAACCAGAAGCTGTGAGCCTTAAAATGAGTTCTCTATAGAGGGGAACAGCTTGTGAGCTTCTGTACTGCCCTGGGTTCTGCTCCGGCTGGAAGGCTTTTCTCTGTGACTGAAGTGGGCAGTGGGCTGAGCCTTGTGACAGAAACCAGAAGTGCCTGACGTGCAGGGTGCTGGTACACCAGAGCAGGTGAGCCTGCAGGTCAGCAGAATCCCAGAGGCAGACTTTGCATCTTTCTGCTCTCCTGATTTGCCTTGCAGGATTGCAGCATTACCCAATCCGCTCCCATCATTTGATCAGATAAGGCTGACCAAGGGATTCCACTAATTTTTGGAAGCCTTCAGTGACTGGTATCTTGGGACAGTGATGCCTGCAGGTGCATGAAGTTGGGGAACCACCTCTCCTGTGACTAAGGGATAGGGAATCTCCCTGCACAGGCTGGGGTAGGGAAGCCCCTCTGCCCACGAGTGCCTGGGTGCCTCCCTACCTTCAGGCCTTTCCACATGGACTGACTTGTTTCTTTGGAAGCATTGGCCAAGGCTTCCCTTCACATAATTAACTGACAATGATGTGCTTTGTTTCTTCAGCTAGCACAGACCTGCTGAGTTCTGCTGAGATCCTTCCCAGGCAAGATTTCCTCTTGCTCAGCATGTCCCAGAATGTGTTGCATTAGTAAGCCTCCATTTTTTGGTGGTTTTTTGGAACCTCCAATCTTCTCTCACCACCTTTAGCCTCTCCTACATGTTTGGATCCCTTCCTTCACCATGGAAGCCTCATGCATGCATCCCCTTTTCTAAGAACCTCCTGCACTCTCTCCTGCTTACTTTTCCCCAGCCTTGCCCCACCAAATAGCCTGCAGCCAGGCCCCCTCAACAGGGCTGGTTCTGCACTTTGCTGTTCGTACTGCATTGCAATATGGTCCTGCAGGCTCTTCTCTCTGTTTAACAGGTGTCTGCCCAAGCTGTTTGCTTTCAGTTCTGTTTTGCTTTTGTTTTACAGAGTATAGGGAAGATGTGAGCTGCCTCAGTAGTTCCCACGTGGCTCTCCCCATCTTAATGGTAGTTTAGGAAACACTTGTGTGCCTTGAAGCATCTTGCCAGAGGAAGCTACTACGAGCCCTGTGCAGGTAGAGGTTCCTCCACTGCACACCTGCAGGCATATCCCAACTCAGTTGTTAAGGGACTGGCTGGAATCTGTGTTTCCAGGTGCTTGAGAAGATACCAAACAAGTAGGTATATGATAGAAAGTAATAGAGATCCTGTTGGATTCTCTGGGCAAGCCTCTTGTTAATTAATGTTAATTTTGTTAATTAATTAACACTGCTTGTTAGGAAAAGATGGTTTATTTATATTCAACAACTTGTTACAACTCATTACTTGTAGTAGTCAACTCTTTTTGATAAATTATGAGAAGGGTGGTTAGATTTAGGGCAAAACAATCAAAATTTTGTACTGTCCTGCAAGGTTAGGATACATCCTAACCAGTAATAGTTTCAACAGTGTCATTCTTCTGCTTGATGATTATAAATGAGTAGTTAAGAAAGTCAGATTTCAATTGGCCAGCAGAGGTTTTAACCATGCACACATCTAGATTAAGCACTCCGGAGATTGGGGATTATCAACTGTTACATAATAGCAGACTTTTTTTTTTTTTTAATTGGAACAGGACTGTTAACAGATGCTGCATTTGCTAAAGAAACCAGATTGTCATGTAATACATCCAGAATGTGTGCTTTGTTTGCCAGAATCATGCATGTGGATTGCTACTTTTCTTTGCCTTTACCTCTAGTGATGGCACACTGCTGATCAGACAGGTGAATCATTAGAGGTTGGATTTAGTTCTTATTTGGGTTGTTAAGTAAGAAGTGAAGTTGGCTTTGTTCAGTTCTGGTTCAACACAGCTTCAGATCTACTGTGTGTGTTCAGTTCTGACTGAGGGAAAGCTAACCCCATGTACTGTAAAATCTCATGGTAACTTGAATCCCATGTCACAGCTCTGTAATTTGATAAAGCCCTTGGAGCAATAATATTGCTCAAATCCATAGCATATGTGGGTGGGATCCCTTCATTCACATACAGCACAGGCCTTTTTTTTTTCAAATTAGTTCATGCCACGTAATGGGATGTGTATTGTGCCAAGCAGAAGGTCTGTGCTAAAATTCGTAGTGATTCTTTTTGCCTTTTGAAATGTAGGCACAAAGGCACTGAGCTTTCTGTGTGATCAAATAAACCTCCCCACAGGTCCCAGAGAGGGAATAATGCATGCTTGTTAAAATGCAGCAGCACTACCTGGTGCCCAGAAGCTGATGGGTCTTATCCTGGGTGAGGTCCCGTCTGCAGCCAGGGATTCCTGGAGAAAGCAATGTATAGCCTTTTAAAGAGAGCTACTCGAGTTCCAGCTGGTATTTCATTACTGCAAACAAGTGTCTGTTATAGCAGTTTGTTCAAAATGAACAAGGAAGGGATTATTGGGCAATGCAATGACTTTGGAAGAGGAGAAGAACCTGCTGCAGAGAGGCAAAGCTTCTCTTTGGCTTACCATGCACACACCGAGAGGCATCCCTTATCTCTGATGCTTTCCTGGATTGCTCATACCATTGGCTGAAGTTGTGTTTGCATTTCTGAAGAGGTTAATTGGCAATTAAACCTCCACTCAACCCTTCCCTGGGGTATGGCTGTCACTTAGAGTGTCGCTTTTGTTTACCAAGCAAAATAGCCAGGGCTGCTGGGTCTGGAGAGCAGCAGGGAGTCGAGTCCAGGGGCTCCCATGGGAGCCTTGTCTATCACACCCAGCAGCCAGCTAAGTGGCCAGGGAAGCACAGCACAGCCAGAAAGGGGCTCTTTAGGTTGGAATTACTGATCCAAATGGTTGCAGAGGCTCTCTTTCTCCTCATACTGCAAGCCAGAAGCTTTGTAAACCTTCTCCATTTCAGCCAAGTCCTCTCCATTTGGCTATTAATAATGACTGCACACTGATGTTCTTCCCCCTAGCTTAGGGGAGCTCCTGGATTGTCAAGAAGTTTG
This sequence comes from Promerops cafer, assembly GCA_013398275.1. NCBI lineage: Eukaryota > Metazoa > Chordata > Aves > Passeriformes > Nectariniidae > Promerops > Promerops cafer. Next base: position 623,366 of record VZSE01007021.1, on the reverse strand, counting down.
GAAGAAAAATAATCAATGCCAGGGACATGGCAATCAGCTGTATTTTTTGTCTAGTTCAGACCTTGCCTTCTCCTAGCCCTGGCACAACATCCAGTCTGGAAGTTCACATTTAACAGTTTAATGCTCTTTTCTAATCCAGTATTGCTGCTTGTTACTGTAAACATGTCAAGTTTACAATATCTTTAGTGACCATAGCAAATGTGAGATAGCAAATATTTCCACAGGGTTATCTGAAATCAGGAGAGGAGTTAAATGAAGATGTGAGGTGAGACAAGGAAACTATCCCAGCAGCAGATCAAGACAGCTTTTGAGTTCTGACAGCTGGTCTGAATTGTCTGAAATGTCTGAAATATCCATCTGAACTTTCAATGGAATAATGGACTTTTGGCCAAATGAGTGAGGAAGAGTATCTGTGTATGTGTGAGTGTTTAAGACTAAATATTTGAGGGATTCTTTTTTCTTTGCATGAATCAGAAAACTTAAAACAATAATAGTAGGAATTTTATGCACAGACTGCATTTTTCAGTTAACTTTCCCTTTGAGATTTCCACTCTTTATTGTGAAAGATTTAAAGGGAGAATAATTAAGTGGATTACATTAGGCCTCCGCTTCAGTTCTCAAGTACTTAATCTCTCTGGCTAGGATTCAAATCTATGGCCTCAAGTGCTCCATCTTTAAAAAGTGGAGCCACTGAACTTGATAGCATTTAAAGTCTGCAAATCTTTCAGATCTGGCGTCACAAAGCAAAGGAGACCTATTGCAGAGGAACAGGTAGATATGCTACATATCCTGCAGTGAATTTTCTATGGAAAATCATTTTCAGTGATGCTCCTGGCTTGCAATCGCCCATTCTCTTTCTCAACTTGCCTGACTGCCACTTCCACGCCTGGCTTCTCATTGCCTTCTCTTGCTCTTCCCTCCCCTAGCCACCACTTCTACCAACAGCACCCTCACACCTTGCAGGTCCTGCATTTTCATGTAGTTTTAGTAGACATTGCCACAGTAGACATAACCACAGAGGCGAGGCTGGGTGTGGCTGACGGCGGGGTGTGAGTGCTTGCACACAGGTATGCGTGCGTTTGTGCAGGTGTGTGCCTGCCGAAATTAGGTGGAAACTGCAGAAAGAGGCATCATTTTACAGAAGCCAACAGGAATGCTATCAGGCCTCTGAAACACACCCCGTGTCGTTGGTATGTCCCTTAGGGAGCTCAGTGTCTCTGGTGATACTTGGGAGCTGGAGATTTCATAAAGCATCAGTTGTGATTAGCAAGTAGGGTGGAAAGAAACTTGAGAGACCCTAATACCGATGCAACAACTGGTCACTTCTGGCAAATACTGAATTAAAAGGATCATTTAAGAAAAGGGTTTTTGTGGGAGGAGTAAAGAACTGAAGTGAAGTCCTGGGCCTCCAGTGAGGCAGTATCCAGGGATACTGTGCCTGTGTTGTCCTCAAAGCTGGAAGAGCAACCCACTCGCCTCAATGCACACCATGATGGAGGAAGCAGTGGAAGGAGACCTGCATGCACAGTTTTGTGCCCAGTGACAAGAGGGTGCCCAGCAATATGCTGGCCTTTTAAATGGAGGATACTGAGCTCTGATACCCAGCCAGCTCCGTCCTTCACCCAGGATGAGAGTCCTAAGCAATCACCTGGGCTCCTCCAGCAGTGGTGGGACCCATGGCCATCTGTGCATGAGATGTCCAGGCTTCTAGGGCATACCATCTACCTGTGCCAGGAACCAAGTGTTTCCCCAGGCTCCTGGGTTGCCACAGGGAGGGGAGTCCTCAGGATTTGAGTGAAAAGGTATTTTGTGCATGCTGAAAACATGGGCCTAGCCCTAGCCTAGGAGAAAAGCACACATGCTGCTTTTCTCCTATCTCATCTCTGAGCATTTGCATTTGCAATGCTATAGTGGTCTTTTTTGGCCCATGCACACTGAGCTGGGGAAGGGCTTCAGCATGGACCAAGGTAATACTCCCCTGATGGATGCTGACATCTGAGTGAGTCCTTGAGCAGCCCTGGAAGATATCTGAGAAGTTTTATGGTCATATATAATCAGGGCCAAGCAACAAACTTTATCTTGAGTGAACTATCGGGCAGAAGTGAGGCATTGGCTTTGTAAGTCATTTATGTATGATCTAGTAACTATTACTCACTGGCATTTCTGCCAGGTAAGCACTGGCCTGGCACTTCTAACAGTCTCCAGCTCTAACCCACAGGAACACAAACCATCTCCCCTCAAATCACAGGGACCCACACACTGTAATGCCCATGGCTCCTGGGAGATGGCTGTGTCTGTGGAACAGAGCAGAGCAGGCAGATGGAGTCCCCAACTCCATCTGCCTGAGCTTTGCTGCCAAGCCCTTAGCACCCCAGAAGAAACTACACAGAAGAGAAGCTCTTTCTCCCAGGACTGCAGCAAGACATCCTTCAGTAGGGCTAGCACCAGAGCATTGTGTGTTATCATGTTCTTTGCTTACATTTTCCTGAAGCCTGACTGAGATTCCCACTGTGGTTCTCTACATGGCTACTCAGCAACTCTCCAGCTCCAGGAGGTGACACTGGGATTTGTGACACTCAGAGAACAAGAACTGCCTGCCCTAGGGACCTGCTCTAAACTGTAAGAAAATATTTGGGATCAATAGGCTGTGAATTCAATTACTTGACCTTATCTTACAATTGTTCCTTATATTTTTCTCCCCCGATGCTCATTTCTATCAAGAAAAATCATAGCATTGATTAAAGGTTAGTCTACACACACTGACCAAAACTGGCTTTTTTCCAGGCCATGGTTCTGCAGTCAGCAGCAGATTTGTATGTAGCCATTTCATAGAATAAATAAGGTTGGAAAAAACCTTCAAGATCATCAAGTCCAACCAGATGTGTCTGATTAAGCATGTAAACACAACTGTATTTTTGATAATTTATCCAGGAGAGACAATACTGAGTTTATGCCAGCTTTTATGCTGGCTGCATGGGGACACAGATCTGTACTGGCATGAAGAGGATTGTTGATAAAAAAATAATCCAAAATCTATCAATGTTTTTGTTTTTTCTTTTCTGATAAAAGCTAAAAGGGAGGAGTGATTTATGTTGGATCTCAGCTTTTCTTTGTGCTATTGTGGTGGTGTTTGATCCAAAAGCAGTAGAGAAGAATTTTCTGTATCATTGAGCAGGGTCATTTTTGTGTGCAGCCTGATTCCCAGGAATGCTCCTTCCATGGAAGCAGTCTCCTGCAGAACCTCTTACCCGAGACACTGCTGGCAGGAGAAATCAGATTCCAGGATAGGATGGCTGTCTCAGAATCTCTATTGCCAACAGCCACCCATGAAAGAGGGAGCCTTAATCCTCTCCCAGCCAGAATCTCAGCCACTCTTTGCAATCCCACATCCCACAAAGTGGAGTGGACAAGGAAGGGAAAGGGGAAACTACTCCAGATACAAGGAATGGGCAAGGAATGCCAAAAGGAACACCATTAGTGGCCAGACAAGGGTACCAAAATCAGGACTGGGACACAAGGAAAACAAAGGCTGACTCCTCCTGGAGTGCTTTGCTGAGAGTCTCTCCGTCATGTCCCACTAGCTAAAGATGCAGCCAGACATTCCCTCTCTCCTAAATCATTACCCCAGCCTTGGAGTCAGTCTTTCTGGGAGAGAGAAAATGCAGGTCCTCCTGGATCTTCCCTGGCCTGTCTTCCTTTCTAGAAGTATGTTTTCAGATCCCTTGTTTACTGAGAGTTATTTTCCTAAAGTGTCTGTTTATATGCAATACCCAGTCATATATATCGGGGCAACTTGCTGCTTTGGGAAGGCATCAGCATAAAAGCAGATGAGGTTAATGTGATAAAGGAGAGCTGGAGCATTTCTTTGCTGAACTGCTAAGTGTGTGGGCACAGGAAACCTCCAGGAAACCACATGTAGAGGAACTGCTCAGTTGTCATGAGTGAAATGTTTATCAGCATACTGTTGAAAGTCCTAAAGGAGGTGATAAATCTAATTAATTTTTATAATTTGTTCACGGCCTTAAAAAGCACCAGTTTTGTTGTATGAAAAGGTTCTCCCTGGCCAAAGTGATCACAGTCACAGTCTCAGCTGTTCTCCACTTATTTCTGCCCATTCTTGCTCCAGCTTCCACACTTGTGGAGTATGAAAAGACTGTGATACCTGTCCCCATGGGACAGGAGCAATTCCAAGGCATGGACTCAGCACAGGTTCAGCAGGTACTCCAGGAGCTACCCTCTGCCCCTGGGTTTCCAGGTACCAGGCTGTTCACACCTGGGATTGTGTGCAGAAGTGATCCTGTTTGCAGCATTGCAGAGCATCGTGTTCCTAGCCCAGGCAGTCCATTTCCATAAGCAAGGTCTTCTCACCAGTTAGAAATGCTGCAGCAGTTAATTCACAGGTTTGAAAATTTCTGTTTATAGGATATACTCAATAACATTGATTTCAATATTTTAGTAAGTCTCCTTGTCAACCTCTTAACCAAATCTCTCCCTTTCCCAGTAAATGAAAGTCCTGTACAAGGAATTAGGGCATTTGTGAGCCAGGAAGAGAAAGGGGTTGGCCAAAACCTGCTCATTTAAAGAAGGGAACATCTTTGAGAGGAGGCAGCAATCAGCACAGAAAGCAAAGCATTGTTACATACCAGAAATGTTTATATTTTTCCTGAGACTGAAAATGGCAAGGAGCACAGCATGCAGGTTGGAAGGACTGATAGCTGCAGAGACAAGTAAAGGCTCTGAAGGACACCAGAATGTGTTTCTTTTGCCATTATTTTAGATAATATTTACTTTTTGGTGCAAGACTGTTCATTTCCAAAGGAAAACTATTCAACTCTTAGAGTCTTAGAGTTTTTGATAATCCTTGGATACCTGCTTTCAAAGCCAGAACATGAGGGATTCAAGGACAGGACACCCAGGAGAAAGTCCAGTAATATGCAAAGATCCCACATGTCCCTTTCCAGAAATGACACCCCCTCCCTTGTCTTCTCTGCTGCCTAAGGCAATGGTGCCCTGAGCTGGCTGGCTGAAGTCCCATCATCTCTGTGCCAGGCTCTTTCCAAGGGTGCCATAACGTTTATACCTGAACTGATTTAAAGATGAAGGAAATGGATGGAGCAGGATGGGGTGGAGCTTGCTGCAATGTTAGCTCAGGATGACTGTGATAAGGACTGGCAGGGGGTGTTTTTCAGGGAGCGAGGCTGTTCTTACGTTATTAAGCTATCTCTTGGGCACAGGCAGCTAAGCAGAAGGAATGACACAAGCCTATTCACAACACAGCCAATACCACTGGTCAAATATAAATATGTTATTTAGACACATTCCAGAGCGCCATGCACCATCTCTCCCCAGGCATCTGCTTGCCTTATTACTTGTCTTAATAAAAGATGCTATCTCAGTCCCTGCACCTCCCATACATGCTTCCTTCCCCACGCCTGGCTGAGCTGAGGGGGCTGCAGCATTCTGCCCTTTGCTGTGACACTGAAGCCAGTGGAGAAGGGCTGGCCCAGGGCACTGGGCAGCACTGGGCACTCCCACCCCACAGGAGGGAGCAGAGCCAAGCAACGCCAGCAGCAAGAAGGGGCAGGGAGCAGAGCTGACTCAGAGGGAGAGCCCAACCCTCATCCTACTGCCTGAGAACTGGGAGTAGTGGGTGCCTATTGCCCAAAGGGGTGAGGCCCTGCTGCTGTCCCTGACTCTCCTCAACAACCAGTCACTGTCCTTCCCACTACCAGCAGCCAGCTTGCTTGTGCAGGGCTGCAATATGGCCAAAGCAAGCAGTTTTGCTACCAATAGCCTCCCACCTAAAGGAACTTTCAATATTACCAGCATTTTGCTGCTGGATTGAGTTTAAATTATTTTGGAGATTTGCTATGCAATTCAGCTGTCAAGTGTAAATATCTGTATAATTCTCTTGTCTCCATCTGTATTGAAAGAAATGGGTACTTCTCAGGTGTGATTTGGTTTGTCTTGAAGCAGATGAACTGCAACTATCCTGGAAGTGCCCCTTTCTCTCTACCAACTATAGTGGGAATGCCTCCATGACTGCCTCCAGTGAAGAAGTCTGCTCTGTAGACACCTAGGAGTCAATTTGATTGTCCATACTCTGCTGCCTAGGGTCATTTGGGATCTTCTGTGTTATTTAGCATGAAGGATATTTAGCTCCAGAAGGATTGATTCCCACAGCTCTTCTATCTTATATGCCATCCCTATGCTGTTCACTGAGTAATAGGTTAACAGAGCTACAGCACCTTCAATTAACTATTTATCTATGCTGGTGTACCAGAATTAAGTCCTTACAGTGGACTAGGTGACTACATATAAGCTGGGCATCTCAACTCTGAAATAGCCAGGGAGATTGAGCACTCAATCCATTTGCTCTTACAAAGGTGATTTGAGATGCCTAAGGGTATCCAAAACATCTACACAGGACTGCCAGATCTGATAGAAGAGGTATGGGAAATTCATGTGCTCCTGCAGTGGTCACTGGAAGCTGAGCAGGAGACACTGGGGCATCTCAAATGATGCTATGCTGGTGTGCAAGCAACTAAAGTGAGGCCCCAGGCAGTCCGGGCAACCACACCTGGGAGCATTTCAGTGTACACAGAAATACAGAAACAGGCACCTGCATCCAGTTAGCTGGGACAGTCCTTCTGACCTTATGGATGTTTGGGAGCTGAGACTCTCAGCTCATATTTAGGTAATAACCATCAGACATGTAAATTTAGGTGCCTCTATCTGCAGGTTACATCCTGTCCCTAAAGCGAGGTGACAGCCATCTCACCTTTCTGGTGTGATCACTGTGCCATTTGTACTTGCACTTGCAGACCAGTGGTGCCTCTCCACCCTCCTTGGCACAGCATGAGAGCCCTGAACACCACGTCTCACACTACAGTGAGTCAGCAGCCCTCAGGCTCCTAAATCGCTTGGGATTGCTTTTAAAAGCAGCCCCATTAGCCTTCTGAAAGTACACGTTATGTTTGGTGACTGACTCTCATGGATTTCTCAGGCATTCTGAAAAATGTCTGTGTTACTTTTAGCTTTTCTTCTTTTTTTCCCCTGATATAGTTTGACATGGCTTATTCCACGAGGTTTTTTTGTGTCTGTGTAAATGTAGAGAAGTAGCTGGCAGTCCATAATGTGCTCTGACAAGATGCAAATAGGCTGGCAGTGACCAGTGACCTTTGAAAGCTTCTTGGGATGCTTTCCTTAGACAAGCTGGGTCCCACTGAGACAGTGCTAAGCTCCTCTCCATCACTACATATTTTCTCTTCTTATTTTTCATAACTGCCTCCTTCTTGGCTGGCTCACTAAGCCCAGGACCTGCTTTAAAGTTTAGATTAATTCTATGGAGAGAAACTGGGTATGTCCTTTCCGAAGAAGCCTCAGGATTTTACACTGAAATAAAAGCAGGAAGGACATGAAGAACTGTCTTAGGGCTCAGCATGGCCCACCCCACAGTGACTGCACTGAGTGCTGCCTTTCAATGGATGAGCCACTCGTCCCTGCAGGTCCTCATGTACTTCTGTGGGGTGTGGAAGAAGGGACTCCCTCGAATGAGGTTTTGTGGCAATCTCCACACGTGAGGTTCAAAAAGGATCAGCTCCCAGAAATAAGCTAGAAGCCCTAAAACAAACAAAATTAACAAGCAGATGAGACACCTGTGGGCACTTAGACCTCAGCACATGCATGTGCAGCTGCTCTACCCCCACCCCTGGTTTTGGGAAGGAGCACCAACTTAGGTGAGGGGGATTTTTAGGTTTGAGGCTGTGTGCAGGGATTGAGTGCTTCATGTGGATAGGCCTTGATGCAATGAAATACTCTCAGTGAGTAATATTTAAAATAACAAATGAAGTCATGAACACATTGGATATACTCGAGGATTTAGATGGGATTGTGCTGATAGGTGTGTCGGGCCAAAGGCATAAAATGTAGAGCAAGGGGGAATTTGTCATTGCCTTTGTTCATTAACCGTTTGGGCCAGCAATTTGGACAAAGTGACTCAGCGCTCGCGAGCAGGCAGAACTGAGCCTTCGGAAAGCAAGGCTGGTCTGAGCGAGACACAAGGACAGCCAAGCTGTCCTTTTCAGGAAAGAAGCCGGTGGCTCTCACTGGCACGGGTGGAAGGGACAAGCAGAACAGACGTGTCCCCACACACAGACGCAGCACCTATTGAGAGCCCCGAGGAAACAAACCACCTCCGGATCCCGGCTTGCCACTCTCGCTCTGGGCACTGCGGGCCCGCTCGCTCACCACAGCCTCCTCGTCGCCTACTTCGCAAGCAGTTTATCTGGCGAGAAAGCAGGCAAAGAGACAAAAGGCTTGGAGCAGGGAGGGGACGCACTGCTATTCATAGTCGCGGTCCCCACCCACGGGTGCCAGGAGTCAGACAGGGGAGCACCTTATCAGGTGCCTGACTGAGCAGCATTCAGCGCTGTCCCAGGGCTCCATCCCCACCCCGGCGCAGGGCTGAGTGCCCCGCTGACGTCAGGAGGCCTTACTTCATTTCCTGGCACAGGGGCCGAATTTTCACAGCCCCGTCCTGTGGGAGAGGAGAGGAGAGGCGGTGGAACTGGAATGGGCGTGCTCAGCCCCACCTCCTGAGCGCTGCAGTTGTTAAAGCTCCCAAGAGCGGCGGGCGCGGAGCTGGTGCCCGGCCGGCGTTGCGGGAGCGGAGGTGCCCGGCTGCTGGTGCGCTGGAAGAGTGCCTCTCCTAGACGGAGCGTCCTTGCTGCCTTCACCAGGCAGGACCCAGAGAGGTAATTCAAGGCAGCGTTTTGCAGGATGCAGGGCGGGCCTGCCTTCTGCAGCTGTCTTGGGATGGCGTGCGGGACCGTGGCTGTGCGGGGTGCGAGAGCAGGGCCCTGGGGTGCCACGGTGAACTGAGAGCGCCTCCCGTCCTTGACTCTAAGAGGGGACTGCCAGCTGGAGCTGCGGAGACGCTCCCGGGAAACGACTGGAAATTTGTGGGTGAATTGGGTGTATTTTATGTACGAGTATCAGTGGGAAAGGAGGGTCAAGGTGGAGGGAGAAGGCTCCTCGCTCAAGTGAGAGCTGTGATTTGGGGTGTGCTGCATAAGCTGCCACAGCACAGGCTCCCGTGCACAGGCTGCAGAGCCCCTTGGAATTCCTAGACACTGCTGTAGGTGCTGGATGAGCAGACTTAGCTTCTGGGGAGCAACACTCACCCAGGAGGCAGGGTAGAGGCTCTTCATGCCTCATCACGCCTCGCAGGGCATCCCTGGAAAAAAAAGAGAAGACAGTAAAAATGGTTGCAAGTGGCCCAGTTCTCCAAGTCAGGAAGGTTATTTCCATCCGATTTGTTCCACTGGCCGTGGTGGCCGTCTGTGGCAAGCACCGCTTGCAGTCATCAGCGGTCAGCACCCAAAGCTATGGGTGTGCTCCGTGCTGCCATGAGGTCACTCACGCTGGTTCTCTGGGCTCTCCACGTGCCTCAGCAGCGAGCACCAGTCCGCAGCTGCAAGAGCTGTGGACAGATAAGCTAATCTAATCAACAGTAAATGTCTGTGGATAAAATTTTAGAATTTTCTCTCTAGATTTTCAGAAAGGTTCATTAGTTATTACTCAAAATTGTCCAGATAACCCAGGTATCTGTGCAAGAGATCATAAATCTCCAAAATTTTGTGTATATTGATTGTGAAAATGCCTTCATGTGTTAACCACTTATTCCATTCTCTTCATGGGAGTCCGAAGTTCCTGCATATTTGAATAATTTGCATTTTATTGTAGCCAGCCTTTTGAAGAGCTCTACATCCTTTACACAGTGAGGTTAGAAGCTGGAAAAATATTTCCCCAATTCAGTTATAAGCAGGTCCATTGAAGCATATATGGGGCTGAGTATGAGTCAGTGATATTTTCACCCTTTGTTCATCCCTTGGTTAGATCAAGTGCCATTTATTAAAAACAATCTGAACTCACTAAAATCTGCTGGAAGAGTTTGGGACCCAACTTCATAAGTGCAGTATGTTGTTCTGGAGCAGGAAAATCAAGTCAATGGCATAGTGAGCACTAAAGTGTAAATTTTGCAAGGTTAATTTTTTCTTTGTCTATTAGAAAGTCCCTGGTTTTCCTGTGTGGGTCACCATTAAGGACAGGTTTGCTCATGTTTCATTGTGATGTTGTATCTAAACTTCTCTTTTGATAGATTTTAGAGACTCAAGCCTAACTGAGGAATTTAGTATTTAGAAATCAGTATCTGGCCTCTGGGGTCTAAACTCCCTCAGTGCCTGCATAATGGGTCATGATGTGCCAAAGGCCCCTGTGCTGTGGTTTCTGCATACGCATCAAGCTCCCAAGAAAGTAGGGAACTTAATTCCCCTAAACAGCCCACTTAAGCTCTCTTATCCCCTGGGAGACAGGCTTGCTCAGACAGCACTGAAGTCCTTATGATGAGACAGCAGGACTGTGTTAGAGACCTTGACATCGTTGGCTTGTGGACTCCTCACGCAGTAGCTTGGTGGTCATTTCTCACGCAGTGTACAGCACTGGCTCTGACGTGTCAGGCTCTAGTCAGTGCAAGGCAGTGTGCTGGGGAGGAGACCGAGGTCTTTGAGACACTCCTTATTGCTACGCTGCTGTGAAGGAGGAGAAATACGAGTTTAGGGCTAGTGGTTGGTGACCTGTATTTGCTGTTGAATTTGGAGTGAGAAGGGCTGTGCTGGAGGCATCCAGGTTAGTTATCTGCAAGGTAAAGGTGTTAAAGTTCCCCCTTCATTCATAACAGTAAACCAGAGCCAAAAGTGCCTCAGAGAATGTAAAAGGGGGAAAATGAATGTAAAAGAGACCAACGAGTTTCCTGTTCTGCACTGTTCATCTCTGAATCTCCCTGGTACAAGGTACTGATGTTGTTTGAACTTGTCCGAAGAGCATAAACTGTGTTATGACTAACAGCTGTTCTTGTAACACAGAAGTGACAAGGCAGCTCGGTCTCTGCACTGCAGGGCACCAAGCAAGTGCCTGCTGCAGCACCTCACCTTCTACCTGCTCCCCACACTCCTAAAACGTTGCACAACATCAGGCACAGTGCAGAGGACATGCAAGGTGAATTACCTCCTCCTGAGGGGCTTGGCTTGGCCTCGATGGAGAGCCAGTGCCAAACTATGAGATGACTCTGCTGCCATTGCCCCATGTCCTTAGCACTGTGGTGTCCTTGCCCAGCGAGGTGGGGATGGAGGTCTGTCCTGCCTCTCCTTCCCCACTGTTGACAGTACCTAGATGGTTGACTTGACAGCCTGTGTTTTCTCTTTTTCTACAGCTTTGGAGAGGTTGTTCAAGGCGGCAAGAGGATGACAACGTCACCTCCCCCAGGCTGCGGCAGCATCGGTGCTGACTACCACCTGCTCTGTGACACAGAGAAGGCCTGGGGGATCGTCCTGGAGTCGCTGGCTGCAGCAGGCATCCTCATCACCATTTTCCTCATCTGCTCGCTCTTCTTCCTCATCTGCAAAGTCCAAGACAACAGCAAGCGGCACATGATCTCCGTCTATTTTTTCTTTCTTTTAGGCACACTCGGCGTTTTTGGTCTCACTTTTGCCTTCATCATTAAACTCAATGACAGGACTCGTCCCACTCGCTTCTTCCTGTTTGGAGTCATCTTTGCTCTCTGCTTCTCATGCCTCCTCACCCATGCCTGCAACCTCAACAAACTAGTGAGAGGAAGAAAGCCCTTCTCCTGGCGGGTGCTGCTGCTCTTCATTGTTTGCTTTGCCCTGGTACAAGTTGTGATCAGCATTGAGTACTTAGTCACCATGTTAGTAAACCAGAGAAAAGAATTCCTAGAAATGGTTCGGGAGAATACCAACAAGGACTTTGTCTTGCTTCTGATCTACGTGCTCTTCCTGATGGCTCTGACCTTCTTGGTTTCCATGTTCACATTCTGTGGGTCATATAAAAGCTGGAAGAGGCATGGGGCGCACATCTTTGTCACTGTCCTGTTCTCCATTGCCATTTGGGTAGTGTGGATCACTATGCTCACAAAAGGCAACACGGTTTTAGAGAAAGAAATGTGGGATGATCCTGTTGTGGCCATTGCTCTGGTGTCCAATGGCTGGATTTTCCTCATAATGTATATTGTCCCCGAAATTTGTTTCCTCACTGCTCCTCTGAAGCTAGAGGACTACCCTCCAGAAAATGACTTCTGCCAACCCAAGTTCATAAAGCAGGCAACCGGAGTGGAGAACCGTGCCTACACCCAAGATGAAATTGTGCAAGGTATGGTGAAATGAATGACTCCACTGTCCCCCCAGCCCGAAGCACACAGGCACCACTCATGACCTAAAAGATGTGGGAGAGCTACAAGAAAAGATTTGAAGATGATAGATAAATTAGAGGCTAGGAAAATGTTTCAGACTGATGAAACTTTGGAAATGCGCATGAAAATTAATCTCCAGACGTGAGGAAAATGAGTGAGGACCAATGCAAAAGCTAAAGATGTGTAAGGGGAGTGACTGAGTAGGAGACTTGCTGCATGTCAGGGCTGACATACAACTCTTTATGACCCTGCTGTGTCTGGGAAGTCCATGTTAAAAATCAGGAGGGTTTTTTTGTATCTCAGTGATGCATCAGCTCTCCAGGCCTATCTAGGTTGTATCTTGGAGGTTATTTATTCCAGTTCTGATCAGGTTCCCATATCCATGTCAGAACAAATCCATCATCCAAAAAGGAGGCAAGGAGATCTTCCTTTTCTGTATGAGTCTTTTGCCTACTTGGACAAAGCAAAATATTGTATCAATTGAGGTTTCCCAAACCTGTGGGTAGGAGATATGATTCCTCTGGGTGTGGCTTTGCTACTGGTACCACATTTGTCAGGTGGAGCCAGACCCCCAGGTTTGTGAAAGAATAGCCAAGAAAGGCTGTGCTCTCCCAGGGAATACCATGAAGGGGGTCTTGTGCATACAAGTGGGAGGGATCTGGCTGGTGGTGGTGACAGTAACTGTGAGGCAACAGGAGGAGTCTAAACTCCAAGGCCACCTGCGTCCTGTTATTTGCAATACCATTCATTCCTGCTTTCAGAAGGAAATATTTAATGCCCTCCACGTATGGATTTTTAGCCCATTCCTGCCTGCACATTTCAGTTAGACCAGTCCAAAAGCAGCTGCTCATGTTGCCACAGACCGTGTGAGTCTCCCTTGATGTGGTATTTCCGAGCTACTGCGTAATGCTAATTCACTAACTTTCCCCTGCTTTTGTCTTGTGACACAGGAAACCCCAACTACTCCCCGTACGCGTCTCACTTTCAGATGAAGGTAAGTTCATGCCACCATCACCCATTTCACCACGTGCAGGCTACAGGCTACTGTTCAGGTGCAGAAAGGAAGGGAAGGAGAAGGGGCCATAACAGATGGACCTAGAGCAGGCTCTGTGAAGGCAGGCCTGTGCTTTGCCAAGTGATTTTGTGACATGTTTGTGGAGGTCCCTGTGGCTGGGAGGAAAGAGCGAGCTATGACATATCTAGGGACATGGGAAGGCAGGAGGGGACCAGGGTAAAGAGGTTATGGTTTTCAATACTTTGGGATTTGGTACCACATAGGAAGTCCTCTCTTTGAGCACAGTTCCTACAGTAGACTGTGCCCTTTCCTCAGGAGAGTGTCCTTATTTCCTCAGCCCATGCCCTGAATGTATTCCCACCAGCAGACACTGGAAGTTGCAGTGCAGATCCAGAGTGGGCAGTCTGCATGTCTGCCTGTCTATTCACCAGTCCTCCTTCAGACCACAGCCTAGCCAGGTCTAGTAGCTCACATCATGTTCCCACATGTCCTCTGGTGACATGTCTCCATCACTAATTTATTCTGCCAAGATCTTCTTCCACAGCCTTATTGGTCACATTCTCAGGAAACCTTCAGCTCTGTTTCTCCCTTCCTTCCTTTGTTTTCTTTATAAGCCCTGTTTTATTACTTCTGTCCAGTTTTTAAAGGTAAAGACTGCTGTGCTTCCTTTTCAGGCCATTGAACCCCAGAATGATTTCTCCATCCCTCGCCCCAAGGCCCGGACAAGCCCATACCATGACTACACTGGTGGGAAAAGCCCCATGTAGCAGCTCCACAGTGAGCAGAGACTAAGTGCCCCTCAGCGGAGGCATGGGGAACGGGCCACATGGTGACAAGGGAGATGATCCTGCAGAAGAGACAACCCACACCAGCAAAAAAGGAGAGGGATCCTCTTTCCCCCACACAGGCACTTTTGTAGCTCCCTGTTACTCTTCAGACGTTGCTTTCAGACACAGCCCTGGCCATCCTGACCCTGCTCACTCTGTCTGCATGGAATGGAGCTCCTCTCTTCTGATGGAAAAGCATTCTGGCCTATTTCCAGCAGGAATGCTAGAGAAGCAGGAAGATCATCAGCTGGGTCTGTGACTGGCTTTGCCCCAGACAGGACCTGCTTTAATCAGCTCATGGGGGTGCCTGCACCCCTCATCTGATGGGAGAAGAGGAAGGACTGGGAGCATCAGCCCTGCACATTCCTTCCTCCTGCCCACTCACAAAGACATCTCAGGTACTAGTGAGGACATCTTTATCTATCCCCTGTTACTTTTGTGGCCACTCCCAGCCCTGCCTGGCTGTCCCCCAGAGATAAGTAGAGAAGAGACAGAGTATTCCATTTTTTATCTTCATATTTGCTTCCAGCACCTTCCTAATCATCTAGGGACCATGCTGGAGATGGGGAAGAAAACTTAGAGACATAAAACCGTCTACACTGATTTACCCTGACACATGTTCCAATTCATGTTCTAACAGCTTCCAGCTCTGGCTCCTACTCATGTGCCTCAGCTGAGCTTCCCAAGATGCCTGCCCCCCTGCAAACCCTCCCTCCCTACCCCATCCACTCCAGGCTGTGGATCCCCAAAGACAAAGCCTCTTCCATGTGGCTCCTTGCAATACCCTGGTGGGATATAATCCTGTGAACCCTGGATCTCGGCCTCTTCCTGAGTGTGTCTGTGACATTAACACAAACATTTCCCAAGCAGCCAGGTTACAGAGGGCAGACACCCTTCTTCCCAGGCATGAGTGAGCAAAAGCGTGTGTGTATGTGGACTGCACCCTGGTGATGAGCAATGAGTCTGCAGAGTTGAATCATTCTGTAACCTGCTTTGCATTTGATAAATAGCTTTCCATGGTATTTCATATGTAACTACAGAGAGCTCTCCAAGTGGGTGTGTGTGGTACACTGGCATCTCACACGGCTGTATATTTATTTAGTACTTTGTATATGGACTGTTTAATTAATAAAAACCCAAACAGCCTGACTGTGAGAAACTGGTGTTCTTCCTTTGGAACGTGATTCCTGTAATGGCTGGTGGGGTGACCATGAGCAGTAGCTCTCCGTGGGGTGGAGAGGGCCACCTGGGAGGTTGCACTTAGGGAAAAATAGCAGAGAGATGCTTCTTTGAAGCTGTCATTGTGGACCAAAGATCAGCTGCTTGAGGGTGCAGAAGAAGGGTTGGTAGCTTCTCCATGCTACTTTTCTTGAATAAAGTTGATTCAATGTTAGGAGTGCTTAAGAAATGCAGAAATATAAATCCAAGCCACAGCAAGCAAATGCCAGAGGAAAGATGTGAACTTTTCATCACTGCACATGTCTGTATCTGTTATGTCAATACTGCTGTATTTATTCACTTGTCTCTTGTTGGGTACTTGTGTGATCTAGAATAGGAAAGGAGCTTGTAGGTATGTAATTCATTTTGTAAAAAGAAGTCTTTCTGATCTTCTGAATGCATGCAATATTTTTATTTGAAAGTAGAAACAATATCAAAGCAAAATCATGTCAGTGAAGATGACGATAATTTTTAAACCTCCTGATAGTATGAGGCTATAATTTCCCTTTTTAGAGGATACTCCCCATGAGATTCTACATGGTGTGTTATGCTACCACATACCCTTATGCTCTTGGCAAGTAAACCCCTTCCTCAGGCACAGTGCTGTCTGGAATCAGGCAGCCTGGGTCTTCCCCACTCTGCCTACCAGCACTGAAGGGCAACACAATGACATCTGAGGCTTCTGAATCCCTTGGCATGAGAAAGATCCCTCCTAAGAATTGATTTTGAAATGTATCACAAGATAACTTGCCTTTTTTCTAGTAAATTTGAGGTGGAAATGATGCTAATCATCCCTCCTCTTCTGTCTTCCGCCTACACAGTCTACAGGTCTAACACACAGGATGAGGGAGAAAACTCAAGGATGCTAATATAATTTTGGAGAGCAGGCTGGGAAAAGGGTTTGTGAAGCTGTGATGCAACTTGTTGACTTGCAATCTTAAGGTAGGAGGGGTATGCTTGAAACAGTACCTAACTTTCAAGAAATTAGCCTTTCAAGCAGATGTGGTGTCATTGATAACTACAGTATGTCCCAGGATGATTCAAAAATGTGTTGAAAGAGAGCCAGGTCCTCTGCTTCAGTGGAGTCTGGTGGAGCAAAGGAACAGGCTAACAGGAGAAATAGGAGTGAAGTGGGCTCTTGCCATGTGTTTTCTGTATCCCAGACACTTTACCAACTCCTTCACTAACTGCCACAGACCAGAAAGTACCTCCCAATGTGCCTTGGCCCCAGAGGCAGCAGAGCTAGGAGGGCTGAGAGACACCATATGCACTCCCATTGATTCAGGGCATGGCAATTTTCTTGATTATTTGGTTGTTACTGTGTGTGCTGCTTGGCAGAGAATGAAAATCTCCTTCCACGGATTTAGAGTGCCTTTTAGAGTAATTTTTTTAAATCTCTCTAATGACACAAATACTAATCTGCCCGGGGTTATTTTGCATTTGTTTGATATTAAGGCAGCTTTGTGTGAGAGCTCATTTAAATGCCAAAATAAATATGAGTTTCTGTGGGACTTTGCACTGCTGGGTAAGGGGTGCTGCTGTGCTGCAGGTTTCTCACACCTCGGGAGAGACTTTTGGAAAAGCAGCAGTTTCCTCTCTCCTTATAATTGAGCTTAAACCAAACCAGCTGGCCACTTAGTCACACACACATCCCAAGGAAATCCTAAACTGGTGCGGCCAGACAGACTAGAAGCAAAAGGAACAAGTGAGTTGAGGAGGCAGGATCCTTGTGCTGTTTTTTCTGAAAACCTGCTCACTGGGAGGCCTGTAAACCCAGTAAGGCTCATCCCTTCCCTCTCTCCTGCACAGGGCTCCCTTGGTGGTGTTGCTGGTTGCAGGTGCTCTGCCTTCAGGGCCCTCTGGTTTCTGGTCCCTCCTCTCCCTGTTCAAGGAGACCAGAGAGCCAGAAATGTACACACTGGAGAAGGGTTGGCACAGAGCACACCTGGATTATGAAAGCAGCCCAGATTATCAGGAGGCAGGATAAACTGCTGAACTTCAGGTCAGGGGTGTCATGGGAAAAGAGCAAAGAAGGACAAAAACACTGTTCAGTCCCAGGACCTTCAGGGTCACCATCCCATGGCCTTGCCAGGGCTGTAGGGCTCCACGTGCCTGGCCAGGAGTGAACATGGAGGGTGCAGTAAACCACTGGGGCACAGACCCAGGTCAGTGGTGACACAGCTTGGAATGGGGAGGAACCTTGCTGCGGTCACCTCCCAAGTGCTCCTTGCCCCTTCTGGCAGCTGGTGCCAGTGCCGCCCTCCCTAAACAGGATTTTTCTTTGAGAGGGATTCACCCTCTTCCTGCAAGTTCTGTAGCCATTGCTGAGGCACAGGGGTCATGAGTCCCTCTCCTCAGCTGGGGCCACTTTCTCCAGGCTCACAGGGCCAGGTGATCTCTCTAATCAGGTCTGCTCCCCAAGGAACAGAATCACAGGGCCACAACTTGGATGTGGCAACTTTTGGTCCAAGTGTGCATGTTGGTCCTTTGCCAAAGGTGACTGACTGTCCACAGCAGAGCTGACACTACAAGTGGTGTGTCCACTGCCCAATTACCACAGTCACCTTCTCCCACACAAACCTTACACAGAAGGTTCCAGTGTGTCTCATCACACTGGACCAGAACCAGAGGCAGCTGAAGAGGAGAAATGCTTCCCATTTTCCTGGCCCTGACAGAGGCAAAGTGACCAGCTGGGAGCAGTCTCCATCAGCCATCCGTGGCAGCTGCACTGCAGCCTGTGAGCAGCACCTAGAGGGCAACAACACTCGGGAGCAAGAGACGGCATTCAGCCCGCCCTACATTTCCCCTTACACTCTGCTCTTACACACACACACACAATCTCCAGGAAGAGACTGATTTTGCAGCTTCTTAAAGACAAACATGAGATCTAAAAGCTTCCAGTGTGAAAGTCATGTGTGAGTAATACATGGGATGCCTCTTGCTTTATTCTGCCCCAAGCAGAATATTCTGCTGCCTTTAAAGTGTGAGCTCACAGGACATGCAGGGAGCTGGTGGTTCTGAGAAGCCACAGAGTTCCTCCTTGTTTCCAGCTCTTTCCTACATTGGGGTAGGTTTAGCAGTACTACAGAGTCACTCAAATCTTTTGGTCAGATGGGACTTCTGGAGAGGTCTAGTCCAGCTTCTGCCCTGAACAAAACTCATCTCAAAGACCAGTTTGAGGTGAGCTTTGAATGTCCCCAAAGGTAGAGATCACACAGCTTTTTGGGGTCCCTCTGCTGGTGTCTGACTGCACAGGTCTTTTTAAACCTATGTCTAATCAAAATTTCCCTTCTTGCAACTTCTCTGTCATGCTTTGACCTTTCACTGTGCACCTCTGAGAGAAGTCTGGTCCCATCTTCTCTAAAGCACCCATTTAGTTGATAGACAAGAGCACCTAGATCCCCCTTAGCCTTTCCTCTGATGACTAAGCAGGTCCCTCAGCCTTTCCCCCTGGTGACATGGTCCAAGCAGCTCCCAGTGGTCTCAATGGCTCCCCTGCCAGACTTGTTCCCCTTGATCAAGCTCTGTAGCAGTGAGAGACCCAAACTGGACACAATACTCCAGACAGAGCCTCCTGAGCACTAAATAAAAGGAAATAACCAATTCCCTCACCTTGCTGACTTCACCCCTACTCAGCCAGCCCGGCATGTGGTTGGTGTACATTGCCATAAGTGTGCATCGCTGGACAATGCCTTCTTCAGACTCATTTTCCCCAGCACCAGTTACTCCCTTTGCCCTGGAGGAGCTCGTGTGGTTATAAATAGAAGGGACTGAACAGTCCTGAGGTTCCCTCTGTAAGGCAGGTGGTTTTTGACAGGAGCCAGAAATAGCACCCAAGGCCACTCAGCTGAGGGCTGCAGTGGCAGCTGCCTCTCCTAGGAGGAAGCCCTGGAGAAGGAAACCCAAGAGCCCCTGCTGAAATTTGCCTGCTCTCTGGGGCTCTGGATGCAAAGTGGAGGTGTGCCTCAGCGGCAGCAAGCCCAGCCCCTGAGTGCCACCTGGCCTGTGTCACTGCACCCAGGCTGGGGTTGGTGAGCTGCTGGTGAGCTGTGGAGCTGTGCACTCCGGGGCACCCAGCCACGGGGACTCGGCTGCCTCGGGCCCAAGGCACTCTCTGCCCCTGCACTGAGCAGTGGGGGACAATGGCCGTGAGAGTCTCTGCTGCGGGTCCCTGCCCCACTCCAGCCACCTTGGTTCCTTTGAGCCTGGGACGTGTCTTGTCCCCTCTCCCTACCTGCAGCACACTCACCCTTCTGCACTCAGTACTTTCCTATTTAGGATTCTTTTCCTCCCTTAAAGTCAACATGTGCCTCCACATGCAGTTTCTAGGGAAACTGGTGTTTGCTTTGCTTTTGCTATGGTGACGAGTGAAGCACTCTGCTAGATGTGAGTGCCATTTTCTGCAAAAGACTTTCTGAAGTGCTGGCCTGGAACAGGAGCTGCCCTCCTGTCTGACCAGGCTGATTTTATCTGCATCTATCTCCAGAGACAGCCAGCGCTCTGCCTAGCTGAGCAGTTTCTCCCATCAAACTCGTAACAGGTGCATTTGAGGAGAAAGCAAAGGCTGTGGCTTACAAAATGGGCATCTCGCTCTCTAACTAATTAGTCAGGAGCTGAAATAGAATGCTGTGTCTCCAACATATGTCTCTGTCTGCTGTTTCTCTCTCAAAACAGTCTGTAGTGAGGATCAAATGCTTGAGTATAGAGAAATGCTGACAATTTTTGATGAGATCTCTAATCATGGACAGAAAAGGACCTTAATATCCTCTGGTACTGCTCCTTGCTCAGTGCTGTAAGAAACTATGTTTTCCTGCAAATCATCTCTCTACTGGTTTTGCCAGACCAAACCAACACATTTGAATCTCAGAAGTTAGGCTCTGAGGTGCTGCTCAATGTCACTTGACCATCCCAGGGCGCCCCTATAATCCAAAAAGCAGGCTGTTCCTGCAGGCACTGTTTTTAGCAGTGCTGAACCGCCCTCTCTCACTGGCAGTTTGTCACGTCCTCAGCCCCTACCGCAGCCACCTGAGACTGATACCAAGGGCGAAATGAATGAGGCACGCAGGGTCCAAGAGTGATTCCAGCACCCACCTGGTACCCACGGTGTTCTCCAGAGCAGCGGGCCACCTCCCAGCCGCGCTAACTCTCGCAGGATTGAAAGCAACCCCCTCGAAAACAGGGAGGAGGCTGTGTTTAGGTTTCGGGTTCCTCAAAGGAAGCCGAGGCAACGCCGGGAGGGTCGGTGCGCGGAGAGGAGCGGGCGGCAGGACTGGAAGCCCGCGGGCGGCTCCTCCTGCCATTCCGCCAGCGGCCGCTGGGCGGCGCCCTTGCCCCGCGGAGCGGCCGCGGCCGCGGAGGGAGGGGCTGGTCCCGAGCGGGGGAAACGCGCTCGGCTCTGACCAAAACCCGCGGAAAAACCCGCGTCTCAGCACAGCTCTGGCATTAAAACTCTTAATAACAGCATTATTATTATTATTATTATTATTATTATTATTATTATTATTATTATTATTATTGTTGTTGTTGTTGTTGTTGTTGTTGTTGTTGTTGCTGTTGTTGTTGTTGTTAACAATAATAACAACAACCACAACAATAATGTTATTTCATGGCCTTACGTTGAACTTCGGTAAATTTGCAATTTTGCCACCATGAAATGATTTCTTTGACTCAGCATGTTCCAACAAAACAAACAAACAAACAAACAAAAACCATAAGCAACTATAACTTTCCAGCTGAAAAAATGAAGCTTGTCCACTGTGATGTTCTGCTTGTTTTATACAGCAGCACAAAGAGCTTGTCCCTGAACTCATTTTATTTTGGGCACGGTTTAGTTTGATTCCGGCTAGCCTCTTCCTGGCTGCCTGCACTTTAGCTGCTGGAGAGAAATGGTTGCCTGGAGAGGCTGCTGCCCATCTTTGGCGAGTTGTCTGTGGTCAAGGGAGATCCATCAGCCCCCGACCCTGCACTGCAGATTCCTGGCGCTTCACAAGGTTGCGGGAGATGGGCAGTTGCTGGGGTGGGCAGCAAGTGGGCATACTTCTGGCAGACTGACTGTCCAGGCAGAGTACGGGTCACCAGCTCTGCTCCCCATTCTGTGCAGCCTCCCAGATGGAGGCCACCAGCTTCTGGGCTCACCTAGGTGGGACTATTGCCACTCAGAAAGCCAGGAGACCCCCAGTGGCAAAGTCTGTGGTGTCTGGCAACAACGTGGACAAATCTATCACACAAAGAAGAATCAGGTCTTTGTCTTTTCTCCTCCTCACCTGTCACCACCTTAACATAATACAGAGACTGTTGTGGTTCTCCTTTGTTACATCCAGATTTTTGGGTTAAAATCAGCAAACAATTTGTGTGAGATGAGACATCGACAGGGCCAAGATTAAATGCCCAGTTCTTAAGCACAAGTCAGCTCACAAGCAGATGGATTCACTGATGGAAGGATGTGTGTGCTGAGCCAAGGTAAGCTCAATTCTCCAGAGCACAGGCTGATGGAAGGACTGTGGGACAGTAGTAGTACTGCTTCGAATGACCTGAGAGCTGTCTACTCAGTTTTTGCAGCATTGCAGTGCCACTGTCCCCCTCTCTGCTACCCTGCTCCTGTCCTAGGAGGACATGGGCTCTACTGCCCGCTGTGCTTTGGGGAACTCTCTGAAAGCCGAACAAAAACCTGTCCCGGGTGAGGACACGGAATCTGGAACCGTGTGTTTCACCGTGACATCGGATCTTCAGTAGCCAGGCGGGGGCACTGCGGTATCTGCAGGCACCGGGAGCACTCGGCAGGTCCCGTTCCTGCCGAGCTGCCCAGAACGCACGAAGATACACCGTGAACCATTTTTAACCTATTCAAAGCGTTCGAGCGAGCTCACACCAGAGCAGTAGTTCGTTTCTTGGTGATGATCACATTTTTCATCCGCCAGTAGTAGTTCTAAAGCCAGATTTACCGAGGTGTCTAGCCCTGGTTCTAGCTACAAGTGCTTTTCTCCAAATCCTCAGACAAGTGGGGTGGGAGGAGGGGAAAGTCCTCTCTCTGCAGGTTTCATTATGAGTTTTGCCCTTTTTTGAATATAATTTGTCTTCATTGTCTGGCAATACTGTCTAAAAGTGGAATCAACTTTATGGAATGAATGAGGAAATGCCGAAAGAAGCTGCATGCTCCTTTACAGGATCCCAGAGATGAAACCCTTGCTAGTGTCTCACCTGATTTCTCTTTCACAGTGCACTCTTCAAATATAGTCAGCTTCTGGGGCATACTCTGCCTCCAACTGTGCATACAATGCTCAGTTAATAGAGCTGAAGTTAATAGAAGCATGATGATACATTTGAAGTGAGAACATTGGGAAAAAAAGTTAAATTCTTATAGGCACAATCAATGGCAAAAGTTTCTTTGACTTTAGTTCTCACCTAAGAGACATCTATATGTCTAAGTACGTAAGGAATCATTTTTATGTGTCTTAGCATAATCCTAAGAAATAAAAAAAAACATGAACTTGGATACATATAAGGATTCTAAAAACATGTCTTCGTGGCCTCCCTCTTAACAGAGATTTGTTACTGTGTTTAACCCCACTGTCTCAACCCCAGTCCTACTCTGGGGAATGGAGAATTGTTTTTGTTTGATGGGATCATCACAATACACGTGGACAAGGTGCTGGTCACCAATTTGCATTGGTGACCTTAGATCTGCTATTCAGAAATTCTGCTGTCCTGTTTTTGATATGTCTTTTGAGTCACTAAGAGTCCTTCAGAAGGTTTTCCACATGTTTATCCTTCCATCATGCTAGCATGATGGGGAAATGATACTTCCTACATTCAGGGCAGAAGGTGAAGGTCAAATTTTCACCATGCCTAGGTGATTGCTCACCCACACGCCCAGGCGAATTGCTTTGTGTCATTCAGAAAGGAGAGTCAAACCTGGGCTGCTTCCAGGCAAGGACTCAAACTACAGGAAGTGGCGGAGTCACCATGCCTGCAAGCATTCAAGAGATGGACTTTAATGATATGGCTTAGTGGGTATGGTGGCATTCAATCAAAGGTTGGACCTGATGACCTCGGAGGTGTTTTCCAACCTATATGACTCTGTGGTACTGTGCCCTCCTTCCCCTCCCTGTAATGGAGAAATGCTCCCACCAACATCTGGTTTACAGGACAGAGGGGACCAAACACCAGGTAGGACAGCACTTCTGAACAGCAGCCTTACTCAGAAGGGACTCTATTATCAAGTATATTGTTTAAGATCCCTTCCTGGAGGAGGATGTACTCTCACCTAGCAGTGCTCATCTGCTCAAATGGAAGCCTCCGTAGGAAGAAATGAGGAAGGTCAAAACATCTGGATGCTCTCAGGGCACAAAGTAAAGGGATGTTTGGTATAGGTCTTCACATTCAGACTGTCCTGTTGTCCCTGGCACTCAATTGCAAACCAAGCACAGAAGCTCAGTTCAGCCCACACTGGCAGCTGGACTCCAGGATCTCTGTGGACCCTCCACTCCAGCACTAATATTTGGCCTGTCCTGCCCTACCAGCTAGATGAAGCAAGTGCAGTTTCCCAGAGCAAGCTGCATGCCTGCCACTTCTGCTGTGTAAAATCAGCCAGCAGCATCTGACTGCAGAGATTTCATAAGAGGGAGGAAGTCATGGGTTAGCTGCACTTGGTCAAGGGTTTTTCTGGCTGCAGCTATGCCTGGCTGAAACTCCTGATCCTTGTCTCATGAGCTGGACCAGATTTGCAGTTATGAGCAGATATCAGGGGGAACGGGAACGTCTCCCAGTCAGGCAGAATGAGCTCCTGTCTCCCTGGGCAGAGCAGCTGAGATGCAGCTCCCTGCACCCCAAACCATCCATCCTCCCACTACACCATGGCCTCCTCCCTAGTGTCCATCTGTTACCCTGGCCAAGGGGAGGAGAAAAGCAGGAGTGGAATGGAATCCTGTCACGCTGTGCTGACAGTGAGCATCCATCCTTTGCAGCTTCCTCTGAGCATCTGTAGCGCTGCTTTTCCTGTCTCAGCTCCGTCCAGCTCTGCAGGTGAATTCCTGAAAGGGCTCTGAACTAACTGTGCTTTCTAAAGACCTGAAGAATGAGGACATTATTTACTTTGGTTGTCGATGGGCATCAAATGGTGTGAAAGAAATGTGTGCCTCAACTCCATCACTATCTGGGACCAAAATAACAGATAAAAGGAGAAAATCTGTGGGAGTTATCATTATATGGAGTTGCCATGGAAATAGCATGAGAGAACTTGGAGGAGAGCTGACACACTATGTCTCCAGGAGGGCATAAATCTCCAGCTAGCCTCACTCCTTTTTATCACATTAACAGGCAATTTTTTTTTGCTTCAGCAAGAGGTGGGAAAACATCAAAGCACAATTCTGACATTTTTCTCTATCCCTTGATTTCTCTGATGAAGACCTCCCTGACCCCTCAAGAAACAGAAAAGTGAACCCTAATGCTATTGGTAAGTTTCCCTAGAAACCATTTAATAATTTCAGTAAAATGGTAAGAGGGATGTAATTTTAAGCAGAAAATATTATTGACTTTGTGAAATCATATTTTAAAAACCCTTTATTAAAAATACACTGTTCTAAGAGTTTTTTCAAATAAAAAATTATTCACTTCATTTAAAAGGTTTTTTAAATGCTTCTAAGGAAAAGCATTACAATTTGAAGGATCTCTTTAAGGTGAAGTTGCTGTCTTGTGCCATTGCACTATTCTGGGAAGTCTGTTTTATTCTCTTCTCTCAATTGCCAAACCCCATTTTTTTAATCTATCTCATCTCCCCTGATCAGGACAGGACAACCAAGTCTGCTCATGCGTTATATCCTGAGACTTCACAAACACAGCTCCGAGATGTGATGTTGTATAGGGGTGATGCTGTATAGGGGTGGTGCTGTATAGGGGTGATGCTGTTTAGGGTTGGTGTTGTATAGAGGTGACATCCTCCTGCTCACAAGTCCAGCTCTCGCCCTGCACTCCCTGGCAGGCCATGGGTCACTCCTCTGGTGCCATCTGTGCTCGGGACTGTCAGTGGTGGCTGTGGCAATCTGACCCAGAGTAAACCACCACTTGGATGCTGGCCTCCCCCTGCACACCATCCACAGGTGTGCAAGTGTGAGTGAACGAAACCACTTCTGTTCACTAACAAAATGGTTGTCCATGCCTATAAGGCCTCACATTTTGTTCTGCTATATTATTGCTCCAATTTTGCCAAATGTTTTCCCAGGATATTGGTTTACCTGCCCTATCTTCCACCCTTTCCTAGGGCTTAGGCAGCTACAGATTGTTACTGGGCACCTTTAGAGGCAAGAAGGACACTCAGTCTGCTGCAAGGATTTACAGGCTAGAGGGTGGACAGGAAAGCCTGGAGCAGGGCAGCAGCAAAGCTTTCATATTTGCACCTGCTCCCTTTCAGCAGAGCCCGTAAGTGGGAAAGGAAAGATGCCCAGGACCCTCCAACGAGACCTTATCCTCCCCACCCACCAGTACCAATGCATCAGCCCTGCATGAGTACTGCAAGTGAGATGAAAGGAAGCAGAGTAACAAGAGAGGAAGACAAAGAGCATGGTCCCCAAATGCTCCTCTAAGAGTCAATTCAAGTTATGTTCCAGCTGTTGATCCAGTCATTTCTCAGAGCACCATCTCACCAACTGAATTTCCACCATACTTGTGACTCTACTTGCAAAACTCGGAACCCCAAGAGTGCAGAGGCCTACATTTTGAAAACCAGAATAGCTAAAGCCATGGAATTAATTTGTGTGGGGTGACAGCTTTGGGCCAGGCTTCTTCTTTGGCTTATAGCTATCACATTTGCCATAATGGCAGCAATTTCAAGTTTTTTCCCTAAATCTGTCTCAAGGAAAGAAAGGAAGGAGGGTGAACGGAGGAAGGTCTCTTTTGACACCTGCATTTCTAAGACAAAAGTCCTGTAATTATCTAAGAACAAAACTTGTGTTAAGTTCTTGTTGATTGTTTTGTCTCTTTGCTCAGCATCAATTTAAGATAAAATTATACACATAATTTTATAAATGCTATTTATAAAGCTGTGGATACATATTATGCATATTTTGTGCCAAAATGAATCCATTTTTACCTCTATGAAATGACAAGTCCCAAACACTGAATAATTCCACAGGGGCTATTTTTAAGGCACTCGGTGGTGCATTTGTTGCTGAGTAGCATCTCTCTGTCTATAGCCATGGGAATAGACACCATTTTTAGCTTCTCATAATTCAGGAGCTGGATTCAGTCCAGAAGAGTTTGTCACAACAATTTGAAAGGCTATTTAGGATAAACGGATTTGTGGATTATGGGATCAAACATTTCAGAAAACAATTGTGCTTACCTTCACAACAGGACTGTCTGGGGAGCTCGTATTCATCCCCTTGCTACACGTCCCAGGAGCAGGAACTGCAGTCACAGGGAAACTCTCTGTCAGGGTAGCAGCTCCCAGGATATTTTCCTCATCTCCCTGGTGTGCCTGGTTGTATCTTGCTGTTTTCAGCAGAGTTATCTGGAAGCAGGTGCCTTCAGTATTGCTTCAGGATTGTTATTTTCATTTGTTTCTTTCCAAGGAAAGCGAAAACATCCAAAGCCTTTTCAAATGCTACTGCCTTAGCATCAGGAGTGGGAGTAACTTGAAAGGTGAAACAAAAATCCCTGTCTGTATCTGCAATTTTTTGCTACATTATGTGCATTCTGGGCTTCCATTCAAAATAAACAAATTTTTGAAGGCCAAAAACTAAATCATATGCTTCAGAAATAAGCCTGCATTTTTCTCTCATTCAGAAATAGCATCATCATGACGAAAAGTAGATGAACTCCTGTTGCCTGTTAACAGACCAGCTCTGTGGAGAGCTGTCTCCAGCCAAATGACTCCCCTGGCTCAAGATCTGTCCTTCATTCCTGGATTCAGAGAGATGTCCTGTGCAGCCATTTAGAAGCTGCTACAAACCACGCCTGCACCTGAGAGGCAAAGTGGGGAACAGGGCACTGCCTCCCCCACGTGTGAGCAGTGCCACTGCCATGGCTGGTGAGAAGGGAGAGGTGTGGCATGAAGCTACACATGGGTCAACACAGGGGCAGATTGACAAGTACACCGGGAAGGAACAAAACCACACCTGGGCACCCTGCGTGCTTGAAACCCATTTTTCCCACCTCTATTTGCTCCAGGCCCTGTTACCCCATTTGGATCAAAACCTGCAGGACGGCTTTCACCATTTTGAAATCAGCTGGGCAGGTTTCCAGCTGGCGGGTGTTTTAGACCAGGTTCCCAAGACACAGTATCTCATAAAATTGTCACTTCTGTTTCCCTCCCTGCCTTGGGACAGGGAGGAGTGCTCAGAATAGTCTCAGCTGCATTTTGTGCCTCAGGATTTGGCCCCTCCAGGGAAGCAGAGCCAAAGATGTCCTCAGAGGAAGAGCATTGCTTTCCACAAAGGCGTGTACCAGACTCTTGTGCAAAGCACATGGCAACACAGAGAGAGGAGAGTCAGGCAGGGAATTTCCAGGGAGATCTTTGTTCCCTGGGCCCTGCTGTAAGGAGGAGACATAGTCTGTCTCAAGACAGGGCTGGAGAAGCTGGGAGGAATCTCTGGTTCCCCTTCTGTGATTAACTGTGCTGCAGCCATCACGGCAGAGGCCCTCTTGAAAGGGGCTTGTCAGTGTCCCCGCCAACATCCACCAAGGCAAAGGGCCCTGCGGGAGGCACGGGGCACCACAGGCACTGCGTTCAACCACGCTCACGCCGCCCTCCCCCGAGACAGTGCAGCCAAGGCACCAACCTTCTCCTTCCTACACCTCCACGGCATTCCTTCTCCCCCTCCAGCCTGGGTGTCCCACACACAGGTGCGGGCGTGCAGCTGTGTCACGGTTTAACCCCAGCCAGCAGTGAAGCATCTCACAGCTGCTCGCTGATTCGCCCGCCCCGGCAGGATGGGGAAGAGCAGCAGAAGAATAAAAGTGAGAAAACTCGTGGGTTGAGATACAGACAGTTTAATAGGTAAAGCAAAAGCCTCATATGTAAACAAAGCAAACCAAGGAATTAGTTCACCACTTGCCATGGGCAGGTAGGAGTTTCAGCCATCCCCAGGACACCAGGGCCCCATCACATGGAACAGTTCCTCGGCAAGAAAAATGGCATTAATCTGAACATCCCCCCTCCTTTCTTCCCCCCACTTTATATGCTGTGTGGCCCCATATGGAATGGAATATCAGCTGGGGTCAGCTGTCCCAGCTCTCTGCCCTCCCAGCTTCTTGTGCACCCCTGGCCTACTTGCAAGAAGAAGCAGAAAAGGCCTTGGCTCTGTGTAAGCACTGCTCAGCAATAGCAAAAACATCTCTGTATTATCAACACTGTTTTCAGCACAAATACGAAGCCAGTCCCCCACTGGCTACTATGAAGAAAATTAACTTTATCTCAGCCAAAACACACACAAAGGAGAAGCAAGGTACTGGAAAATGAGTGGCATGGTAATTACCCCAAAGAAACACCACTGCAGTAACCATTCCCTTCAAAGTACCCAGACTAAATGATAATACAGTTCATGAAAGATACTTCAATGAGCCAGCACATGTTGATTTGGAAAGACATTCCTTCACAAAACTGAGTCATAAAGAAGATTGAGAAGGTCTGCAATCAGTGACTAAACAGCCTAGAAAGATCTACCAGCAAGGGAGTGCCCAAAATTGTCATGCTGTACACTATCTTTTATTTCAATGCTTTGCTTTAAGTAAAAGGCTTCATTTATTTCATTTGTCTGTGTACAATGCACTTCAAATTTCAGATTTCCTCTTACTCAAAGCAACATTCAATTCTGTTGATTTTGTACTTCACAAGTTGTGTGGGAAGGTGTCTGAACTCTTTGTCTAATCAGAGAATTCACTTCATTTGGTTTTCTGGACTCCAATTAGGAAAGGCCTTAAATTAAACACTAGGGATATAAGAAAAAAATGAATAAAATCAGAAAACACTGGAAAAATAGTCGAGAATAGTTGCCATGGCAATCCTTCTGTGCTTTCATGTGCTGAAGAAGACACCTCCCAAACACGAACATCTCTTAGAGAACCCACCTAGCTTCCAAGTGCAGGCAGGGGCGGGGTGGGTGGTGCAGTTGCCCACGTGGCACGGGCTGGGCTCTGCTGTCCCACCACAAGGAGCCCCAGAGTCGGGTCACACTGCCAGTGTCACATTGCACACCCAAGGTCATTCAAGCCACAGTGCAGAGCAGGATGCTGCAGCACATGATGTATTGCAGGATGTGGTTCCCAGGATCTTTGACTTCCACTGGTACTTTTAAAAATCTGCACCTTAGATTCAGGCTCCTCAACCCAGTCTTCTCACAGGGACTGCACAGAAGATGCATCTGAGACTTCCTTGGGACCTTGGGCTGACAATCAGTCAGACCTCACACTCAGTCTAAGAACAATGCAGCTCCCTTCACCCCAGCCACTTCATGGGGGTGGGCAGCAGTGAGGGGTATGGGAGTGGCATGCACCCAGCTCCCACCTAGGTATAGGGTCTGGATGTAGAATTAAGCAGACAGAGTCTCAGGAATCAAGCAGCATTTACACTGACCCATCTTCTGCAGCAGCTCCCACAGAGGACTAGGAAAAAAAGCATCTGCTATGGCTGAAACTTGTCTTGTGCAACGGATTCTGCTGAGAGCAAAGCAGAGATTATGAATGAGCTGACAAAACCAGCCTGCTGTTGGCATAGGCACCAAGCAGAGACAGAGTAGCTACGCTGGAAGTGTTTCATCCATTACTGTCAGAGAAGTCACTTTTACCACTGATCCCGCTCTAATAAATCATGTTGCCAAGCAGTTTTATAGAGGCGTTATACATCCAAAGCTACTTATGGTCCTGCTAAAAGAGATGCATTTCTTTTTTAGCTCAGTGTGGCTGAAATGCTGTCACAGAAGAAAGAGAGCTGTTGCTCAGAGCGCTATTCTAAAAGAAGTATTATTGTAATTAAATAGGGAGGGACAACGTGAGCTAGGAGCCACAATTTTCCTCCTCTGACCCATTGCCTTGGGGCAGCATTGCAAAACTGAAAATTTGTGACCATAAGCACAATAGCTGCTCACACACTCTTTGCCACAGGGATTGATGAAAATGGGGAAATAACGATGTTACTTCTCCATTCACCATAGATCACCCATCCCCTCAAAGTGACTCGAGTATTGTAAGTCTGGCAAGATGTATATGGACAACTTAACCAATTAGCTCTTTTATAAAGGCTGTCATCTTCTTAATGCAGTGTTAGATATATTAAGGCATGTGTCTACAGAGTAAAGCATTTCTTTCTGAAGCTAAGAAAGCTCTCATTCTAGCAGTCTTAAAACTTCAGTCTGCAAATGTTCACCCTGTGGCTGCATTCATTCTAGTGAGTTATTCAGTGGCTACAGAAGCCAAACAATAGATCAAAGTAGCTGGTCTACACACACACTGCATATACATACATTTATACCCATATGCATGTACATACATATATATTAATATATAGGGTTTGCCACGGTTAATACCAGCAGGAAAATTCCTTACTAACAACTGGAGTAGCTTAGGAAAGTTGTATGTCCAGCACAGTTAAATCTACATGGTATGTGTATAATTCCCACCAAAATCATGCTTTTAAATTTGGCTCTGTTTAAACGTAGCCCTTCCTGCGGCCAGTCCTATCTCCATCAGACCACTGCTTTTCATAGCACTGAGAGGGACCTGCCCAGCTGCTAATAAGCAGCAAGGGCACTCCTTTCTCTGGAAGGCAGAGATAATTCCCAAAGGCACTCCCCTGCTGAGCCCGTGCAGCCCAGCAGGCAGCACAGGGAGCTGCGGAGCTGACCTGCTGCCCTGACAAGTGAGGCGATGGGCAAGGGGCCACGGGCAGCAATGCAGTGTCTGCTGCACAAACCCACCACATCCTAACAACCCAGCAAGGCAGCCTCCAGCAGTGCTGAGGGGCCTCAGCACAGAGAAACATCCACCTTTCAGTTCCCCAGCACTGCCTTCTTAAATCAACACACAACAGGCCACGTCATGGTGCCCTGTCACGCAACTGAAAAGCACCGAAATCTCTCCATTTTAGCATTCACTGGAGACAGAAAAGGACACTGCACAAGCACAGAAGAGAAGCAAGGAGGTCTCTAGGCAATCTGCTGCACTCTAGTCTCTCAGAGATACTGCAGGGAATGGAGAAAATTTCTTTTTGTTTTAACATCAGTTCAGGAGTCAATTGCATGTAACAGTGTCTGTGGCCATGCTGGCCTTGGGTCAAAATCCAGAATGCACCTATGACTTCTGGCCCCAGCACAAAGAAGTGGCTGGAAATCCTCCAATGTCAACAGCGACTCTGGCTATCCAAACAAATATTCACTTGCAGTGACAGAGGCATATCAAAAAGCTGACTGACCCAGCTGCCTAAGGAGCAGAGACAGACTTTTGGAAACCCTCAGACAAAGAGTATTTCTACCCTTCCATAACCAAGGAAGGACAAAAGTTTTCCATGGAGAGTAATTTTACCTTATTTCTAGAAAGCAACCTGACAAATGCATGAGATAAAATCTACCTGGGTCCACCAAGCACAGTAACAAAAATTCCTGGGCCACATTGTACTAGAGATAGGGAAATATTTAGAGGAGGTCTGAGCCCACAGTTGTGCTGTTCCTGTAATCTTGTCTCAGGTGTCCACTACTGTCCATCACAGGGACAGGGCACCAAGCTAGATGGACCTCAATGGGACAAAATATCTAATGTTTCTGGATCATAGATCATGTTGAAAATCAGTCACGAGTATTTGCCTGAACATTAATGTGTTCACTGCCTGTGAACCCCAGCCACAGGAACACATAATTTTCCTCAGGTGAGCGGGTCCCTTGTTTCTACATTAACACAAATACATTGCTCAAAGCCTCTCAAAGGCTGGAACAAATGAAGGAGATGATTTCATCAGCTTCTGTCTCTCACAGTCAGATAATGCAGGGCCACACCAGGATACCCCAAATAGTGATTTATTGGAAAAAGCATTATGACTATTTATAAATGCTGTGACATGATTAGTACCCCAAACAGAAAGATAAACTGGCAACCTACGGTCTAGCAAATCAACTACTCCCACTGAGCTCACAAAGTCAGTGATCAGCACAGAAGTTGTAAATCACAATATTATTTTTTATTTATTTCAAAACTGTAGAAAATGCAGACAAAACACAGGCATCTTTGTGTGTACAGAAAAGGCAATTCAGTTTGCATAAGGCTTTGACATTATTTAACAATGTTTATGAAATTCTATCCTGCCTGCCTGATGCAAAAGGCCAGTAGCAGGGCTGCAAAGGCAGAGCCTACAGATGTTTATTCTCACTGTTGGGTCTGAAGCTCTCACTCTCTGTTCAGAGGGTATGCACCTTATAAAAGAACCCTACCATGCTGCTGAGCTGTGCAGCTCTATTTGTACCAGGTTTATTATTGGCATCTCTAATATCTGAGATTTCACAAGATAAATTTTGAGAAATTTCAAGGTTTTGATCATTGAAGGACATTGACCACAGGCCACCAGACTGTATCCACACAAGCTCCAAAATGAACCTGGGAAGGCATAAACTGGACAATACTGTGCTCCTCCATTCCTCACCCACACAGGTTAAAATAATCTGGGACATGAACTGCTCCTTTGGATTCAGGTACAAGCTTAAAAGGGCATTTGCTGCTTCAAAAATTCCTTCAAAAGCCCACTTCCTTGTTTGCCTTGATTTCTCTTTTTTATTCTTCCTCCCCTGCAGTGCAATCACTAACCACAGCCAAAAACTTTTCCCTGTCATTGTTGTTTGGTTTTTTGCTTAATTAAATGATATCTGCTTTTTTTACCCATCCTGAACTGGCTGCTCTTGCACACAGGTGACTGAAACTCTCATGAAGTTCACAGCAAAGCTCTTATATGGCTCAGCAAGAGAGAAAAGGAAAGCACATCAAAACCTCAGGTTTTCTCCTTTTACTGCTGAGATTTGTTCTCAGAAAGCAGGCGCACGTGCAACAGCTTGACCAGCCAGAAGCCATGATGCCATCTGACAAATGTCTCTTTCAGCTCCAGGGGGAAATGTCTTTTGGAAAGCACCTGAACTATGGGGCTCTTAACCACTGGAGGACCACACCTCTTTTAGTGCAGGTAATGAATTACACACCCAGTAGCAGGGTGTGTGAGCGTTCCCACTGTGGGCATCCTGCTGTGTCCACAGCAGAGCCAACAGCTAAAATGCTGGTTTGATGCCTGATATTTCAACATTGCCACTCTTCCTGAAACATGACCCACACTTGCTGTGGTATTCAAAGTTTCCAAAAGGCTACTCATTATTTGACCCAAGTCCCTGTTTTCCAAAACAGCCACGTTTTCCTTTTCCTTCTCTAAAGAAAACAGCTGGTCTGAGTAGCCTTTCAAAAATTGACACATTTTAAGAAAAGCTTTTCAGATTGGCACTCATGGTAGTTTCACCATATTTTCACCATTCTTCAAATGCACCCTCAGATCACAAGTAATAAGTAATAAGCATCTTGCATTTCTCTAATTGAATTAGATAACCACACACATTTCTGCTTTGGCCCTTGCATAGGCTAGTTTTAAATAAATGTTACACAAAAGTAATAGGAAGGTGAGGAAACAATCTTGAGGTCTCCAGGTCACATTGTCCAGCTGCTAGCTGAGATGAAGACACAGCACATGCCAGAACATCTCTCAAACATCTTTCAAACAAAAGAAAGCTGCAAACAGAATCTGGATCTTTCTCTGAATGACATTTCTCAGACAGATGACAGAAGCGTTGATCTTCTGCACACTCTGAATTAATGTAAAGGATGTTTATTTTCACTGTGCTGTGTTGGCAGCAATTCCCGTGTCCCTTTAGATTGTTTCTGGAATGGCAAAGATAAAAGCAGCATTTTACAGCTGCAGCAAACTGAAGGAGATAAAAAAGTCTCTGTATGCACTTTTGTCATGTTCCCCTGCCGGTCTCAGGTGAGACTAATAGTCTGCCAACACTTGGACGTGACTCCTGTCAGGCAATTATATACTTCTGGCTTTCTCAGCACTGAACTCTGGAAGCACAAAGGAGATAAAAACAAGCCACGGAGAGATCAAGAGAGTCCGTGTGGCTGAGGACCTGGTCTGGAATGAAGGAGCGGGACCATCAGGAAGGTCAGCAAGTGTTCTTCTAAAATTACTTTTATGGTTCATAAAAGACTAAGGCATAGAGATGGAGAAAGGCAGTGATAGTTTTTTGCCTCTGCTGAATTATTAGTTTATTTTAAAGAGGACAGGGACATAGTGTGGGGAGGTTATCAGTGCAAGGCAGCACCACGGGGAGCCAGATGTTCACTCCTTCACAAACCAGACCTCATTGCGGCGTCCGTAAGGCTTCATAGGGGGGTCGTAACCATTGCACAGGTAGAAATCCTTGCGGTATGCAGCATCACTCCCCAGGGCAGCCTTCAGCTTGGCAGCATAGTTCACATAATCTGCCTCTTTGGCATAGCCACCAAACTGCCTGCAAAGAAACCAGAGAGGTGGTGAGCAGTCCCGGAAAAGCAAAGAAGGAAGAGAGAGAGAACAATATATAGCCACAATGTATTTAGACACGCATTTTGATCCAGGCCCTGCCAACATGCACTCATGCATGCACTGTTCATTGTGAAGCAGCACACTTCATCTGGGACAGATGAAGTCTCATGGGTGACGCAGCCAAGGTGCAGTCACCCATGGCCCCAAAGGGATCCCCCCAAACAGCCCCACCTATGTCAGACAGCAGAATGGCCCAGCCCTGTGAATCAGCACCATATCAGAGAAACAAGTTTCTAAAATACAAGGTTATCTCCAAGTCAGCTCAGCCCACAGTCCCCACCAATGCTGTCAACAACCACGTTCACTGTGGTGTGAACAACCGTCTGCTGGAAAGATCATGAAAGAAAGCCAAACTCTAGCTAGCCCAAGAAAAAGGGGAGGTAGGAATAGACAATCAGCAATTACAGAACACAATGCTATTTAAAAGGGGTGGGCTGAAATGGGTCTGGTTTATGTCAGCCTCCCACCAACAGGAACTGTTTCCACATCAGCCTGCACCTCACCACCCTCCCTCAGAGCTGAAATTTGAGACAAAACAGGCTGATATTGCAGAAGTGGCCCACACCCAGAGCAAAGGCCAAGCAGCAGCTGGAGGCAAGAAAGAAGTCAGTTACAGTCAGCCAAAATAGTTCAAGAAAGTAGGCAGGGGAACCTCCAAAGGGTAAAGACAAGATGAAGAGCTTATTGCTGTTATGATGCTGGTTTGAGTCCAGGCTGTCAGTCCACAGCCCAGGACATTCAAAGGTGATTTGAAGCAATGCAGTGGCTGCTTGTTTCCATGGTGGAGTCTGGTACAAGTCCATCTGAATGAGGCTTCAGTGGACAGTTTGATGTGAACCACACCAAAGAACATTCTCAATGACTATGAACAATCTGGAACCCAGAAAGTGGGGAAAAAAATAGATTCATACAACAGAAATGGCACAGTATCTTTCAGGGCTAGCCTCCACACTTGTCTACCCAGTGGAAAAAAATCCATGTTCCAAATCAGTGCAGCATGACCAGGGGTAAGAAGTGAGTGACATAAAACACCTGTCTTCAGTCTAGACACACTCCTCCATCTCCTTCTGCCACATGCACTCCTTGTACAGCAAGTCACCTGGTAAAACAAATACTGCTCTTCAGAGCACCCTAAAGACCTCATTGCTTGAGATGGGAGATCCCAGGATGCATTCCTTACGTGGAATAAATGGTCATCCCCTGTCTTTCTTCAATCTTAATGCTTTCATCAGTAGGACAAGGAGGGTTGTCTTGAAACTGGCTCGGGATCCGCAAAGAGACTTTCACCTTCTGCTGAAAGGAGCCATCTTCAGCAGGAAAAGCAGTGATGGAGACAGGAGCAGTCATGCCCATTCCAACCCCTGAAACAGACACACAGATATTACTAAAGAAGTCTAGGCTCTCAGGAACTCAAAAACATTAACAGGGAATTCACAAAAGCTAATTTTAGTTTTGGAAAACTCCTCATATGAATGAACTCCTTGTCAGGAGTGGGGTCCTCTCGGGAAGCAGAACAGCTATCATCAGGCTTCTGCTTGGGCTCTCTCTCCATACCAGGAACTGGGAAATAAGTGTCCGAACTGACCTCTGGAATGCTTTTTATTAATGGTGCTGCTTTTGTGGTTCTATGAGACAGTCTGTTCTTCTGACAAATCAGCTGTAAGACAGCAGGGTCTGTAGCTTCAGGGCAGGCCAACGGCATGTATAAATCTACATCAGCATTTAAATTAATACTATCTGCACTTAGTCGTGAGCCCACAGCCAATACTGGGTGACAGGAGCTTTCTCTTAAAACCTTCCAAATGCTTCCAGACATCCTACAAGTTCCAGTGCCCCAAACCTCGGTGCTGTTATGGCTTTTAGCAGGACTATCCATGCTGTCCACATTCCAGGAACAGCATAGTTTTTTCCTACTCATTACCACCAAGAAGTACCACATGGCACTGAAGCCCAGTTTTCTTCACTCTTCTTGCAGCAGTAGGGAACCTCTAA
This sequence comes from Promerops cafer, assembly GCA_013398275.1. Classification (NCBI taxonomy): domain Eukaryota; kingdom Metazoa; phylum Chordata; class Aves; order Passeriformes; family Nectariniidae; genus Promerops; species Promerops cafer. Next base: position 586,452 of record VZSE01007021.1, on the reverse strand, counting down.
ACCTCATGATCAGGCAGCCATAAAACCAGTTGAGATCAAGCCATCTTTCTCATTTATTATCCTCTGATGTCATACCTGTGTTTGTGTCACATGTTATAGAAGGCATCCTTTCTACTACAGCAATCATCACCTTTCTACTACAGCAATCATCACCTTTCCAAAAATGTTGCTGCCAACACCATTTCCCACTGCATCCACCTCCTACTTCTATAAAGACTACACTAGTCCCTCTACCAGATGCTGGAGAAAGATGTTCAAGAACATTTATATGCCTCAGAGTTACTCTGTAGTATTCTCCTGCTATGAATGGTTAAAATGTGTTAATTTAGTAACATGAGAATTAGAAGTAATCACCTGGAAACACTGCCATAAAACATTAAAATATACCATTAAAAAGGAACCTCACTTGTTCATTACCCTTTCATGAATAAAAATAGCCAGATAAAATATCAAGGTCATAACTGTTATTTCACTGCCCACAAGGGCACATCATAGAACTGAAGTGTCCCAGATACCCTGGATTTCATCAGCTACTGCTCACCCAGGGAACTGTGATAGATACATGTCTGCCTGTCCTCATGTTATCCCAGCTGCAAGGTAACTCATTCCTGTTTAGACAAAAATTTTTGAGATTTTATCCTGAAACAGAGATGAGTTATGAGCAGACTCATAGCATGACTCATAGCACGACTCATAGCACGACTTAACCTGTTGCAAATTCACTTTTACCAGTACCATCGAAGACCCCCAGTGCCAGGAGCCACAAGCCAGGCGGGCCTGCAGTGCCACTGCCTCCATCCATCCTGCTTTCACTAAGCCTCAATCACAAACATCCGCCAAGCCCCGCGGGGCAGGCAGCATCCCTCACCCTTGTCGTTGCTTCCTCCGACGTACTTGAGGAGCTTGACTGCCCCTTCTTTCGAGGCTTCGTCGAACGGCTTCCCCACCAGCTCCACCGCCGCGAACCTCCCGCCCTCGCACGCCCGCTCCTCGTAGCTGACCTGATCCTGGGGAAGGAGATGGGGATGGAGGCGCTGCCCGGAGGAACGCGCTGCCCGGGGGTGCTACCCGCTTTCCCTCGCAGCGCCTTAGCGTAGAACCGCCCGGGGACAGCGCCGGCCGCCCGCCCCGGCACAGACCTTCTCGCCCTTGCTCAGCAGGCGGTAGGGCCATGCCTCCACCGTGCTCAGCAGCGAGTTCTTCACCATGCCCAGCATGATGCCGCGGCTCAGCTCTGCCTCGCTCGGGTCGGCTGTGCCCTGCTCGGCTCGGCTCGGCCCCCGTCGGCTCGGCTCGGTTGGGCCCCGCTCGGAGGCGGTGGGAGGGCCGGAGCCGCCCCGCCCGCAGCGCGGCCATCGCCCCCAGGGCGCGCCCGAGGCCGCCTGCGCCGCGGGGCCGGGCCGTGCGAGCCCACCGGGCCGGGCCGGGAGCGGCGGCCCCGGAGGGGGAAGTGTGGAGGGCGCCGAGAAGCGTGAGGAGTCATGAAGTGCGGGAACATACGGTATTCATCTCTGGGAAACAGGAAATATGAGAGGGGATATGAAAGGAATGAAATACAGGAAAAGGGAAGTACTGGCAAAGTGTGTCGTACAGCATGGAAGGGCACTGTGCTTCTGGAATTGCAAAATCATAACCTCTTGTTTTTTCGGTCTTCTGTGGTTTTATTTTTTAAATAAACAGAACTAAAGTGGAACGTAGTTGTTTTTTAAGGAGGTGGTCTGTGTCACTGGGTATTGTAAGCTTTAGGTGAAGGGTAGATTTTAGAAGTTCCTAATGCCACTTTATCTCCCTCCCCTGACCACCCAACTCGTCACTTCTGTTTAAAAGTTCCATCCAGATCCTTTCCCTGAAATACGTGTAAATAAATGCAACAGAGAGCTTATGGCTTCTGTAGCTGGATACATTTATATGCATAGAAGACTTAGACACCTTGTGACAAGTGGTTTTTGTTGTATAAACCATGTCTAAGGACAAGTGCCAGCTAGAGAAAGTGCCTTACCCAGGACCTTTTTAAGAAGAGGTTAGCAGAAGCAGAAATCAAATACCAGTCCCTGGGAATCAGTCCCATGGGTCAGGCCAGCTTCCCCAGGCAGATGGGATAGAGGCATCTCAAGTTGCTCAGCTGGACTGCTGCCTCCTCAAATAGAAGGTGAACAGTGCAGAAGTAGGCTGGCACATAACCTTCCTACACTCTTAAAGAACAAAAAATAAAATTATAAGATAAATAGGACAGTAAAACTTTTCCATCTGGAGAGAGGGTCGTGCAAAGAGGTTAAAGAAGCTGGCTGTTATCATCTGATCAAACAGGCTGTGTTCAGGTCAGGGAGCTGGGCTGGAGCCTGGCATGGGCTTTCACAGAGTGAACGACAGGGGCTGCTATCACTGGTGACAGGGTCACGGACTAGTAATTTATTAACCATTTATATTACTTGGTTTATTCACCATTATGGAAGAAATTGGAGAATTGTAATATACATTGCATGCTGCAGCTTATTTGTTCTCTTTGAAAGTAAATGGTGACTTTCTTAATTGTGCTGAGGAGGTTTTGCCAAGACTACAAACTTGCACATATCAGCGTTGGAATACGTGGACTGGGTTAGACTGGGGGTCCATCTTGCCCTGTCCTCTGTCTCTGGCAGAAGCTGGTGGTGGACATCTACGTATAAAGTATGCAATGATCTGGTCTGGCCTCCCACCATTAGCCATCTGTAACTTGAGGGACTTAGGGAAGTCTCATCTTTCTGTTTCAAGTAGTCCTCAATTTATACAACTTCAGGTTGCCTGATAAAATGCTTGTGTCTAAAATATGGCCATGAAAGCTAACATTTATGTTGTACTCTTCCTCCAGATTGGCCAAGATAACCAGCAGTCCCTACAGCCCCAAGGAAAGCATCCCTTGGAGGGATCAGCAGTCTGTGCAAGGATGCAGCTGCTGCTACAGCACAGCCTAGAAACTCTGAATGCAGAATAACAAGAAGTTAGGGACCTTTCTCTCCTGTTATTCCTTGTAATTTATGTAAATATATTCTGGCATCAAAATGCTCTACATTTCCTGAGAAATTATGATGACAACTTCAACAAAGGCACAACTGTATCCTTTTATCAGCCTTTTAACAGTCTTGATTTTTCCCTTCTCTAGCTAAGCTGTGTTTCAAGTTCCCAAGCAAAAGCCAAAGAGAGCCATGTTAGAGTTTTGTTATTTTCCGGAAACCTGAACTCAGAGAATTTACATCTGGGAAATATCTATCAGATTTTCTCATTCACTGCTCATACGTCCCCCACCCAACAAACTCCCAGGTTGCAGCTAAAATTCTTACTGTGTTAATTCTTCTGGTCCGTTCTGAAAGATTTCATATGAAAGTAGTTTTTACCCCTTTCCTTTTGGAAGTTATTGTGCTGTCACTGAATTTCTTTCCATAAACTCAGGCTTTGGGAATCCTTAAATAGCTAGTCTGCATCCTTACTGTGACTGGAGAGTATTTTCAAAACAACTGTCATGCCAGACACCCCCACAATCATTTAGACATAATCCATTCTTTATTTGTGTTCTCATAAATTGCTTCATCCAGACCTTAAAGACAACCTGTTTCTTTCGCTCTCTGGCTCTCTTTCTTATGTTTCAACACATTTCATATACACAGTTGACTGCAATGCTGAATGGAAATCTTGTATTGGATTTATCTTTAGAGATCTGAAGGGCAAGCCCACTCTATCCTCTGTTCAGTGCATAATTTGATTCATGCACTCTTTTTTATCACCAGCTTTATTGTCAGGAAGACTCAGGCAAAGACAAGCTGAAGCCAGGGTATTCTGGGTAATCCCTGAGGGACCAAAGTCTTTGGAGAGCGTGGTTGTTAATTTTCTACAGATATTAATTGTGCTAAAGGATGTTGGGAAATGTCTGGAGTTCAGTGCTGGCATGTGGAGAAAATGCTCTGTGAACTAGACACCAATTGAATTATTATCTGTGATTTTGGGGACTGAAGAGTCTCTTAAGCTATTTTGGAAAATCATTCCAGACACCTATCTTTGCCATTAGGTATCTAAATAGTTTTGGAAAAAAAAAAATCCCCTCGTTTCCATGGGTATTGGCAAAAATCAGTTCAGTGTGTTTCAAAGTGCTGGAAGTTCTGAACATATCTACTGAATAACACCATTTTGAGTGCAGAGTTTCAGGTAGCTAGAAAAACACTCTTTGCAGAAGGTGGATGTTCATATTTGGTCCCTAGCAATTGATATATCTTCAGTGTTGAAGCATGATGTATAGACCAATGTTATCCAGCCCTACCTACCCTCTGAACATATGAACACGGACAATAGGTTAAGGCTATATTTTGAAACATAACTTCCTCTCCCTCTCCCTGCCCAGCTGGAAGTGCCAAGCACTAATCCATCTTTCTGCATTCATCAGTCGTTCAGCACTTTTGAAGTTCAAATTCCCCAGCTGTTTCAGATGGAGTGCTTTAAAAATAGGGCAGAGAGAGAAATTCACCTGATCTTTATGGAAAGACCTTCCTCTGGTAAGCAGAAAGAATGCCTGTATAGACTAAAGGTCAAGTTGACTGAGCTTGTCGACTTTTTTTGCTTGGGACACAAAACAGCCATCATTAAAGAACAGGGTCAGGTTTCACCTAGGTTTGGAAGGCAGCAACAAAATGCAGAAGTTCTGGTCTCCTCAGCAAAGCTGACTCGTGTGTGCTTTAATTTTTTTCTCTCCAGCAATGGCCCATTGAGAAAGGCTTAAGCAGATGAAAAAAAAATAAAGATTTCTCTTTTTTTCTAGTAGAGAATTAAGTGCTCTGAGGTCTCCTGCGAGCATACAACCTTCTCCTATGTGTCGGGAGTCTCCGCAGCTGAATATTTCCACGCCTCTGGCTCTGCAGAGCATTCAGTCGAAGGGGAAGAACAGTTTTGCTGATGACATTGAGACGTTCATTCAGTTCTTCCAGCCTTTTCCTTATCGACTGGACTTCCCTCACAAGGTTGTCCACAGCTGCAGAGACAGGGCGGAGGCTACAAAGAGAGTAATACAGAAGGATAACTCAGTTTAGGGAGTGTTTCTGAGCATGCAAAGTAATTTACCATGACCTTTGTTTCTTGCTGGGAAAGGACCCTTGATGATGGAAGAGTTGCAAGCAACCATTAAAAGATGCTTCAAAGCTACCCTGCTCTTTGGTGATGGGAGTTCATCTCAGGGGCCCCATCTGAACCCTAGAAAGCACAAGCTTCAGGACCAGCATGAGCAACGTGGTCTTTCCACCACCTTATTTTAATTAGTAATAATTAACTAGGAGTACACATGGAGGCTAGGCCAGTGATTCGCATGGAGTACTGTTAGTCCTCAGCATTTCTCATGAACCAGTCTGTGTCCTTGCCAGCAAACTCATAATTCAAAGCCCAATGCAGGATATATGGCTGGATACTCTCATCACATCTTCCTGGATTAAAGTTAGAACTTTCCAAATACAAGACTTAATATTGCCCCTGATAATCCAAGGCACCAATGAATTTCAGCACTGTCAGTGTGAAAGTTGTGATGCATTCTGTGCTAGTAACAACAGCCACCATGCAGCCAGGGAGAAATCCACTTGATGCCAAAGGCCAATGTATAATCTATGAAGCATCCTCCTGAAACCCTGATTTGTACAGATACAGTGTGACCACCTGCCCAATGCCATTTTTATTCTTCTAGCCTTTCCTCTTGAACTGGTTCAATGTGTAACATTTGCAATTTTTTCTTCTTGTTCCTAAAGAGACCAATTAGTTATGGAAGACAGTCACTTTACTTGCTTTATGAAAATTCTGATTTAAGTTATATTAGGTTTCTAGTAATTCCCAGTAGTCCCTTTTCCTCTCTTTCTTTCCCAGCCTTTCCTACTCTCTTTCTGGAAATATGAGATTGAAGTAAATTTTCTGAGTTTGTTCAACAGTTAATATCTCCTGCAATGCAAAGGGGGACTATGATGACATGAACTAGTGAATAGCTTTCTCAGATCTAGGTGTTAGAGACTGAAATAAAAAAACATCACAGACCAAATCAGCTTCTTTTCCCTGATCTGTGGCCAAGCCCATGTGTGGATTTGTAGAACAATTCATTTTTTCCAGCCTGTTCTCACAGGTGTGAGTTGCCAAGGGCATTTTCTTTAGGAAGATTCTTGTAATACGGTGATAGCAGTTGAGAGTGTTTCACAATAAATAGTTAGCAGAGTATTCAGTTTACTAATCAGAGCTGGTGGCACAACAGGTACTGAGACAGTATGTTTTATTTCCTCCCATCTGAGAAATATGAAAATTCATCTTTAAGAAGATGAATCCTGCTCAAGGAAGGACACCCAGGAGAGGACTGAATCCCACCTCCAGATGAGAGGAATTACCTGGAGAACTCAGGCAGGAGAGCATTTGGGTTGTTCAGCAGGGTATGCTTCATTTGCCAGAAGATGTCGTTTCCCCATTTCTCAAGGGTTTGAGTAATGCTGTAAACACCTTCTATGTTGACCTTGTCAGCTAGGTTAGCAGGATGTCCATGGAAGAGAGGAAAACAAATGTGTCAGCACAAGAAAATACGAGCCAGTGCTCAGAGTTTGATTCCATTCTCCATCACAACTCAGTTGCAGTGAAATACCAAATATTAAACACATGAAGGATCTAAATTAAAAAGCAGGTAGCTCTCCCTCACAGTGTAATTCTCTGCCTCCAGGTACCCAGGTTTTCTGCTGTCACTGGATACCCTAGCTGATTATTTCTAAAACAATTTTTTTCTCCAGAAGTCTCAGCAGCTACCCAGGAATCAAGAAAGAGCAGTCATAAATGAGCACTGTCTATCTCACTCCAAGGACAAAATAAGTGAATCTGCATCTCTGAGTTACTGAACACCTCCCATGCTGAACCACCACTGTGACCTCCTACCGCCTTCTCTGTAGTTCCATTTCTGATGCTGGTCCAGAAAGTCCTCCTGAGATTTACTGCAGGGCAAAAGTATGAAGAGAAGGAAAAGAGGAAGAGTCACCATGATGGCTGTTGTAGGATCTTGACTTCCCCCTGTCTCTGTGGAGACAAAAAGTCTTGCTAAGTGCTTTATTTCTTTTTTCTTCTCTTTCTCCACTTCCCATCTGTCACCACAACACCAAATTTCTCTTTGGTGATGTTTTTATTTAAAATGTTCAAGTTGCTCAGAATAGGTTTTTCAGAAGCACAGGAACTTTTCTTTTTGACAAGTATAAACTTTACTTCCTTTTCAAGCAACAGAGTGGTACTGAGATGCTTCATCAACTAGCAGCAGCTGGAGAAGTAGCTTTGCTTCCTATGTAGCCATGTTGGGATAGCACCTTACAGGTACAATTGTTCTAGCAGTGTCAGGAGGAGGTACTACAAAGTGTGAAAATCACTGCATCTCTACTTTGTATTTGGGAGAAACAAGGTAAACAACCATTAAACAATTTATCAAGTGTCTCATAGTGGCCAGAATAAAAAAATTGTTCTTTTTGATCTGATCCACTAACCAGTGGCAACATCATAGATGCTGCCCAGTGATGGAGCCTCCAAGGTAACCCCACCCTCCGTGTACTGTCTCCACCTTGCCCTGGTGTCATGGGGCCAGTTCCCCCTGAGCAAAGCTGCAGAGTTGACAGGACGTGTATGTGAACTGATGTGAACACTTACCTAACTCCTTGTTTACTTTCAAGTTTACCATCATTCCCAAGCCAAGGAAGTCAACCCTAACCTACACTCCTGGGCAAGTACCATCTCTAAACGTAAGAGGATAGATCAGTCTCTCCACAGCGTACTCATGGTGATTTGTTATTCTGTCCTAATAAATTAATCCCTCAGTGTTGAATCTGGTATTTTAATAAAAATTAAAAAAAAGTGATGAACAGCTGTTCTGCTAGAAATTGGCTGAAAATATCCATTATGCACATATTGCACATAGCAAACAGAAAAAATGCATTGCCAAGTTCGTGGGGTTTAGTGATGATTTTGGTCATCTGTAGTCACAGTGATGGAGGGGCTCCTGTGAGAAGCAGGCACATCCAGAATATCTGAATTATTCTCCTGTTCAGGTACATGCATCAAAGCTTAAGATCTCACTGCAAAATATGAGGACATTAAATGTCTTTTTTAATATAATATAACCTTCATCTCCCGACTATCTGGGAAGAATTCAGTCACCTCAAAACCTACCAGAAGCTGTAGCAGATAAAGCAGTAAATAAATAATTCCTTTCACTTTGTGCCTTTCATACATTTGATCACTAGTGCATTTTAATTGCAACTGCATTTATTTTTCCACTATTTAAAGTATCAGTATGAATATAGCCATACTAATGGAAAATGTCATGATACTTTAAAAACATTACTTTCCATCTGTCAGGATGTAATTTGTATTTAGTATTCTTCATCTAATTGCAGTATTCATTTAAAGGAAAAATAAATTACCTTCTTCCTATCTCACACATGCATACACCTTTTCTTCCCACTAATTCAGAGCTGCCAAAATAAAGATCTTTAAGAAGGTCTGACAATATCACCAAGGCTCATAATGAAAAGGTCTTCATGGACCTTCTTGAAACTATTTGCATTGACACCATACCTCCTCCAGCTCTCAGCTTTTCCAGATAAATGCGCCAGCCTTTACAGCTTTTTTTTTTTTTTCCTCTCTTTCTTTGAATGACTATGCCCTGCACATGCCTTTTTAATCTTCCCTGATGGGAAAAGACTTACCAGACACCTATGTGTCTAATTGCAAATGATTTGAAAATGCTGCCAAGATCAAGGAGACAGTGTGGCTTCCAAGCTAATTGGAAAACTTCCTGAAGGGATTGTCCATTCCTTATCCTTTCCACCTCCCACTTGTTTCAATACCCCACAGCTGGGATACTTTGATCTTTCTCTATTTGTTAAAAGTCGGGTGGTAATAAATTCCACCTACATCTTATACTGAAAATCCACCCTACTTGAGCTCCAACTTTTTAAAACATCAGGTGTCCAAATGAATCACAATACCCACATGTTCTATTTGCAGGGCCCTCCACAGACCAGTTTCTTTGTAGCTTTGCTCCCCGCATTCCTGAGGGTCTACTGTAATTTATTATCACAGTAAACATCAGGTTATAATCATCTTTGAAGTAGATTCTCGTACCTCAGGCACACAGAAAATGAGCAATCTTCCCTCTCATAGGTGGAATTGTAGACAGCAAATGGATATTCACTAACAAAGTTCCTAGCTGAAAAAGTCTGCGGGATCCTCTGTAACAGGAACCAGACCCCCAGCCAACTCAAATATGTCTCCTGCTCTTTTGCAGAGTTGCACTGGGCAGTACTATCAGAGTAGAGCACAGATGGACAAGCAGGGACAACTCTCTCATATCCTTGGATAGAAACTCTTTCCTAAATGCAGAGAATAACAATATCAACATATTAGCTTTGTCATTGTTACTATTAATTACAATAATATGAACTGCTGTGAGAAAATTACATCACATTCTGCCCTTGGAGCAGAGTAGGCTCAGTGATTCACTGGACAGTCCCTTTATCTGCGAACAGTGAAGACCAATATATTTGTCTCATTATTATACAATATTTTTTTCATCTTTTAACCTTTTGATTCCTGACTTCAGCATGATAAAAGAGCTCAGATAGCTTAATACCCTGAGCACAGCCCTGTGCCATCCACAGTTCAGTAGTTGTGCCATCCAAGCCAGAATCCCTGCCCCAAAGCAAAGGAGTACTGCCAGTATTTGAACTCCCATCACTGTCTCTCTCCCGTTAACCCCTTTGGTTTCTTGTTGCTCCATTTCCAGTGCTCATCCCTGCTCACAGTGTAGTGGGTAATCGCAACAGAGCCCTGAGGTTTCCTTGGTATCTGCCTCAGACTTTGACAACTGGCGTCGAGCGTGATGACTGAAGTGCACCACTGCTTGTGGGCTGTGCTGCCTGCCAGGATATGGGGGATTTGCTCAGGTTACCTGCTCCAAGTACCAAACACAGCTTCATTTCAGAGAGCCCTCTCTCCCCTGAAGCCTGAGGAGAGCACACTCATCCTATTGCACACATGTGAGTTGATGCTTTACGATGCAGAGCTTGCCTGTCCCTCGTACATCAAGAGGGCTTGAAACCTTCCCCTGTACATCTGACTGCTCTAAACACAGGCCCTCTCCTGAGTGCACCAGCATCCCAGTGTGTTAGCTCAAGCCCATGCTTGCTTTGAGAAGAGGATGTTGTAGATTAGAGTTATCAATCCCTACAGTGATACCCAAAATGAAGGAATTTTTTTTCTGCCTTTGAACATTGAAATGCAAGTGAATTACATTCATGCTTTTCATTTTCATAACTTTTTCAAGTTCCTTTTGAGCTACTTTCAGACTGAAGCTGAAGAGTGATTCTGGATTTTGGGTTGTTTGCAGGGAAATAAAATATACTTCTAAGTGAATCAGGGAGTTTGATCTCAGATAAATAATAAATATGAAAAATGTAGCTCTCACTCCAATGATAATGGGTATTTAAACATCAAAGTATGTTTAAGATTCTCTATTTTGTAAGGGATCTCAATAGATAATAAAGCTATTTTTGCATTCTGTTGGAATTCTTCTCTATCTTTTTTTTCCTTCTATCTCTTTTATTTCCATTGCAATATTTTAAGGTTATATTACTTACACACACCCAACTAAAAGATTCTGTTTTATGTATTAGGTTCAAGAAGGTTTAAGTTATATAAACCAAACAGTTTCTTATTAAAAAAAAAAAAAAGCATATTGTAGCTGCATACAATTTCTAATGCCAGTTCTGTGAGACTCCCAGCCTGGGATCTTGAAAGGTCTCTGAGCATTTAGAGGAGAAAGCTGCCAAGCCTGTGAGTCCAGAACAATCAAAGTATTTGCAAGCTCTGCTTGCAAAGCGGATGGCATTTGTTAGCTCTCCAAGAAAAAAAAAAAAAAAAAAAAAAAAAAAAAGAAAGAAAAGGAAACATTAGCATATGCTTGTAGAATTATGTAATGGTGGAAAGATCATGAAAAAGGCCAAAAATAATTTTAAAAATTGGATCTTACAATATTAAGCCAGCCTTAGTGGTACAGCTAGAATATCAGCTGTTTCAGAAGTCTTTGTTATAAATCCATTGTAATGGAATATTCTTCAATTTACGTGTGTGGGTATCATGCCAAATGTTGGTACACACACACACACGTGTGGTTTGAGGTCAGAATAACCATATGTAGAAATAACAATATCCTCCTGAATTTTTCAAGTTTGGCTAAAAATTTGAGTTAAATAGTGCTTTTTCATATAACTAAGAGTTACAGTGCCCATTTTCTACCTGGATGTTGTGTGAAAGTGAAGAGCATCTGAATCCCTGAAATAGCCTGACCACCCTGTCAAACAAGGAGATCTGATTGAGAGCCCTGATGACAGACAGCTAGGGTGATGCTGTTGCCAGCAGGCAGCCATAGTGGGGATACAGAAGAAAAAAAAAAAACCATCCAGGTGCAAAGCATGCATCTGCTGCAATACATCTGTAAAGCACAGGTGGTTTTGAGGAGGTAATATTCACCTTCTGCCTCTTCTCCAGGTGTGCCTGCTTTTTCAGGATATGTCTTATCTTCAACTCTCTCTCATTTAGTGCTTGGTCCTTCCTCTTGGGAAGTTTCCTCTCTCTCCTTACATAGGCACTCACAGATCTTGCACTCTCCATGTCTGCCCGTCTGACGGTCTGCCTGACTCTAAGGATTTGCTTTCTCTTTCTTCCTCCCTACTTCTCTCAGTCTGCACACCCCTGTTCTCTGTAGGAACTGTAGGTAGCAATCGTCCAACCTCCACATCCGTGCCAGTCTGCACATATTCCTTCCTCTCCTGGCTCTTCCCACAGGTGCCTTTAGAGTCCCTCAATGCAACAACCTCCTTCTGAGGTGTATGGATCTGTTTCCTCCAGAGGAAGAAACAAAACATTCCTGGGAAAGAAGGCAGAGAATTGTATACAAGCATTACCTTTGCTCTTGAGGCCAGTTCTTCTGTGATGAAGCTTCCACATCTCTGCCTCCCAGCTCCTTTCTTCCCCTTACCACCCCCTCTGCATTTCAGCTTGCAACGAGTGACGTGTCCCTCTTCATTTCCCTGCTTTCCACTTTTCCACAGTCTTTCCGTGGAGCCTCCTCCAGCTGTACCTCTCTTACCCCTCCCTCCCACTCTTGCAAATTAGCCATCTCTCCACACACATGGGAGCCTTATGGGAAGGAAAGCCTGGGTGATGGAGCCCTTCTCAAAAACAGCTGTCTCCAAGGACACTCCTGTTATCTTTGCCCCCGGTTCTTTTGGGCAGCTCTCAACCGCTGGCTCTCTGGCACAGCTGTATGACTTCTCGTACTAGTCACTGTTTCCACTATGCAGTGCTTCTCTCTGGCTGCTTGAACCCTCCAGCCATCCAGTCATGAATTTGTTCACCGCGTTCTTCCTGCCTTTTAACTAACACGCCAATTAATTCCCTGCTGATTAGTTCATTCCTGATGCACTCTGCCAAATCTATTTCTAGTGGAATAAACAAGGAGGGATGAATCGGCTGCAGTGTTGTTGTTTTTTTGCCTTGACCCCCTCCCCCAGGTCTGCACTTGCCAAATCAAACAGGCTTTGGTCTGGTCAGTACTTAATAAAGAGATTTCCAAACAAATGCAAGGTGTTAAAGGGATGAATTTTGTGAAGCAGGAGGCGAACCCCTGACTCTGGTCCCATGTCCATGTCAAACTGGTATTTTGCTGTGATTTGAGAAGATGTGCAGCCGCCACAGCCCGAAGCTGCAGAATTGCTGCACACAGTGCTCATGACTAGACCCATGGCACTGCTTGCGAGTGCCTTGGCCAAATCTGCATTCTTCCTAATATTACTTCTCCAGTATCAACTGGCAAGAACACCCTCTCTGTTTCCTGACCAGCCTATTCTTACTTAACTCAGTTTTCCACAGCCAGGACGCTGCACTATACAGTGAGAAAAAAGACACTTTTCTCACAGGGCGAAGGACTGCCCAGCCACTCAGAATACAAGCAAACACTCAGAAGTAAGGAACCAGAGGATATGTGTAAGTGATACAGATAGGGCAGTTAAAAATGAAGTATTGTGATCGCAACAGATGCTGGTGCAAACTAGTTGAGGAGCTGATTGTGAGGGAAGCTGAGCGGCTTTTAAGCACAGTCCATAAATATCAGCCAGCACTACCATTTAGTGAGCCACTTAAATCCAGTCAAGAAGAGAGAGGTTCCGCTGGAACCAGACTCAGGGATATCTGCTTCTCTGACACCAGAAGCATGTTGTTTTGGCTGCTCCTGCTCCCCCAGTCCCACTGGCTCTGTGGCAGGGAAATTTCTGAGAAGACTGCCTTATTTATGGAGCCTTGCCACTGAAACAGCAGGACACTCATTTGCAAAGTTATAAAACACCGGTTTTTAAAATCAACGCACAGTATACAGGCTTAACACAGACCAGCCTCCGGAGGAACTGGAAACATATTTTTTCAGGGCTCAAACAAGCAAACAAAACATCCAGGCAACAGGCAAATAACCCAAACAATCATCTGCCTCCAGCTGTTCCCCATTCAGCATGTGGCAAACACAGTCCTGTTAGCCTTTGCATCTCCCTGCTAAGAGGAAGCAAGCTGCTGATGGTCAGTGTGCGATGGGGACAGCAGCTTGAATGCTCCGAGCAAGAACCTCTCCATGGGGGCATAACACAGGGACACCGGGTGAGCAAACCTGATGGCACTACGCAGCATGCATCGACCTGGTGTTGGCAGACCCAACTGCTCAGAGGGAGGAGGGCAATTCCCAGTGGCACGTTAAGATGTATGCTTGCTGCTGGGCAGTTTGTGGGATTTTGCAGTAGGTGCTGCCTTCCCTTTTGTAAAGCACACCCCCTTATTATCTACCCTCTCCTTCTCTTTATTGCGTCTCCAGCTCATATAGCACTGGGCACTTCCCTCTGGGCTCCCAGCCACAGAGTGCCCAGTGTTGGCAGAACAACACTGAGACTAGAGACAGACCCATCAGGAGTTTGGCTGGGGCAACCCTCTGCAGTAACTCCCTCAACCAACACACCCCCGTGAAGGCAGCATGTGGGCACATCCCACAACCTCAGGTGCTGCACAGCTGAAACTTTTGCACCATTCTGATCATCTTTTGGCCTTTTTTTCATGCTAGGGTGAACTGGTGTTGGTTTTACTGCATGAGTTCATTAGCAACTCCACAGTCATCTGCACTACTTAAAACTTCCTGAAGTGTGCTGTTTTGCACCTGCTAGAAATGTTCTTGTCACTTTTCCTGGGTTTACTTGTTTTTTTTTTTTTTTTTCTTACTGTTATCCTTCACTGCTTGATTGTATTTATTTTGTTGTTTGAACAAGCATTTCCTATTTATTGCAATGTCTATTCTTGTGTGACAGCTCTGTCATGGAAAGATTCATCCAGGCACAGGAGGAAAGAGGATGGTGTTCCTGGCCCTGCCATGTAGCCATGCAGAATAGAAGAATGGGGTGAATAGAATGGGTAAAAACATTAGCTTAGCACTAATTCCTATTAGATAGGAATTATCTATCCTATACAGGTTACTTCTTCTCTCTGGACACCTGGAAAAAGGTACAGCTGAGAACAGCTCCTGCCCCAGCAGCTCATCAGGAGGCGACTGCCCTCTGATCTTGCAGCAGAGCTGTGTGTGCAAACACTCCATTGTGCAGCTCTGCATGAGTGACCTTCTCTAGCTTGAGGACCTTAAATAGCAGTGTTGAATGTGGCTCCTTTCAGGGTCAAGGAGCATCCAGAGGTTTTAGTGCTAGCAGGCTGGAAAAGGCTGTGGTCTCTGGCAGATAGGTGGCAAGAAGCAAGGGGTGGCAAGAAGCTTAACACTGATGAGGGGTTGGTGGCTGTGTATTTTCACGCTTTTTGGCTTGTAACATTTTTCTAAATGACCACGTTGTCTACACAAAGCTCTCAGATTTCCAAGCCTAACCCCAAGTGCCTAACTTTTCAGCATCTGGTTTTTTCAAACTGCTTTGGAAAAAACATAAATAAAATGAACAGTGACATTCACATAAATGAATGATCTATTTGCAACTTTTTGATTGATATTAGAACACTTGACAGGTCCAATTTATATGCAAATCAGCTTACATTCACAGTGTAAAGAAGGAAAACTTCATTTCTCATGCTTTGCAAATCTTTAAATCCTCTGAACATATTGCTTAGTCATATGTTCCTCAAAAGCATCAGTTTAACCACAAATCACTTGTCCTTGCAATCCATTAGCCTCACAGAGAACTCTGGGCTTGGGGAACAAGCCGTTTTCATGGGGACGCATGAAATTAAGAGTGGGCTGTGCTGCACCACAAATGTAGAACTATAGCAAACTATGGGCTTTTGCATTGTATGTGTGTGTGCCAGATGTTAGAAGATCACAAATGAGGACACCAGACTTCCCAGTTCCTGCTTCTGGCTGTTTTCTGCCATTCCTTTGCTCCCAGCTCTAATTGGTACCAGAAGTATTTTCTTAGAAGGAGTCACTCTGCTGGACAGCTCTTGCCCTGTCTATCACAGGCTTTGCTAGCTGAGACTTGAAAAGGATCCAGGATCTATCCTGTAAATATTTACATAGATACAGGACTGTCACTGCTCTTAAATCAAAGCCTGGAGGACAGGAAATGGCATTTGGAACAGAAAGACTGTATTCAGAAAGACCTGGAAAGGAAAGAATAACAACAATTGTGATGGCTTCTCCAGAGTTTGCCACCTGGGACTGCCCCCGCAAGAGCTGTGTTCTCAGGAAGGTCTCTCTCTGAAGCCTGGTGACATCAGTGGAAAAAAACCCTCTGGTACCAAAAGATTTTGGATCAGAACTATTCTCTTTCCCATTCATAGCTGAAAAAAAACCCCTTCTCTTCACCAACTAGACCACTTGGTGTCTCTCTTCTGCTCCTTATTTGTTGTTACTATTTAAGGAGTTCCACGACAGAGCTGGGCATGAAAGAGTAAGTACATTATTTGCAGAAACAGCACCTGAAACAGGGGAAAGCAAGAGCAGCAGCAGATGCTGAGGAAACGTGATGTGTTCATTAGCCAAGCGGGGTCTCTTTTGTTGCATTTAGCCAATACTCTTTCCTGTTACTCAGTGACAGAGGACATTGCCATGTGAATTCTCACATAAACCATGACTTGAAGAAGTGGCAGTGTTTGATGGCCCATGTGGGTCACAAAGCCTTGTGGCTTTGGGGAAGCCACAAAACCCTCCTTGCTCAACTTCCCCATTGTGGGAAAGGGAGAGTTCACTTATTCACTTACCACAGAAGGCTGTGGTGATGACTGAGGACAGCTTTGGAAAACAACCTGTCTTCTGTAATTAATCAACAACAGCAATAAAATAAAAATAAAATAAAATAAAACACAATTGCAAAATAAAAAGAAAACAACCAGATTTCTTCCAACCAAAAGCTTTCCAAGAATGAAAGCATATATTTATAGCAACAACAATTTAAAGGGACTGGCACTTTCTGTGCAAACCATTCAGGATGACAAGCCTGTTTCCCATCTGTCTGTGTCCACACACTCGTGCAGGCTGCGGAGATCTGGGCTGTCCTCGGTCACGGCTCGCTGCCACCGGCCCGCCCCTCCCTGCGGGTCTCTGCCCCTCCAGGTCCTCAGGGACCCGAAGGGCCTGGGCTCCTCTCACGCCTGGGAACTACAATTCCCAGCAGGCCGCGGGGAGGCGCGGGGCGGCGGGCGGCGCGCGGGC
>VZSE01007021.1:474256-569681 GCA_013398275.1 Promerops cafer | reverse complement strand
GTGAGGCGCGGGGGTGCAGGCGGTGAGGGGCGGCCGGCGGGCTCCGCGCGGGGCCCGCGGCCGTGCGAGGGACGCAGAGGCCGGGGCAGCGTCTCGGGGCTCGGAGGGCGTCGTGTGTGGCAGAGGCCGCGGCCCTGTGAGGGGACTGCGCGGGACGAAAGGAAGCGCAGACCCCTCAGATCCGCTCCTGCCGGGTTTTACCCACAGAAGCCAGGCCAGGAGTTCGGTAAGTGCCAATGCAATTACCCAGGTAAATGTTTAAAGCCTGCCTGACGCCTCTGCACCTTCCAGCCAGAGATCTTCAGCGAGATGAAAGGATATTCACGCATAAGGGGCTATTGTGTGCGGTGAGCAGCAGTCCAACAGCCATTCTCTTCAGTAAGGAGATTAGAAGGGAATTAAAATACCTTGCCAAACCAGATCTTGGGAGCCTGCTAGTTGCTGTTGGATGTACTGTAGACCGTGCCAGTGCACCTGGCTGCATTAACTTCAATGGGAAAGTGCCTCATTGCTCCTCCTAACTGTGTCTTGCCTTTGAGATAGCCCTGGGACAGAGACAGGGCTCAGCTGTGTGTTGCTGGGGAGGGCTTCTCCTTGGCACTACCCACCACAGTGGTCCTGCATGGCCCCAGCCTGTGAGGCTGCACTCAGTGGACTGATTGTACTTTTTTCCTCCATCAGTCCCTGAAGGTCACAGTAATGTCTTCAAGGTCCTTCCTGCCATCTTTTCATAACCCTTACCAGGAGTCATTACTTCTAGTTTATGTGGTGCCTGTTGAGTCTCATTCAAAGAAATTTTGTTTACAAATTTCTTCCTTGTTTAAAAAAAATCTATATCTATATCTATATCTATATCTATATCTATATCTATATCTATATCTATATCTCTATATATATCTCTACACGTCTGTCTAAATGGGAAGGAATACATTACCATGAAGTCTATTTAGGAAGAGTGCAAACTGGTAGGTGTAGGTGTGTGCATTAGGGCGTGACCACTGGGGAACTGTGCAATAAGAAGTGCAGATCTTCTGGGACCTTTGGAACCAGCATGATCTATTTGATATCTGCTGTTGGGAAACGCTGATTTGGAATAGATCATAACAGGCCTTGCAGCTGCACTTAAGACAACAGTTCTTGCATCAATCCTTAGGTTTAAATTGCAGAAATCATATCTTTCTTGTGTGTTTAATTATTAAAAAATGCAGCTTCCAACAGCAATGAGAAAACAGAAAGCCTATTGCTATATCTGTTTTTCTTGCCACATCTCATTAAATTAATTAAAAATCAATATGCGGTGACTTATCTCCTCATGGGCTTAGAGATATGTCTGCAGTACCCAGTGACTGGTGCCTGCCAACTGCCATAAAAATAAACAGAACAGATACTGGAACCAGTGTGCCATCACTGGAATAATGCATTGAAAATTGCACTCTTCTAAAGTCCAAAATGAGTGCAAAGCAAAGCCTGCCCAGTCAGTCGAAACCAGGAAAAATAAGATTACAGTTAGTATCTTTGAAGCCATCAGCACAAGAAATGAATATTTTGTTATGACTGGGACCTCATTTCAACACAGATCACCTCATGGGTGCCTTCCTTCCAGATCGTGATCGCACGATGATCATCTGTTCTTCACTGAGAGGTCACATTCTTCTACTGCAATAGTTGCCTGTGCGAAAATAGCATTTGGCAAATCCATGGGGGATTTTCCAAGTCATAAAGCACCATTTAGAGACCTGCTGCCCTTGAAAGCCAATAAGTTGGGGCATTTTCCCTCTGTTCTGTCTTTGAAAGCCTCCATCATCAGTATTTGCTTTTTCTTCCAGTGGCTGCAAAAAATAAAAGAAAATCCAGGGTGATGTGACCAGTAACTTGCTGTGATTGTAACCACAGACCATTGAATGGGAACCTCTGTTTTATCACTGATGCCATGGAAAAAATGGAATACGGTTTAGAGCAGGTCAGAACAGAAGATGCTTTGTTGTCTCTACCTGTAGGAGGGAGAGAACACAGAGCAGTAGAGAAACTGACTTTGCTGATACTAACTCCATACCTGTGAAGTGGATGCAAGGTTTATATACATTTGGAGTCTCTTTGGAAGACAAATAACAAAGTCTGAGTTACACAGATCTGGTACCTACATAAGGCCACAGAACTGCAGCTTGCTTTAGCAGAGAGACTAATTTCTCATGAAGGTTACACAGTGGTTATCCTTTCAGGACATATGGTGAGAGTTTCACCCAGAGGCCAGCTCAGATCTTACCATTTCTACTTCCATGATGGAAAACTGAAAACTATATGTATTCCTTGACAGCTGATTGCTTGCAACAGAGGCAGTTTAAGCTTTCTGTTGATGGACAAACTGTTTTCCTCCAGCCTGAGCCTTGTTGTTGACCCAAAGGGAAAGAATTTGACTTCTGGAGCACTTCAAAATAAATCATCATTCTCTATATGGTGTGAGACTGCCTGTGTTTTCACACATTCTTTACTGGTTTTTATGTTTGTTTGTGCTTTTCTGCTGAAAAATTATCTGGGAGTGGTTAGTGAAAGCTAGGTGTGTTATCCCTCCTTCCCACAGCAACTGACCTAAAACTCGGAGTCATGTTCCTTCTGCTCTCTCTCCAGCCATATTACATGTTCTCTGCACCACAGAACAGCCTTGGGAGGCTGAGCTGAGCATATGCTTGCCAGCATTCCAAACACATTCCCAAAACACCTACAGATTACTTAAGGTTCTCTCTGAACAGTAGGAGATAAGTGTTTGAATTCTCTGAGGTGAGATATACAATTGGGTTTTACATGTGCTAGATGAGTGCTCCAACACCCCTTCTTAAAGGGCAGTATCTTCCCTCCTTTTGGCTTAAAAAAACCAAAACCTGCAGGGCACTTTACGCCTGAGTTGACTGAGGGGCTGTGCCTTGTGGGTGTGCCAAATAATGTTTTGAGGGAAGATAGGGCAAAGAAGTCCCAGTTTCTGATTCCTACTCTGGCTTAGACATGAATTAAGACTGAGCAGCTCTCTGCTTTATAGCTTTCCTATACTTCTCCAGATTCTTAACTATGTAGATCATCAAAAGCTGTCATTACTGTGTGGTAGCTGTTTTCTAGCCACTGATCAGCGGTTCTCAGTAGGACAGGTGTTCCTGTTACAGACTGTAACTGTCGATGCTGCCAGTATCTCAGTCCCTGCCAGTTCAAGGAGTGGGTGAGCCATATTTTCAAGGTCCTTTCTGTCTCCAGAAAGGGATCCAGAACAAAACTGTTCCAGATAAATTTAATTGATACCAGTGCTTTCAGTTGTATCAGTGATGAACAGCAGGTTCCAGTCTTTTGGTTGACTGTTTGAAATTAAAATAGTTAAAACACAGTATATGTGAAGCATAATTATGCTTTGAGTTGTTTTGCTCAAAGGTCACCAGTTTCCAAAATCAGGAGCAGTCTAGTTAACATAACTGTCTGACTTTGACTTCCCAGGCTTAATACCATTTTCTCTTGGGCCAGCCACATTTGTTTTTCATGCCATTCTGACCTGGCTTGAACTGGCACATCTGGATCTGTTGTGATAAGCTACAAGTACCCTGGCAGTGAGACCTCTCTGGAATTTTTTGTTTCGACTGAGTAGTCTTTCAGTCACTTTTTAGCACAACCTATGGTATTAGACACCTATGAAAGTTACACTGCAACCTCTGAGCAGAGAGCTGTGTGCCACCAGGGTTAGCAGCCTTCTGTGCACTTACGGGATGGAGCCAAGGTTACCAAGATTTCTTGAAAAGCCCACACTTTGAGCACATGTTTAGAACAGACCTATGTGAAACAATGCAGTGTGTCACGGGGGTACACCAGACTGACCCATAGGAATGCAGTATCTCTTGGTTGGGTGCTCTGCCTCCACAAAGAACTGTTCTCTATTCATGCATGTATATATGCATGACATTTTTGAGTCTTTTGTAGAAGCCCCTAATTCAAAAAGGAAGAGTATGTCTTAGATATGTGAATGTGCTGGATATTTTTATTTCCTTCTGTTCAATGTAGGTGAGTTGTCCTGGCTGTTCCACCTAGAGTGGGGCATTTGGTTTTTAGTGGGATTAAAAGTTTTTCTTAAATCCTAAAAATGAAGCTGAATACTACCTGTAAGTGGTAGAGAAATGGAAAGTGAAGGTCCTTTTGTGGGCTGAGAAATGAGGAAGAAATAAGATACAGGTGCTGCAAAATACAGTCTAGATTATGCAAAATAGGTGTGTTGCACTAGCTAGGTACTCTAGCACATCTGTAACTTGAGTGTCTTTAACATGAAAACCAGAATTAAGGTATACTGTCTTAGTCAGGAAGAATAATCATGAAAGCCCTACAATTTCTGCTTTGTAAAGCCTTCCCATCATCTTAGTGTCTGAGAGGGGTTACAGCTTGCATATTTTTGCTTATTAGTTATGCCTTGCATGTATCACTTCAGGAATTTTCAGGCACAAGCTAGTTGCTGTTTCAGGTCAGCTTTAAACACAAGGAAATGAGACAGATACCTGGGAAAGCAAAGTCCCACCTTGGAATCGGAGAGAGAGAGAACCAGACAGGCTCTGCAATCGTCTGAGCACTGACCATGGCTCCATGCCCAGTCTTGTGGCACGGGGCAGCTCCCTGGGACGTGACCCTCAACTCGTAGCTCAGGGCAGTGAGTCTGCATGATCTTTCCTGTCCCCATAAACAGATGGTGCTGGGCTTAGGCCAGGGTGTGTGACTGGCCTCTACACCTGCCCTTGCCACACTCCCTGTGGCTGTCTAGGGCTTGGGGGAAAAGTTGTCCATGTGCCAGGCATCTGTGCAGGAGACACCTAAAGCTAAGCTACTTTCCTGCACTACCACCTGAAGGGATCAGTACCAAGTTATCTATCTTGGCCAGGCTGAGCACAGACTGTTGGCTGTGGTGGGAGCAGGAATGGAGCAGGTGCTCTGTGGTTGCCTCGGGCAGGGGTTGGAGCATTCCCTCTCGCAGAACTGAGCCATGCAGAGAAGGTGGTGTCTTGGAGGAACAGCCTGTTTCCTCCAGACATCAGCATGTTACTGGCCCAGAGGGGCAAAATTACTTTTCCCTCATCTTCAGGGAGACTCCATGTTTCATTACCAATCTAAAAAGTATTAGAATTAAATCAGCCATGAATCCATATAGACATATGCATACACATACATACATGTACACACACACACACACACACACACACTCTTATCTGAGGAAAATAAACTGTCAGCATATTTTCTCCCACAGATGCTACTGTGAAACATGGAGAGAGAGACCATGTCATTTCTCTCACACTTCTCACTTGGATCCATGCAAAATGCAGACTACTCTGTCGTCCCTTCTGTATCACTCTCCACTGCAGCCTTTTCTCCACTGAGATCCTGCAAAAACTCATGCTTTATTGTGTCTCTCCATCTTTTTTCTCAGGAAAGAAGAGCCCAGACCTTGGGGAATATGATCCCCTCACTCAGGCTGACAGTGATGAAAGTGAAGATGACCTTGTACTCAACATCCAGAAGAATGGGGGGGTCAAGAATGGGAAGAGCCCCCCTGAAGAGATACAGGACCCTGATTCTGATGTGGAGGTTGGGATGACAAAGCAGCACACGTCAGAGAGCGCGCCCGAGCGTTATCCTGCGGAGACGGCTGGGAGTTTGGAGCAGAAGGCCGCTCCCTCCCTCATGCCATACCTGCGCACTGCCATCTTTTTGCTCACTGTGGTGATCTCGATGATTCTTGTGCTGGTGTGCGCATTTCTAATTCCGTGTCCCCCTAGAGACTTGCACAACACCTGGAACCGCAACCTAGGTCAGGGAGCAGGTGAGAAAGCCCCAGGAACAGCATCTGGCATGGGGGAGGTGGCAGCTCCCAGGCTGGGCATCGGTGGGAGAGACCTATCTGGGAGAGCCAGGTCAGGGCAGAGACCCTTCCTCACCACTACAGATGCTCCAAAATAATAGACAGGTGGCTGTGTCCTGCTCACTCTTGAAGCTGAGGCATGTGAAATCTGGCATCCGCAGATAACGGTGCCACAAAATTTTGTTTCTGACAACATCAAAAATTATTTTGACTTTTCTTCCATCCTGCCTTTTTGTCTGGATGTTATGCTCTGTTCCAGATGGAGATGGCCCAGCCCAATTTAAAATACAGTGCCTCCATGCTGAAGTATGTGGTTGTGTTTGAGAGGAGAGGGATAGAAGTCTTTGTGTCTTCTAACTAGCTTAACTAACCTTATTCCATTGTCTTTTAGTCCTGCTTGAATCCATAAATCGACATTTGAGATCTTTTGTTATCCTGTATGGGTCACTGGTAACATTTCTAAAGTATCTCCCATTCTGGCTTCTGCAATAAAGTAACACTGTTTTTGTGAAATAATTTCTGCCAGGTCTAGATATGTCTCTCCCTCCTTGCTTTCTGCCCCTGGCTTCCAAATCTCATCTTTTCATAAGATACATGGTTCCACATTGCCTCAGAAATTGAAGTGAGAAACATGAATCTTTTTCTGTTAGCTCCTTCATTTTTCCTTTTCCTTTCTCTGACCCAGATGCTACATCTCTGCTTTTCCATGCAATGAAAGATCTTACCATGGTGAGAGCTGCCTGCCCTTGGTGGTTCCTTAGCAGACTTTGTGAGGCTTGTCTACCCACAAGTCTCATTTCTGGGCCAGCCCTCCTCCTTCAGTGTGAAAAATGAGCTGGGTAGCCTTTTTGACATGCAGTGACTCTCTATAATTGTTGCAGGTGGTGTGTTATCCCCACTGGAACTGTGTGATGTGAATGGTGATGGCCTCCCTGACATCCTCATTGTCTTCACTGCCTTGATGAATGCCAGTGTCATGGGTAAGCACTGCAGCTCCTTTCCATTCCTCTTAATGTGTCAGTATGGGACTTTGTATGTTTGACACAGAAAGAGTCCCTGCCACGGCAAATCCACTGCATTGCTCTTCTCAGAGTTCTTTAAAATTGCTGGTGTACTGTGCTTGTGGTTGGTCACGCTTAAAATTTTCATTACAAGCCTGTGCTCCTATGCCTATGCCCAGCATCATTTGTTTGCCCTTACCTCATCTTGGGGCAGCTCCATCTCTTTGTCCTGCATTTGTGCACACTTCACTTTGTTTTTAGAAACACCCTCACTTTGCTGCCTTTTTCTCCAGGTCACTGCATATACTTGCCAGGCTCCAAGTCACTGTTTATTCACAAATATTAGGCTGATGATGGGGAAGCTACTCTGCCTGGCTGTTTAGCAGGTATTGCCCTGCTTCCTCCTCCTGACTGCTTTGCTTTCTTTGTTAGTCCTCACACCCTTCAGGTAACATAGTAGAGCCTGCTGATACTGGCCACCATTACACAGGGGCTTCCAAATCCAGTGGCATCCTATTGCACTGGGCTTCTGAAGTCCTGGAGGTTCCCAGCTGCCTGCTGTACTGTGTCTGCCTGTCCTGGCATCGCCTGGTACCAGGTGAATCTGTTCTGTCTCAGAGATGTATTCAGGGAGCAAGCATACATTGCACAACCTGAAGAAAATTCTTGGAGCAAAATGCTTTGGGTCTTCAAAGAGATAATAAAAATATTGTTAGAGGATAGGAAAGATGCCTTTCTCTATGGCCCAAGCAAGGCCCGTGGTATTTCACAGTAAGTCCTATAAAAATAAACCTGTGAACACAGAGAAAACTGTAACTTAAAAAATAAGCGAGAGAGGAAGATACAGTTGACATAAAGGCTGTATTCCGTTTATATAGGTTGTATTTGCACTCTATGCTTTTGCCATATGCAAAATGTAATGCTTTGTAAAAGCATTACATTGCTTTTAATTTTTATCCCAGATATACATACAGTCAGCATGCTCTGAATGAAACTAGTCATACCTAGTTGCATCCTGGGCTGTAGCTGTGCTGGAAGGCAAAAACCAGACACTAAAACAGGTCTAAGCAGATCACAGTCCAAAACTCACATAGCTGGCTATCAGCCCACCTGTAGCTTGTGCTTGGAGCATTCACACAGTGCCAAGTGAAGATAAGCTTGGAATAGGCACCCAGTGGAGTAATCTGCGACGTTGTTAACTGTTTCTCCAGCTTGTACACACAACAGCTGTGAGCTGCATTCAGAAGTTAGTTGTTCTTGGTCCCTATCAATGCAACAAAGATAACTTGATCTGGGGCAACCCCTTAGCACAAGCAACATGATTTTCAGTTTGAGAAGAGTGAGTTTGATTTAGAGACTTGACTCAGCCTTGTATTTAGCCAGTGGCCCATATATGCCCTTTGTGTCATTAGGTCACATGTTGTATGTGTTGCTAGTAAGACAGGTTGACTGGGTCTGTTGTTATTTTGAAATATGTGGGAGTTCATCTTAAATTGTGATATGACCATACTAGGTGGAGATTAATTACAATAACCACTCTTATGTCTGAGGGCAGGCTGAGCTAAAAGTTGATCACACTTGGAATCAGAGCCAACAGTCAACTGAAACAGCATAGACTACTTTATTTTACAATTATTTTATGCTAACTGGTGAATTGGAAAAAGAATGCCAAGTTCTACCAATTGGTTGCATTCAATCTGTTTTTCACAATAATGAAACTCCTTTGGAAAATAAAGGAAAAAGCTCCCAGACCACCAATCACTTTCTGTTGCTCCAGAATTACAAACAAGCCAGCACTTTCATATGAGGTGACATCTGCCTTGGGAGTCACTTAAGGTTTCCCCTTGGTGCTAGCTGTTTTGTTGAGGGGGAGGGGATCAGAAGAATCAGTCTGATTTGACAGCAGTAAATTTCACAGGAGGAAGTTACCACAAGTGAGCACATTGTCCCCGGGAACTTGGTTCTCTCTGCGCAGCTGGCCACATTTCTTGCTACGAGCTCAGGTCCAACCTCCATGATTTTCTGGGCTGCTGATTTCCAGCCCAACTTGTTTGGAGATCACTGCTAGGCTCTGCAGCAGAGAAATTCAGCCATGAGGTGACATTTGACCTTTGCTTTCAGGCAGTGTGGATTTCTCTGTCTTGAGCCACTCAGCTCCAGGAGTTAGAGCTGGAGCTCCAGCACAAGGACCCAAGGCAACGTGGTCATAGTTATCCCTCTGACACCAAGGGATTGCATTCTCTCTTTCTCGCCTCTTCTAGGTGTCTCTAGACCCTCCGTAACTGTGGTGGCACTTTCTGGTATGAATGGCAGCACCTTGTGGTCCATCCAGCTTCCAGAGGAGACACGAAGTGTGCAGTGCAATGGGCTATCACTGGGGGCAGCTGCAGGGCCTGTCTGCCTTGTTACAGGAACATCAAAATTCCTCAGCCTTCTCAATGCCTCCACAGGTAAAGGCAACTACCAGCATATTAGAAATATGCTATTGCTTTTTTGTTTACTTTAAAGGACTAGTAATCATGAATAATTTGGTTCTGGCACATCATGGTGGCTATTACTTCGTGACACACAGAAAGCAGTCAAAACACTAATGAGTTTCTAGTTACAGAGGATAAGAGAATCCGAAACATTTCATCTCTGTGGCAACATCTTCGTCCTACATCTCAGAATATTTCAAAGTGTTAATCTTATCCTGTAGCATCCCCATGTCATAAAGAATATGTGAAGTCTGTTCTCATTAGCATTGAGCTGATGGTAGAACTCAGGACCTACCTAACAGCACTGCAAAGCTGAACAGCATTGTTGGAGAAGTTACATAAGGATATACACAACATCCAGGAAATCTTGCAGAGAAATTAAGCCCATAGTTGAATTTATTAGATATGAATGAATATTGCACTTTTAATCACTTGAATATTGCACTTTAATCACTTGATCATGTGCACCTTCATTCTCTGATTGCTATTTGTTGTACCACAATAATTCTTTGGCAGAAATAGCCATATGTAGGTATAGGGTTGTTTTTGGAATCAACCAAAAGATACCTTGAAGGCAGGTAACTTTGGGATGGAGGTGTGTGTTAATATTACAGTTAGGTTTTAATGAACCCAGTTCATCCAAGGACAACAAGACACCTTATCTGTGTCTCCCCTGGCTGATGGGTGCTATGCTGTTTATCAGCTGCAAAGTACCATCAAGTTCCCCTCCCTGCAAGGATTTCTACAGTCTGTCCATGGTATTCCCACTCCACTCCACTCCACTCCACTCCACCCTTTGTTCCATCCCCCTTAGCAGGTGCTGTGGTTGCAGATTGTGGGTGTGGGCAGTTATGGTGGAATAGGTTTCGGGCATGCCACCAGCATTCCATCCAGGGAGCAGCAACTGTATTTTGCCCTATAATTTCCACACTGTTAGAACTTCTGTTAGGATGTGAATATAACTCCTCAAGTTTCCTCTAATTTTACCCCCAGCTGTCTTCTGACACTTTTCAAATGCTTTTAGGGACCAGGTTACTTGCACAGTGTTTGCATGCTCAGGACCGTGAGCTGCCTCCTTTACCAGCAGTAGTACTATACAAGTTTGGCCCTTGGTTTACTATGTCATTGAGGGGCAAACCTTATCCTACAGAGCAGCAGCAGCAGAAAAACATTTTTAAAGATTGAAAAAGCAGAAGTGTTGGGAAAAGAATGATGAAAAAGTAAAAGCATTAAATTTAATTGTTGCTTTTTTTTTGGATGTTTATTTGCAAGTTTGCAAGTCTTGTTTTACTGTGTTTCCAGCTGGGTCTGTGCTGGACTGTTGAACCATTTGACATCACGTCTGTTAACATGCTTTCACCCTGAGGTGGAGTGAGCATATCATGCTGGAGTGGTAATTTGCTACTGGGAATTTAACTGAGACACAGATTTGCACTCTGAATATCAGAATTGTCCATCTGTTTCCTTTCCTCACATCTACCTAGCCTTTAATGCTGTCTGAGGCAAACAACTGCTGTCCTGCAGAGCAGCATTCTCACTTAGGTTCTCCTTAGTAAAGTGAACCTTAAATATTCTCTGCTATTTCAGAAATTGTTTAGGGCTCAGGTCTTTTAAAGAGGTGCTAAGAAGGAAGCATAGCAGGACTTGAGGCCTGACTCAAAGGCAATCTGAAGAAATGCTAGGAGAAGAATTTTGCTTCCCACTGCAGTTTGTCTCAGTTTGTAGGCGTGTCTTTCCCCTTCACACAGAATGGGAGAAATAATCTCTCTTGCTCCCTTTTCAAGAAGATTCTGTGGAACTCTCTAGGGATGCCCTCTGGTTCCCCAAGTACAGGTCTCTTTTATCCTGTTCTTTCCACAGGCAAGACCATCTGGACACTGAACTCCATTCACCTTTCAAGTGGGATCCTGGCTGCACCAGCTGCAACTCTTCCAGATGTAGATGGAGATGGGATTAGGGATATTGTTGTTCTGGCTCTCAAAGAGACACAGGTACAGCATATCCGTACTCAAGGTTTGGAAGGACCTTTAGTATTTACGTAGAGGAAAAATAGACTGATGTGGAAGGACTGTAACTGGAGCTGCAAGAGCCCCTAATTTTCATTCCCTTGGATTTTGCTGAAAAGCACCCTTTTTCTTCCAGTAGGCCAGAGCAGTGAGATCAAACAATAATGACACTACCTGCATTCTTGACAGCTGGGAATGAACAGAAGGGTCATTATTTGCACCTGACTGAGACTTGAGAATTATCTGTTTCTGTTCAGTGAATGTGTGGTTTGAAGTGAGTGTTTAGCAGCAGTGTAGGGATGGATCTCTGGAGAAGAGAGCATTTAGCTTATCCAAAAGAAAGAAATACTTTCTTTTATTAATTAATTCAGTTTAATTGTGTGATTAATTCAGGTGCAGATTTCCTTTATGCTCATCCCTCCCCACAATTCTAACATCGATGTTAGAGGAGCTCAGATTTTTGAAGTCCCTTTCATATTTGATGCATTTGTGTCAAGAGAAAAACATGAATGTAAGATGCCCAGGAATCCAGACTGAGCAAAGAGAAAGCAAACACTATCTAGACCTTGCTGAGGGGGAAATGGTCAACCTAGCTTCATGCTGTAGGGTTTAGGAGAAGATTCTGAGTGCAGAGGTGCTTGAAAGCACTGATAAAAATCTCTACCTCTCTCTCCTTGCAGCCTGATGTGTTTTTCATCTTGGTATCAGGAAAGACTGGAACTGCTTTGGGTGGGCCTGTCAAGTACAGCACCAATGGAGAAGGGAAAGTGATTGGCCCCCAAGTCCACATCACCAGCCGGGGAGCCATCTACATCCTGTTTGGTTTTGGTAAGATGCACCTTGCCTCTGCAGCACTTCACCTTCCTGAGAAAACATTTGTTTTACCTAGAATGGTCCAGAATGTCCCTGGGATACTTCTGCCATGCCTTCTGCTGCAAAATCTAGAAGGGCGAAAGCACAAGTCTCACTGCCGTGGTGTGGAAAAGTACAGGAGCACCAATACCTGCTAGTCTCAGATACTTTGGAGTTTCCCAAAGGCACATCATGCCAGGGAAGTTTCAGCTCTGGGCATTTCATTGCCTTCTACCACAACCACAGTGGTCCCAATCGCCCTCTGTTCTACTGGGTTATCTTTTGCAGTCTGGACTCTTCATCTTTACTCTTCCTGCCAGGTAATGTTCAAGCAGTTGCCCTGAGGGATATCTTTACCCAAGCCAGAAACCGGGACAACTTTCCTGCAATGCTGCAGCAGGAAGAGCCAGAGTGGGAAAAGCGCAGATCTGTCAACCTGTCAGAGCTCATTGACATTTACAGGTAGAAGATGGACTTGTCATCTTGCTCTTTCTGGGAAAGGAAGGGAAGGGTAGGCACTTACTAGTGCTCCTAGAGGTGGTTGCTTCTACTTCAATACTGTCCTTCTCTTCACTGTCCCGTTGATAACTGGGCAATACTGTGGGAAACCTGTCATTTCCTCCCTGTCCTCTGATTGTCCTAGACAAAGAAGTGCAGAGTATAATAAAAGGGAGTCCTTAGCTTCTCCTGCTCCTTGTTCCTTGCTTCAGCCCCGTATGCACTGCTGAAAGGAACAAAAGAGGCGTTCCCAGCTAACACAGCCTCTTTGGGAAGCTCAGTCTGTGTGGGCCTGGATTTCTCAGCTCAGTTCTTCTTTACTGCCAAACTGTGGGGCAGGCCTCAATAAGAATAAAGGGAGGGAGCAAATGTGAACTTGCAAACGTCATGCTTTTTATAGTAACTCATGATATTCAGAAGATCTCACATTTGAATTTAGCTCGCTTAACTGAGGAACCCACATCACCAGAGAAGAGATGGACTTCTCCAAGTATAGTTCACATCTTTTGTAGGAATTGCCATGTGGGCAGGCAGCTAGTTCTGAGATGTGCAGATACAAGCCTTGATCTCCTCTGTTTTCCATTTGTCCCAGTGGAGGTGTTGACTTTCTGCAGCCAGTGAAGACACCTGACACAAACTGCAGCAACCTGCTCATCACAACCAAAGAGAGCTTGATCCTGCTGAGGGGACAGGACCTGGAGCGCCGCTGGACTCTGGAACTGCAGAATATCAGCAGGTTACTTGCTGGGAACATTTTTCTGTCCTGTTTCTTTCTGTACCATTTCCTGACTTTCAGTTCTAAGCATATGTGTTCCTTAGAAAGCAATTGACAGTAATTCTTCAAGTCTGAAGAGGAATCGAAGTACTGGAGGTGTGTGTTGTTGAGCCAAGTGAGGAGGGCAGGGGGAGAAAGGAACAGAAGGCTGGAAACTTGAGCTGTGTGCTTGTGAGTGATCACAAATAAGGGGCTTGATTCAGGTACTCAGCACTGAAGTTGTGGGAATGATGTGGCATTGGAATTTAGTGGATTGCTGATGTATGATTCAGCCCACCTGCTGTCCGGGGCTTTAGTGGAGAGGATCAGTTACATTAGTGATGTTAAGAATTTAGAGCAGGTGAATGAGTATGGCCCAGAGATCTTAATGTTCCTTGAAAGTTGAAAATGAGCATTCTTCTGACAGTCAGCACACTATCTATACTAAATGTAAACCTTAAAATAATACTGCTTATCCTCTAATTTCACACATGGAAATTAAGTAATTTTCCAGCTCTTGTGGGTTGGTAATAACCAGCAATTTCAGCTTGCCCAGTATTAAATATTTGCAAAGGGCAGTTGGGCACAATTGAGGGAAGTTACATGGGAAACAATTGCTTGCTCTAGTATTGAGAATAAAGGGAGCAGCTCTCAGCTCTGTGTTACCCAACTGTCAAGAGCATAAATGGGAAGAAGGCACTGGAACTTCATTAAGAAAAAAAAAAGAGTGTTCAACAATCTTTGATATTCAGGCAATGTCCACATTCTTGAGGGCTGATGGGTGACATAAGCCACGACTTTAGGAATGAGTTATGGCTAGTTGATCATGCTATGGGGAAAGGAAATGGGCTAGAAGTGTTTTGGGCCCTGATCATGTCTGGCATTGAGTTTAAAGAGTAAATGTGTACTGCCTAAGCAAAGCCACTTCATA
Organism: Promerops cafer; assembly: GCA_013398275.1. Lineage (NCBI taxonomy): Eukaryota > Metazoa > Chordata > Aves > Passeriformes > Nectariniidae > Promerops > Promerops cafer. The sequence goes on along the minus strand of VZSE01007021.1, from coordinate 555,293 downwards.
GGTGCTGTAGAATCAGTTATACACATGAAATTTCCAAATGGATGCAGTAACAAATTGGAATACACGAATCAAGAAGGGTTGAAAACTTCTTTACCAGTATGGTTGAGGTTGGAAGGCATCTCCAGAGATTTCCTAATCCCACCAACCTGCTCAAGCAGACTCTAGACAAGCTAGAGCAAACACTCAGGGCTGTGTGCTGTCAAGTTTTAAATATCTCCAAAGACAGAGACTTCACAACATCTCTGGGCAGCTACTATTCAAGGTTGCTGCTTTTTCCCGTTCCCTGACCTCCCAAGGGACAGAGTACATTACACGTAGAGGAGCTGTCACATAATCATTGAAAAATAATGAAAGCAATTCTTGTTCTAGGCCACTGTGCTAAAGTTAAAGTCCCGGACTACCTGTTTTCTCAGAGTTAAGAAAGACAAAATTTACTACACTGAATGTATTGTGGGGAAGCATTTAATTAAGAGGTTTGTTTGGAATTTTTTAGAACTTAAGTTCTACTTAAGCATCACAGGGTGGGGGACAAATTCAGGTCAGGGATGTTACCACAGAGTCAAACAGACTGAATTCCTTATTAGACAAAGCTTACAAAGCCAGCTGTGAGCACTCCTTTTCCTGCGTAAACCTGCCCCAAGCACACCACTTCATCCAGGCAGACTGAGTCCAGACCTGTGGGAATAATTTCTGAGAAAACCAACATGGCTACTGCAGATGCGCTGCATTTCCAGATAGCTTTTGACAAGATCCCTGGAAAACCATAAAGGAGAATCAGTAGTCATAAAACAAGGGCGAAGTTCAGAGACCATGAAATTGAGTAAGCAGTTGCAAATTGTGTTGTAAATGGATGTTTCAGATGAGAGAGGATTAATAGCAGGTTGCTGGGGGGATTACTGTTGGGCAGAATAATTACTAGCCTTCTGGTTCATTTGAGAAAGAGCCCAGGGGATTTTTCACTTGATTGGTAGCATCCAATGTACTTATATTTGTGTGCATTCAGTTTGTGGGATCTGCCACTGACTGTAACCCATAAGGGACATGAGGAGAGGCACCTTAGGAGATGTTTTGAGTTTGTGGTCATAGAATAGAATTGCCTGCTACTTCCTTTTGCTACTGGAGAGCTTTCAAGCTATAGGAGTGTCTCATGATACTGCCTTGAAAGCAACACCTGGTTGCCAAAGGTGTCTGTAAAGCAAATGACGTTGTTTGATGTCGTAAGCATAAAGTCAAGCCACTGCGGTACTGTGGCATTACTGTTCAGGAACCATTCTGTCATGCATGTTTTAAAGGGGAAGATGGAAAAAAACTGGGTAAAGGTCTGGAAAAAATGCTTTGGCATGGAAGATTTAAATTACTGAGTTTATATGATCAAAGAGAAGCCTGAGAGGTGAGTTCATAAGCGTGTGTAAGAAATAGAAGCTAACAGGCATAGCAAGAACAAGTGCCTTGAAGCAAAAGCCATTCATGTTCAAGAAAATGAAGATGCAGGAATGTTTCTTTGGGTGAAATTAATCGTTAGAACTGACTGTCATGAGAAGTGATGAGTTCATCTCATCAAAGATGATGCAAAGCCAGCCTACTGATATTTGGTTAATTGGGTGAAATACAGAAATCTGTCATAAATAAGAGGAGAGAGGATATACTCTGATGATCCTGCCTTGCCATAAAATCTCTGGTTCTGTGAATTTTGTGGACTCAACTGTGCTTATTTAGAATTACGCGTCTAGCAGTGCTGAATTGAAGGAAGACAGAGGCAAGGCTCAGAAAGCCAAAAGCAAGGAAGATGGTTAAAAAACAGTTATAATGAGAGATATCAATGTGTTATGTCACCCAGAAGTGAGAGGATGAGAAGGGACTTCATTTAACCTGCTTAAGGTCATAAAAAGGCTTGTAAACCTGCCAGCAGTAAAAATACAAGGAATCATGGGCTGACATTAATGTTGAGTTTATTAAGATCCATTTCACACAGCTAAGGCAGCCTGGGAAATCCACTTTCTGCAGGAGGCCAAATGTGCCAGTGCATTTTGGAAGGGCTGGGTAATTTTATGTAATTATAGCAACAACAGTACAGGTTCTCGTGCAAAGGAAAAAATGATAGAGTCGTGTACAGGGAGATAAACAGATGTCTACACAGCCCATCAAGCAATGCCCCCCACACAGAAAACTCTGAAGAATGGCTGACAAGCACCATGGGCTGCTTCACCATTTTTCACTTTTCTGATCCACCAACAAGTGATTCCTGACAGTCAGAATAGTTCTTAGTGAATGAAAGACCTTATTTAGCATGACAAATTCTGCCATTTTAAGAGGCAGAATGGAGGATGAGGGCAACTATTCTGCCTCCATCTGAAATACTTTTTTTCTACCATGGGTCTGAGTGTTTCTTTTTCCAAATTTACAGCCAGCCTGTACCAGGTTACTTTGGTGCTGACCAAACGCTGGACTTCATGCTGCAAGCACAGACTGGAGATGGGAACAAAAAGGTAAAACAGGTGAAGGCAGGGAGGGCAGTGGGAGGTTGGGTAAAAAGAGATGGTCCTTGCTTTTCCCATCTCTTTGGCCAGCACTCATTATTGTGTGGCCACAGGCATGAAAGGGAACAGCACAGGCCATGCCTCTGCAACGGGGCTCTGCATACCCACTCCTTGACACCCATTAATGCTTGCTCTCTCCCTGCCTTGAGGTGGTGGTGATAGATGGCAAATCTGGCCTCCCTGTTTGGAACCAGGAACTTCCGTGGCAGAGGCAACAACTTGATGCACTCTCAGTCATGACTTTGGACAAGAAGTCTGTTTTTCTCTTCTGGGCTGATGAAACACAGCCTGTGTTACAAAGTTTGGTGAGCACGTATTCTTACTTCACTTTGAGGTTTCTCTCACATGCAGTCTCTGTCTTTTATTCCTATTGTCATTGAACCTAACATATAAGAAGGCTGTCAGGGACATCTCCTACTTTGACATTCTGACTTCTCTGAGCCTGAACACAGGAGTTTTTGTGTGCAGATTCTTCATCGTAAAGCTTGGTTGACAGAAATTTTGCATCTACAAACCTCAAAATTTGTGAATTTCATTTTTTCGTGCAGCACTGAGGAGTTGTAACTGCAGATTTGTTCCCAGCCCAGAGTGCTCCTTCTGTCCATGCAGGCACACAGTTTGGCATGGAGACTCAAACTTCCAGACTGTAGCTTTGCACATCAAGCTGCATATGACAGAGCTAGATTTCAGGCTTACCAAACAGAAGTTGTAGAGCAAATTCTGTTTTAGGGGGAAAAGGGTTTCAGGATTTAACCTTTGTAAAAGTATAGTTTTTCATTCTCTGATCCATGTAAGAACAACACAGTGTCAGAAAACTTTATTTTTTTGACAAAGTTAGACTCCCCTTTGCTAGCCAGTTGTTATGTTTTTTGTCTCTTGTGTTCCAGCAGCAACCTGGTCCTAGACCTGAGCGCCCAGGGCTGCACCACCTCTATCTCCTTCATCCTGTTTTTCCTACAGTCCTTTTGGACCTCACCAATGCAACAGACAAAGTCATTGCTTCAGCAGGTGAGTACAAATGGAGGAGAAACTACCTAGGCTAGAAATACAGAGAGAGAAGTAGCTGTGAGAAACAATGGGCTGTAGTTGTGCCTTTAAAGGTAGCACCTAAGGTCCACCACACATAGCACAACAATGGAAAATAAGATTCATCTTCCTTCTGAAGGAGCATCCTGTCTACTCCTTACTTTGCAAATAAAAGAACCACAACGTTTCTTACGTTTGACCAATGAAAGGTTTAAGTTTGATTTAATGCATGTTTTACACCAGAAAAGTTGTGCTGCTTTCCATGGAGCTATTTTTAATTTAATGCAGTGCATAAAAAATCACTATAAAACTTTTCTCTTTCACCTCAGATACACTTCTGCTTTTGTTGGCCATCTCCTGCTCTTTGGGTTAGGAGCTGTTCTGCTTCTTCCTCTTTCTTTTTGTAAGGGGGAATCCAAAATATATAAGTGTGTTTTCAGGGAAAAGTAGATCTGGATTTATCATCTATACAAGATTGTACAGTTCCTGTTCAATTTCCTTGCTCTTTCTAAAGCAGTTCAGCAGATAACCAGCCTCTTGTGCATGGGAGTGTGGGATAAAAGATCAGTTCATCCAGAACTAAGAGAAGTAGGCCAGGAATGATAAAAACTGTTGCATAGTAATAACATCTAGTTGGACTTGTATCAAAAACACAGTTCAGTCAAGAGCAAATAGAATACTATTTTTACAGAGGTTTTTTAGAAACTAGGATTTCTGAGGTCTGTACAGATCATTCTGCAGTGACTGGAGTCATCTGACTTGCCAGTGTTTTACAAAAATACCATTTTATAGAGGTAAAGAATAGCTACTAACAGGTGTGGGAAGGAAAGCTGTATTCTTGAAATATGTTCACATCCTGTGTCAAGCCCAAAAGCATAACCTGGAACCAAACCCTTCCATTTCTTATCTGTATTTCAGTTTCTTTCCATGGAAAAATGTTAAAATAATTTTCCCTTATCAACCAAGTTACATGGAATTGTAAAGTCAGACTGAATATACTATCAGTCTAGTGGATGTTTTGACTGAGTAAGGGCTATAAGATTTCTTTTGGAAAAAATCTTTTTGGAAAAAAATAATCATTTACTCCTCACCACTATTTTCTTGCCCTTTTCTGATGGACCAGTTGGAATTAATGATCTCCAAAAGGACGCATTTCACATCACTGTGACTACAACAGCAACCTCTGAAAAGCAGCCAGGATTTCTCTCAGTCAGCAAGCTGGGCCTGAAGTGGGCCATGATGAGTCAAGGTCGAATGGTGTGGTTAAAGGACAGCAGCACTCCAAAAATCAGCCGTGGAGAAGTGAGGCGATTTCTTGCCCGGATGAAATTTGCTGACTTTCCTCAGAAGGTGAGATTGTGCAGGAATCCCTAATGAAATCCAGGCCTTTGAAAACATCTGATCTCTTCCCTACAGACACAGTTAAGGTGCTCTTTGGGATGGAAGGAGACTGGTGGGATGCAAAGTGACTGTTTGCAGGATGACTGGCTGCCCCTTTGGGCATAAGCTGGACAGATTGTGAAGCAAAGATGTACTTAGGCAGTTGAACACAGCACAGGATCTTAGAAAGAAACAGGGATGATGATCATAAGAGACAGAGAGACTTGCAGAGGGATCAGAGAGGTGGGATTGAGATCACTTGTTTTGACATGGGCAAACAAGGGTCCTCCATATAGTGGTGCCCACGTTCTGTTGCTGACTTGTAAATTACTACTTTACCAGACTGGATGATAATATATTTTGGCTTTAATGTTTGTTTGCCTTTCCTTCTTCAGCTCTAGCCTGGTGGTTCCTCAGATGTTGGTTGGACCTGTGGCCTGTATGGGGAATACAGGAAGCTGCTCTGCGTATCTTCAGGAAAACAGCTATATAGAGGGAATGGGGGCTAAAAGCACTTCCCCTTTCTTCAGCTGTCTGGGGAGTGCTGCTGGAGGCAGGTTTGTCCTAGGCAGACTTGTTCTGTACCAGAGAAACTTTGTTCAGCAACTCCCCCTCCATATGCTGGTCTTGCATGCTTCCTTCCAGGTAACACAGAAATGTGAATTTAGTGTTTATATACATATATATATAAAATCAGGCTTTATATATATATGTGTTAATTTATACAATATATGTATATTTTTTGTATGTTTAATTTATGAATGAGATTTAGGACACACCTTTTTATGTCCAAACAGTGTTCCCAAGCAGTCTAACAAGCTCTATGCCGAGAGTGGGCCATGACGAGTCAAGGCAAGTGGTGTGGCTAAAGGGCACCCTTAATATTTTTATCTTTGGAGAGAAGCCTCTGGCTCCTGCAGGTTTAGTCTGATCTACAACTTCTCCTGTGCTCTCAGCTCTCTTGTCCAGACTCACAAACAAACTAGTTCTCTGGCCAAATTACCTGATCTAGAGAAAGATGGTCTCCACAGCATTTGCCAGCCCCTTGCACTTGTGTCTTTCTTTCCCAGTTCCAAGTTCAGGACACCAAGTTCAGGCATATGTGGGTGATGTAGAAGTGAAAGATTCACAGCTTATTTCTCTCCATCCTTAAAGTTTGTATGAACCCAAATTGTCACTGTAACGTCACATTGCAGTCCAATGGGCAGAGTCTCCCTTTGCAAATGTGTCACAGCCCCCTTGGGATAGAAGTCCAGCAGATCCCGACTGTCACTGTAAAGGTCACTCAATCTTGTCACAGAAAAGCTGATTCTTACACTGCTGCTCCAGGTTTAGAGGTTCAGACAGAGACAGAACTAGAAAGCTTTTCTGTGCATTTTAACCTTATTCTGAGCTCAATGTGGCCATTCCCTCACCAGCCCAGCCCTGTGTGCAGCTCCAGGAGGAATAAGCTACCCATGGGACACATTTGCTCACAGTGCGTTAGGTGTTTTGAACTGTGTCCCAGAGTGTGCCATCATTCTCTGTTGCATTTGAAGAGCATCTGTATGAATTTTCTTGTAGTAGAAAAAACCATATAAAAGGGAACCACTTTGGTGCTCCAGGAGTTCCCCACAGTTTAGGGCAACAATATAGGAACTGCTTTCCTAGTATGCCATTCTAAGCCTGGCGTTTGAAATTAAAAAGAGCCAGGCTGATATGAGGACTGCAAAGGACTCTTCTGTCTAGCATGTGCCCTTCCAGCCTCCCTACATTTCCCCATGAGTAGTGAGGTGAAAGCAGACTTTGACCCTCCTTCCAGATGGGCACATTAGCCATGGGTTTGCTCTCCTGGGCCTTTGACACCTCTCTTTGCTGTATCACCCTCTCCATCATCCCACATCTCTATATAAAGCTTCCAGGATAGCCCTTCAGGTTTAGCTGCAAGCCCCAAGGCTGGTCCTTGGGCCCTGATCTCCTAATGTCAGAGCTGTGAACAGTTTGTATATGTTTAATGGTATTTTTGTGTAAATAGCTTTGTATATATTAGCACAACTGTAGCAGTGGCTCTAGGCCTGGCATTTTCCTCCAGACAGGGTTTAGTGTTTATAATATGTAGTCAGTTAATAGAGCTACATAATAGGACTGAAGGTGTGAGGACCAGTAACGTATGAGGGATTAAACAGGGGTGCCTCTTCCCTCCTGTCCAGCCACCACCTTGCTGGGAAAGGTGAATTGGCTGTTACCTAAGTAGTTACTCTTCTGAGATTCTTCCTGAGAGAACTGACATTCAAGAGCAGTGATGTTAACTCCTCCTTAATGTGAATTCACCCTGCCCACACCCCCCCGCCCCCCTACTGTGAATAAAGAGTCTGTCTGTATATTGTTGGAAAAATGTATTTGAACTGCAGTGAAGCAAAATAAATACTGTGTACAGCATCATGTGTCATATGAACCAGTGTTTCACCTTTGAGAGATTATGAGTTTGCTTAGGGTTTTGATTCAGGGGTTGTTTGCAATATATTTACAATGGACAAAAAGGAACAGATGAATAGAAGTAACATAAAAAGCAGAAGTCCTGCCAAATTCTTAAAGGTTGCGAAGAAACAGTAAAAAGACACAGACAGCAAAGTACCTCAGAATGGGAGATTTTTGGGCAAAAAGCAAGAAGGGAACATGTGGGAGTCATTACGGATAGTAAAGATGAGGAGAGAGATGTCTGAAAGCTACCCCCTATTCCTACTGCAGCAGGATTTTTAATCTGGGGGCAGGGAGAAGAGTTTGGGCCTGGAAATTAAGAATAAACAGGGTGTTCAGAGAGGGTGACAGCTGATCAATATGAACACTGATGGCCTTAACCGTAGTGCTGAACTGGAGGTGTTGACGGAAGGTCAGTGTGACACCACCCAGCAGTGCAGTTTGCCATCTGGATGGTGCTGACTATCTGTTCCCAAGTGCAATACTGGGATTAGAACATCTGACTCAGCTCTGAAAGTGCTTGGAGACAGCTGGCACCAGCATGTCCCTCCAGTTTCACCCTTGCCAGATGAGGGCACCCATCACACTGTATATGACCAGGGAGGACCCCCAGACTTCTACTCTAGTTGCCCTGACCCAGTGCCTGCCTCCTCACTCCCTGTAGAGACAGGAAGAGCTCCTCAAAACCTGCTAACAGTGGTGCCAGTGCTTGGTTCAGAGCTCTTGTGCCCCCCAAACCCCACTGCTCTGTCCCTGTACACTCATCTCTAACAGCGATCCTCCCCGACTGTCTGGCCCAAGACTTCATCCAGGTCCAGCTCTGGTTCCCGCTGTAGTATTTTCTGCTGCAGATCAGTGTAGAAGTCGACTCCCTCAGAGACTGAACGGAAGGCCTTTCCTTTGGGCTCATAGTAGCTGCTTATTTGCTGTATGAAGCACTGGTGGTGCTGAGGGTGATCCTTGAGGCTCCCATCGTATCCCTTGATGTGGTTCCTTTTGAACTCCAGTATCGTCTTGGTGTAGGTATTGAGAGTGGTGACAGCAGAGGCCATGCAGCAGGTAAAGGAGGCCCAGGCCATGCTGCCAGAGACACACAGAAGCACATGCTGTGAAAAGCCATGTAGGGTAAGGAACACAGTGACACACCCCAGTTCTCCCTGATTTGCCAGGCAGAACCTACTGGGCACAGACATGAACTACACTGACTAAGGCTCAGAGCATTTCAGTTCTTAGGGGTTATCCCACCACAAGATTCTGCTTAGATCAGTGAGATAAATACTGGTCCTCCCCATGAAGGGAAGGGAGTGACACAGGGAAAAGGGCAGCAGGAACATCTGTAACTGGTCAGAGCAGGAGAGCACAGCTTGGAAGCAAGTTCTGCATTGCTGGGCTGCTCAGTGTCTTACTGTGCATGAGGCTTGTCTACTTAAGCATAACCAAATTGCCACCCTGGCATTTGATGTCCACAGGTGGCACACGGCACTGGAGTGTTTAAGAATCAATGTGTTCATCATCAATACAGCATTGCAAATTGAACCTGCACTTTCCATGGGCACCTGCAAGGCTCATCCAACTGTTTTTCAAGTCAGCTACGTCATGTCCACTGCGCTTGGCTGCTTTATCCTTTAGAGAAAGGCGCACTGAGCCACTTGCTTTTCGCAGCTCCTCTTCTTGGCTCACAAGTGACACTGTGGTCTATCGCCTGCTTTCCCTCCTTCCTGCACACAGTACCATCTTAAGATGACCTTGGCCTCTGGTGCCACTGCCATTATATGGCTGGGCCAGCCCTGGAGAAGATGGTATGACTGCTGATTGGGGGCTGAGCTGTGCCTACATCTTTGGGCACATGTCTAGGCTTAGTTTTGCAGGAATAGGCCCTTTGGCCCAACATTGGTTAGTGAAGATGCCACACCAGCATGCAACTTACTAAAATTGCAGAAAAACAAGGTGTGTTTGAGAGCATCATTACAAGTGTGACACTGGCCTCTGTACACAGGGAAGAGTTGAGACCAAACAGGGCAAACCAGCAGATGGGCAAGCCTAATTAGTCAGCAGGGCTGAAGGCAATTGTTTAGGTGTGACCCCATTGTTTTCCCAGTCCTTTAGTAGCTATTCATTTAAGTAGCTCAGCCACCATTTATTAAAACAGGGTGAGGCAAAGACAGGAGATTAGTAGTAGGAGAGCCATGGTACACCTGTCTTTGGAACACACAGAAGGTCAAGAAAGGAGGAGGAAGTGGGTGGCATGGCTGAAGCTCTAAAGGCCGGCAGAGTTCACATACTAGAATGCCCAGCCATAGTCCCATGTGTGCGGTCTCCAGTCCTCCGGTCCCAGATTAACTGTTGCCTGGAAGACTTGAGTATACATCATGTGTGCCACCATCCCAAGGAGACCTGGACACAAAGGACAAAGCAAAGAAATTAAAGCAGGAGCCAGAACAGGATACTTCAGCCTTGAGTGGAAAAGCTGGCTCCCCAGTGCTGAGAGTCCAAGACTACAGTAATACACTTACCTGACAGCACCGAGGAGACAGCAGCAAAGGCATTGAGCTTCATCCCACAGACAGGATTGCCAGTATGCAGAATTTCCACCATCAGGAGGATGAAGCTGATGAGCAGCAGGCTGATGTACAGCATCTCTGATCCCAGTGACAGCCACAGGATTCCTGCCAGGAATACAGGATGAAACCATGTTCAAGGAAGAGTACTCCCTTCTCTCAACCCAATCCTGAAAGGATGTCCTTTGGATAGAAGGAATGAAGGAAAACAGCAAACACCCAAAAGCAATCTCCCCAGCCTGTGAGCAAGGGATCAATGGATGCTGTAGGTGACAGAGTGCCTGTCACAGAGGATGGCTTGGCTCTTCTAGCATGGCAGAGCTGAGAGGAACTAAAATGCCCTCTGTAAACAAGCCAGCATTATTCATAAAAAGCAAGGAGGAAAGCAAAGAGAAGAAGACAGGGGAAGCTGTTGACTCTTAGCATAAAATCTAATGGTCGTAGATTGGCCACGAACACATCCGAGTTCTAATCACAACAATGAAAGCAAACAACTTTTAACCTGGAACTCAACTATTCAAGAACTATGTGGTGCATCCATGACTGTCTGGGACATGGCCTCTGGAATTCAGGAAGCCTCTTGCAGGGCTTGCAAGGTATTTCTCACTGAAACCCCAATTAAAATGAAAGTACATTCCTTGGGATTGATATCCAGCCAGGGCAGTAACATTGACCGCTCACCCTGCTTCTGGAACAGGGTGCAGGTACTTTCATGCTGGGATTTCGAGTGGGATTTAAGTGATAGCAGAGTCCACAGCTGAGCTGAGTTCTACAGCTGTGCAGTAAGAATTGAAGGAGAGTGAAGAAAGGCACTCTGTAATGCTGGGCTGTGGCACTCCTGTAATGCTGCTGCACAGGATTCACTGAGGAAGAAACATTAATCTGACAAATGAAGCAGCACTGTGAACACTACTGTTAGCAACTATTAATGGCTGTAGAGGAGACATTCAGCTGGGGAAAAGGAGTGTGAAGAAAACCCTCATTAATGTGGCACTGACTTGAATACTCAATATCATTAGTGCCATAGAGTCACCCAGATCTTTAGCAGAAATAGATGAGCTGCATTCCCTGTTTAAAGGAGCTGGCTTGCTTGCTGCAGCACCATCAAGGAGAATATTTCATTAAAGGTCAGACTGTCAAAAGTATTCTGGAGGTTGCAGACACCACACCACAGAGACCTCTGCATCATTTTTCTTGTGAGTCCAGGCTTCCCACTGATGATGTGTAATTTGGTCTTGTAATGTTGCCTGTGTACTGTGGAGCTGCTCTGCACACACCCAGCTCAGCCAGCCCATCCCACAGCCAGCAGTCACACCTTGTCCAGCACTATCCCAGCTATACAATGGCACCTGCACCCATCATGTTAAGATGATACTTTGTGCAGGAAGAGGTGAAAATGGCGCTTGCAAATCCCCAGCATTTATTATGCCCTTGCTCTCAGGGTTTGAATGCTGACACAGGCTCTGCACCCCAGACCCTTCCCTTCACATATGAACATCTTCTGAAATGTCTTGCCTCCAGCCTCCATCTCACAGAATAGTTAGCAAGCCCACGCTAATTGAAAAGCCTTCATTAAGTAGAATCTCCGTAGCATATGTACACTTACATCAAAGTATACTGAAGCTCTCCATATGGTGATTTGAAGCATGTGACAATGACAGGAGGGGTGATCTCGCCTATCCAAATGTAGTTTTGTATTTAATGAGGCAGGGACTTCACCCTGAAAGCGTAACTTTCAGATGTCCTGTTCACTTACCACAAAGTAAGAAGTGATTCAGCTTCCAGATTCATAGTATTAGACCCCAAAACTGAAGCACTGAGTTAACATGTAGCCTGTGTGGGAGGGACTGCCCTGAGGCTGCATCCATCCTCCTCCCCTTTACTACAGCAAGATGACAACCCCAGACCAGGCAACTCACTACATGAGACAAATCCCACTTCATACTGGGGGGGAATCTGAGGTTTCTAGCACTGACTTCACAAATGGCAGTGGTTTATGTGAACATCTGGGTGGAAATCTCTGCTCTTTTAGCAACCATGAGGACAGGATTTCATGCCTGGCTCTTTGGGGACTCACCCTGCTGTGCCCACACAGGCAAAATATTGCAGGTCCCCTGTCCCAAGGAGGTGCACTGTACAACTATAGTGAAATACAGGGATTTGCTCTTACCTCTCTCTGCTGGTGGTGAAAGCTCAATAAAGCTGCGGCATTTCTCTTCTGAAACACAAAACCAAAGCTTTTAGTTTATAAAACAATGCAGGGAACATAGGGGGAAAGAAAATCTCTTCATCTCACTCTCTTCTCAGTGCATCTATCCAGCCAGCCCTGAATCTACCCATCAGACCTTCTCACCTCTGGTCTTTTTCTGACTATCTTTCCAGACCTTCACTGGGGCAAAGGACGAGAAGGCAACAATTGCCTGCAAAACTAGATATGGCCTTTTAAGGAAAAAAGCTTCAGCAATTCATAAATCTTACTAGCCTTTGCTGAATATAAAAACCTGTTGCTACTCATTCACAACATTACTGATGATCAGGTCTATTAAGGGTGTAGCTTGTAACAGACTGCAGATCCATCACTTCTGCTGAATTCCCACACACCCTAATCTCAGAAGAGCATTTCTAGCACTGCTTCTCAAAGAAGAAAGCAAAAAAAATAACTTCCCAAGTGAAATACTTTGTGACAGAGATGGAAGTCCCCCTTCTGTGGCAGAGACTCATACAGAAATATGGTCCTTGGTCCTCACATTTTAGGCATGTTATTTCAACAAACTGTGTTAATATTTGCTTTGGCTTTTTATGTTGGCCAGATGCAAACTACTGTCTCAGCTGAGGGTCCATCATTATTATCTGTAAGTCTCATTATTATCTGTATTATCTGCATTACTGCATTACTGCATTTGAGGGTCCTCTCCTCCACTTGGCACAGTATCTTCTCCCAGACTTTTCCGCTTCGTGTAAGAATCTAATTTTCTTAATTTCTATCCCCAGTTCTAATCTTTCCAAATCTCCTGTGTTTCTTCTGTCATCCAGAGCTCTCAGGATGCTACCCAGTTTAGTGCCATCTGTGGTTCTCATTAATTTGCAATTTGCTACTTCACCTAGAACTTTAATGAGGATATTCAGTAATGGCTCATCTAAACTGATCCTGAGATTAGCCTGAAAATGAAATCCTTTCTCCAGCTCAACTCAAACTCCTTTTGTTTAGAGTAGTCCCTTTTTTGTTGTTTTTATTCTCTATTCAGTTGCCTCAAAGATGCACAGTAATGGGTGAGTTGTGCTTGATTTGCAGGAAGCAGGAGACTGAGACTGACTGTGCTTCTACCCCGTGCTCTATCCCGTGTTCTGCTGCGATCCAGCTGTTACATACTTTCTGTGTTCCTTCAGGCACTGGGGTTATTCCAGGACTGCCCAGGGGACAGAAAAGTCGTTTAGAGAAATCAGTCGAAGGATGTAGTTTCATTCCCACAAGCATCATGGAAACACAGCCCAACCCAAACCAGTCCTAAATAAACACATCTCCTTCCACAGCCCGTCTGGAAATGCTCATAACAAAAAGCAGCCCACTTGTTAGGACATGAGAGTTTCAAGCACATTCATTCCCTTCTGCTCCAACCCCTCCTTCTGTCTGCTTTTCTTCACCAGTTATTTATTTTCAAACTCTGACAGCAACAGAGATGAAAAATACTATACTGGAGGGATGGCTTGGTTAAAGAAGGTGAGACATTTGGACTTGGACAGAGCTTAAGGGAGGGCGGTGGGCTCAGGGGAATGGCCCTGATGAAAGTGACTTTCATCACTCTATTTTTAGATACAAATCTCTGTGTTGGCCACCTTCTGGATTAGTTCTGATCCTTGATGTGTGTGCCAGGCAGTAAAGGGCATCTGAGCACTGCAGAGCACCCACCTGTGCTGGCATGGCACAGGTTCCAGCAGAAGGACTTGAGCAGGTCTGGGCAGGAACAAGTCAAGGGTGAAGGGAAGCACCAAAAGGTTCTAGTACAAGTTGCACAAACAGTCCCTGGCACTTCAGGATTTACAGTGCCAGACCCACAGTCAAAAATCACAAATGAAACTTGTCACAATATTGCAGCTCTAGTCCTCAGGTCAATTTACCTCCTAGCTTTAGTTCCTTTGGGTTCAGATCCTGCAGGTTATCTCTGTATCTATAAAGTAGTAATTCTCTTTCTCTGTTGTTTTTGGGAGGTTTTGGGGTTTTTTTGTTTGTTTGTTTTCTGGTTTGTTTTTTTTTAAGAAAAGCCCAGTCTCTGTTTAATAACACAAAATGACTCAGTTTGGTGATTTAAGAACACCAACTATTGTAGTCCTCATAGTGATAACTAAAAATTAACACCTGCATAAAATCACTGTACTTAAATTTCTGAGAGAACATGTACAACTTTACACTGAAGAGCATGAAGTAAGCTGTGTATAGGAATGGAGATATGGGGAAAGGGAAAGGAGGCTCATGGAGATTTTCATCAGGATGAACAGTGCCATCATGAAGTCACTGCCATCACCACCATCACTTGCACTTCACAGCCCCTCTTCCAGACTAGAGGGCACAACAGAGACAACCATTCTCTATTTCCCTGTTCTGAGAACATTCCAGTGAAGGACAGAAATATATTGACCGCACCAGTGCACAGGGCTGATACCATCTAGGAAAAGGAAGAAGACTTTTCTCCCAAGTGTTCTCAGCCTTCCACCTTTCAGTTTCAAACTTCTGTGGAGTAAATACAAGGCAGTAAGTTGTGGCTGCCTGAGCAACACACTACCTGGCCCTTCCATGCTCTCTTCACAGGAAAGCCACATCCCTGTGTGGAAGTATCTGAAGGCAAAGCGGTCGTCTCCAGTCTCCCAGCTGTAGTGCACTGTGTCCTCAGACGAAACATTGCTCGCATCTGCATCAGATGGCATGGGGACACCCAGGCACTGGGAGGCTTTGCTCTTCCCACACAAAGGCTTGGGTACTTTCTGGGTCCCAGTGCACCAGTAGCTGCCCAGCAAGGCTGTGGTGGAGAGGGTGAGAGCCAGCAGGTTCAGGATGACAGCCAGGAAAGTACGGCGCAATGGCAGTCCCTTCAGCAGCTCCATCTACAACACACAAATAGGAGAGACCATCACACCGGCCACTTGTCCCACACAGCCCTATGAATCCCACCTTTTCCCAGCATGCACCTGTGGGGAGGGGTTATGAGCACTCTGCCCTCCTCACAACATCCCAACAGCTCGCTGAGCATGGAAAAACCATTTCTTGAAAGCCAGGGCAGCAGACCAATAGGTCAGCTTCAATCATTTCAAAGTATGCTGAGTATCTGTACTGGGGAAGAGAGGGTGACAGAGCAGGGCTGAGTGCATTGAGGTGTCTGAGCACATGAGCAAAACGAAAGGAACATCACATTCATCCATCTCAGAGATGACAGGCAGAAACTGTTAACCACCTTCCCTGAATACCATGTGTTGCCTTTACATAAAATACAATGAATGCTCTCTCCAACTAAATGAGAAATCTTGCTGCCAATTGTCCCAAAACACTTTTTCAAGCAGTTCATAACTGTACCTAGGGAGGAAGAGACTATAGTGATTTCTCAGTGAGAAAAGGCAGGAGAATGTTCCCATACCGCTGAAGGTCACACATCAAAGCAGTGCCCAGCTCAGAGAGAACACCCAGCTATCCAGACCTGGTATCTTAAGTACAAGCCACAGAGCAACACCTTCCACCTGAGCTCTCATCTGCACATCAGAAATTTGGTAGGGTGGTGGGATGACAGCATCTCTGCTTTCACACAAAGTGCCAAAGGTTTTTTTCCTGTAAGAGTGAACGTTACCACAAACATTCTTACTGATTTCATCTCATCATTTAAAGTAATTCAGAAAGAAGTTTGTGAACCAGGGACTTTCTCACTCAAAGGGAAGATGAAGACTTTAGGGTTCCTGCAAAACCCTGCACTGACTCCTGAGAACCCCAAAATATCACTCCATAGATTGATTAGATGTCATCTACCCACACATCAACTTTAATGTAATCAATGTATGTCTCTTCCCACGTGGCACTCCCTATGTTTGGCACAACTTCATCCAGATACTCCCACCCTTTCCTATTTATGACTCTGAAAATCTATTTACCCATGAATAGATTCAGTTTGTACAGACACTGCCTGCTGCTGGTCCCCTTCACTTAACTTCAGCTGACTCACCCAATGCTGAACGTGTGAGAGAGACCATTCTGTGGACATCACTATAAATAAACAATACAACACCCAGCTTTGCATTGTCAGTGACTGCACCACAGATAAAAGTGGTGCAGTTAGAATCATTTTTTCTGCTACCCAGCAAGCTTAGATAAAAGGTCAACAAAGACGGTGCTGAAGCTCCTGTTGAAAAGCAGGACCTTATTAGCATCTCATCTGAGAAAGCAGTGCCTGACCCCAAAAACCCTCATTGAAAGCAAGAAAATACTCGGCTCCTGAAATTTTCCTGTATTGTTTCATACACTGGCTTCTTTTGTCTCTTCACCAGGACATTTCTTTCTGCACCCTGGAGATGGTAACATCTTAGTGATGCCATAACCAATGGCTTTCATTATTTGAAGGTATGTTGAATATCACTATTTTCGCAGAGTAGACACCTCTGGGAAGAGTTTCTGGCTAAGATCAGTGGCAAACTTCTCACTGAAAGTTTTTTTGGTAGAAAATTTGGCTTATGACTGAAAAGGAAATTACAGACAAAATTGCTCTTCTCAAAAACATTTTTTTTCACCTGAAAATTGAAACCTTCAGCACACAAAGTTTTTCAGTTTTTCATCTATGCTTAATTATAAGATTTTCTGTCATCAGGTTTTGGGTTGCTAATGCTTTTATTTAACAAAAAAAAGTTCCACTCACAATATTTACAAAAATCATCTTTCTAATTTAAATCTTCAGTAGTGGGAAAAATATTCTCTCCAGTTGATTTATGACAGTAGTTAAAAGGCCGTACAATTTCAGGAAGAGTGTTAAGGAAAAGACATAAAAAATACAAGAAACAAATGAGTCAGAAGTAGGAAGTGGATCAAGGATGCAAAAGACATATGGAATGAGAAACAAATCTGAACTACTTCCTGAAAACATTGTTAGAAAAGCTTCCCTCCACAAAAGCCAAGCACTCACTGATAATAACCAACCATAATATCTAGATAGCCCCAAAAGGAATGATAGTTGAATTTACCTTAGTAGCAAGTCTCTGAAGTCCTGTTAATTTGGATGAACAGCACAGAAGTGGGGCTCAGTGCTTTGTCTGCTGTTTTGTTCATCTCTATATCCTCCAAGAAACCCAATTGCTGCAAAATCCCTTCCTCCTTTGTCTGGTCCCCTCCTCCTTCGCCTCGCCAGTGATTATTAAATGCTATCCTTCTGACCAGCAGCTGTTTTGTGGAAAATGGTCATTTTGTAATCCACAATGCAATCACAGCACAGCTGCTCTGGGAGATTATATGGGAAGCGACTGGTGCTGCGGGTTGGGATTAAGTGCAGAAGAGTGACCTGTATTAACTGAGCAGAAAGTTTCTTTAAAGCACTGAAAGATCCCAGCCATCCCCATGTGGTAGCTATTTGGGAGCTTGTATGGAGGAAGATGGGAGCTTTGGCCAATGCTACAGGGGAGGAGTGACCTTAGATGGGAAACTGGCAGCACCCTTGGCATCAGGTCACCCCTTGCACTGTGCACTGTCTCAGCAGAATGGCAAAGACCAAAAGCATCCTAGCCCTAGGATATCTTCCTGGCCACACCTGATAGTTGCAGAAAGGGCAGAATAAAAAAAATAAAAAAAAAAAAGAAAAAAAAATGGGGAGAGAAAAGTTAATGCATCTGCATCTGCTCTGACGACTGAGGATTTCAGTCCCCANAAAAAAAAAAAAAGGGGAGAGAAAAGTTAATGCAACTGCATCTGCTCTGACGACTGAGGATTTCAGTCCCCAAAGAGATACCAATACAGCTCTCCCCATGGGCACTGGAAAGTTTGATGCCAAAAGGAGCCCCTTAGCAGGAGAGCTGCTAAGTGGCAGACTGACACCATGGCATCACTACCAGGAAGGAGGTATTTGAAACAGCAACAAGTCAAGCCAATAGTCAAAGCATAGGAGAATGAGGTAGGTTGTCAGCGTCACTTGTAGTGGCAGCTTTTACCAAAATGTGAAGGTCACTGGGAATCCCAGCTGGTTCACATTGGATGAATTTGGGAACCTAGTAAGAAGAGACAGAGATTCACATTCGCACAAAGTCCCCTCTGAGCTCTTGTCCTGAAAGTTTAAAGGCTCTCAAAACACCTGTGTGGTATCAAACCCATGAAAAGTGAGAATGGCATCACCTCTCACGAGAATGAACTAGACAGCATGGAGCAGAGCTGCACTGAACCAAACTGCAAGGAAGACACATCCTGCCTTCCCCACAAGCACTTTGCCCAGTGCCAAGCGGGTGAAGCTCGCACCACCCCTGGGCGGGAAGGAAGCAGATTCCCTGCATGCTGCTCTGCCAACACAGAGGAAACAAGTGGTCCATCCATTCTCATCCCCCACGTCCAGCACCAGAGCCCAGAGGCTGGGGGCAGGTGCAGGAATACTCTGGGTGCCAGCAGGGCCTGTGACAGCCCCACACAGCACGGGCAGCAGGCGGAGAAGTTCCCGGTGTGGAACACGGGCCGTGCTGTCCCGGGCTCCTGACCCTTCCTGCCCCGAGCAGAACGGGCAGCAGCTCTGCGGTTATTTCAATCCCAGTCGCTGCATAAACTCCTCTAATACAGATAAGCGTTTCTAAGACGGACTAACTGAAAGCAATGCTGCATGTCCCTGTGCTCCATGGGCTGCCTGCAGGTTTTTGATTAATAAAAACAGATGTACTTAATTTACTGAAGTAGGTAGAACAGCAGCTGATGCCGTTGAAAAGGAGAGTGATTTCTTTTTTCTTTCTTTTTTTTGGTCTGTCCGCATCTGGACACCTTAAATTTAACTTCTAAATGCTCAGTTTAAAAAAAAAAAAAGCCTGGTTTACCAGCTCAAGAATAGATAAAGTCCATCTCTACTGATAATCCTTAACACCTTCTGAATTTTAAGCTTGGTTAGAGTATCATTAAAACCCAAGATTCTCTGTCAGTTTCTAAAGCTGGGTTCATGGCATATGTATCGATGAAATTAAACTGAATTAGTTTTACATGGATAAGAATTCATGTTGGGAAATAAATTTATCAGAAATATGCTAAGGTTTAAAAAATATGCTTATAGCAGATTTAGTATTCTGAATAATGGCAGATATTTATCCTTCCAGAAGATGGCAATCTTTCTCTAGTCTTCTTTTCAGGAGTCTCTGCTGCTCACGTGTATGCTGGGGGGAAGCAACATCGAAATTTAGACTTCTATTCCTTCCCTTGAAATTCCTCCCCCCACCACTTCTCTTTTTTTTTTTTTTTTTTTTTTTTTTTTCTTNTTTTTTTTTTTTTTTTTTTTTTTTTTAACATCTTTTTGAACACAAACTCTTTACCTGGACTCTGAAATGGGGTGTGGGTCCAACTCTTGGAATTATCTGAGCCTAGGAACACTTGAAATCACTGGGAAAAGACAAAAAAGAGGAATGATTGTAGGAGCTTAGCTTTTGCTCACCTTCTGCCCTGCATGAAACTATTCTTTCTAACAGTTTTCACAATATTTTGTCAAATATCACATTAAATTTCCCCAGAGTATTGCACACAACTCTTAGAACACCAACACCAGAGCATGTTTCCTGATGTTCAACAAACTCCCCTTTGCAAAATTATGGGGATTTTATCTGGTTTTGGTTTGGATTTTGATTGGTTGGCTGGTTTTTTTAAATTTTCTGTATTAAACCTTGCCTCAATCTGACTTCTTATAAACAGGAAAATCAAGCTGTATCTGTCTTTCACTCTACTGTGCCTCCACTTTTCTCCTCTTTGTATCTGATATTTCCCACCATAATTTGGCTTGGCTAGAGTTTTTGGACGTCTCTTTCTCTTTGAACTCAGCAGCAGCCAGTCCCTGGTGACTTGTTTAAAATTCGCCCATTGAAGTGAATGCCCATAGCAGTTGATTTCCTGTGCAATCAGCCAAATGCTTGACTTATAGAAACAAAACAAGGAAACAAAATGCAAAAACCCCCAAAATCTTCGCACAGCACCACTGTGGAGATTGCCAACTCTAAAAAAGCCTGGGCGTTGACAAGTTATGAATTTTTATCCTGGCTCTATCACCATCTGCACCCTGGCTTGGGTGTATCCTGCCCCAAAGTAACAAATTCAACTCCTAGGGATGTTGGTGGAAAAGAAGGTCAAGGAGACCTTCCCAGAGAGGGCCCAAAACTTGCAATATTTAACTGGCAGTCTCAAGAGGCACAAGACTCCCCATAGCCCTCCATGCATACGATATCCCCTCCAGGGATATCAGGGACCATTTGCTGTCCTGACATTGGCTCTTCAGCTGACCTGAAGAGAAAAGGAGAGGAGGAAGGGTGGCTATTTACACCCAGAGTCGCTCTGTGAAAACTGGACAAAGACAGGCTCATACTCACCCCTCATTCCGCACATTCCTCTCACATGACACTTCCCACCGCTCCTGTTTTTGCTGTTTTTACAGGAAGATCATTCGGAGCTGCAGTCCCCTCCCTTACTGCCGCACAGAAAGCAGGATGTCTCCCGAGTGACAGTGACATGGAGAGAGCCAGACTTCTCAAACCCAGCGACAGACTGCAAATGCCAGATTTCTCCCTGAGCTCTGAATAATTCCACTCAGATTGTAACCTTTATTTAGCTGTTTGCATGATGCATTAACTCTTGCTCTGAAAATGACCTCACCAGGCATATTTTTTTCTAGTCTAAGCACATTTAAAGGTGAATTTTGTTTTCAAAGATGATCAGCTTACATTGCTAGACACTGAGACTGTGGCATAAATAAAGATTGAACTAGACTAATTAAATGCATCTTAAAGATGGACAAACAAGTCAGTCAGTTTGGACTTAACTACTTTTTTTTTCCTTCTACTTTTTTTTTTCTCAAAACAAGTCTTAATTGGCTGGATTTTTTTTCCTAATCTTTATGGTTGTCAGCCACTCGAAAACCACACAGAAAGCAGACATAAAAAGGAAAACAATCAGATGCAGCAACAAAGACTTTGAGGACTCACTAGAGATTCTAAGTGTCTCAATTTCTGGATAGGAAATATAAGCCTCTATATCATATATAGGCTAGGGAGTTGCTTTTCGCAGAGTACTTAAACTCTAGGATGTGTTCACCAGAGCACACAGAAAAAAAATAATATTTATGTAATTTAGCTAACCATAAACTGTAAACAGACAAGAAAACCACAAACTTATACATAGATCTATAAGGATATTAAAGAGGTGCCAGTCCAGAAAATGGTCTGTGCAAAACTCCAAGTAGAAAAACGCTTACCTTATCCTTTGCTCACTATTCCCATCTGCTCTTCTGAGGCGTCCAGTGAAATACTACAAGGTGATCATGGACTCACCCCCATGTCTTTCTGTCTGACTGAACATGTAGTAGCCAAGAAATTCCATGAGATCTGAGCAGATGCTTTGAAATGTACCAAGTCTGTCATTTTATTGATGGTTTAATTCTTTCTGAGCTCGCTAAATCATCACAGCACATTATATCAGCTGAGAGATTGGCAGGGCGTCCACTTCTGCAGAATGAGCCTTTGTAATTTGGTAGTCCCCTCTATGGGAATTGCTGCTACTTTTAAATCTACCACCGACGAGATCTGTCTGTTACTACTCAGAATCACAAACACCCAGACTCAATGACTACCACAGGCTCACGGGGTTTTTTATCATCAAGAGGAACCATTGCAACAACACAGTCTCCTCTCAGACGTAACAGAACCCAAAGAACTTTGGATAATCACTTTTAGTGATACACAGAACTCCTACCGGAGCTATAGCACGTATTTTATACAACTAACTGGTATTGACTGTGCAGCAGAATATGATGGAGAACCCATCACATCCTTGGAAAAGTTATTCCAATGATTAATTAACCTCATTCTTAAAATTTTGCTCTTGCTCTGTAAGCAGTGTTTCCTTTAGTTGTCCAACCTGACCAGTGTGCTCCAACACACAAATAAATACCCAGTGAAGTGATTTCCTAAAAATGTTATTGTAAGAGTCACAAATCAATGTGTTTCATTAGAGGAACACAGTGTGATCTAACCAGCTGGCTGGTGGCCCAAATTCCTAGTTCTGTACTTGGCTCTGACACATAATTTTCCCCTCCCATCAGCCAAGTCATTAGTGGTGCGTTTACACTGCAGTCAAAGCAGTGGCAGTGATGGGGAGTAAACATTCAGTGCTTGTTTTAATTGGGTGTTGCTAGGAATTTCACTCCAGCAATGCGGAGCACAATGCAGGGTACAAACCTAAGTCCAGAAACGGAGTAAACTGTGCTAAGCTCCACATTGCCATGGCTGGATTGATAGTTCAAAATAGCCCTTGTTTCCACACACTATAAAGTTGGGTCTTTGGAGTTATTCCCACAGATGCAAATCTACAGCACAGGGGATCCTTGTTGATACTGGAATCAGCACAAAGACAGCAGGAGACATTCTGGTTTGGTAATGAAAAAATTTGAGGACCTAAAATTAATCTGTGCAAAGAGTACTTCACACATATGCAGGTGATCTTGGAGTCAAGGATATGTTTAATACGTTCTAAAGCAAAAAAAAAAAAAAAAGAAAAACTTGAAACAATACAGTTTAACCACATTGCACTTTGGTTTCACTCATGGAAATGAGAAAGCCAAAGCAATTTTTCTTTGCTTCAATTTATCTATTCCTCCATTTCACCGCGGGGAATCAGAATAAGCAGAGTTAGAGGAAGCCTCCAAAGATTATCTAATCAATCCATCTGCATCACTATGACCTTAGCACCCTGAAGAACTTCAAGCCGACTGTTAAAATTTTTTGCAAAGGAGATACCACCCCATCCTAGAATAAAATCCTTTGTAATATCTTATTTTTCCAATCAAATCACAACGTAAACCAGAAAACTTATCCATCTCTGCTAAATGCCATGGTGTCCATTCCACATCTGATTTATTTATTCACATGGATTGTCCTCTCAAGGCCATTGGAGCTACATAGCTCATTAAAGTTCTACTCACATGCTAGTATTTGAGGAACCAGTGCCTCAAAGGAAATATCTAAGCTAGCAGGAAAGATGTGGAAATCTAAGAGAGTGAGTAAGACAGAGAGTTAGCTTTTTTAAGGCAAGGCGTGGGAGGTGTTTTCGTTCTTTAGCTATTAAAAACTCCTTGCTTTGACAAGGGAAAAAAAAAAAAAAGAGGGGGAAGAGAAAACCGGGAGGGGAAGGATTAATGAATAAAGAGGCAGCATGGCAAGAGATGCAGCAAGCATGGTGGCCAGAAGGCACGAGCGAGTTTCTCAGGCTGGGTTCCCTGACAGAGCAAGGGTGGTAGCAAGCACAGATCAGAGGAGCCAAGGTCTGATATGCTGACTGAAGAGAGTAATGAGACCAGCTGTCCTTACAGTGCTGAGCAGAGGGGTTTTGTTATAGTGGGTGCTTTGAAAACAATCATGCTAGATATTGCCTTTTATCTTTCTGGATATCCTGATAATTACCCAGGATTGAGGGCATCTCCTTTTTTCCACTCCTTTGTGGCATTTTGGAGCTGTGGCTTCACAGACAGTCCTGCTGTCGAATCCAGTCTCCATGGCTCATGCCTCCCATGGCCTTGCACGCTGTGGTGGGCAGCACGCTGAAGCTGCCTGTGCATCAGGGAGGAGACAGGTCAGCACAGGGCAGCAGTGACACCAAACTGGGGCCCTGGCCCCGTGCCTTGGAGGCCCAGTGGGAGCAGGGAACGCCGGGATCAGATGGTGTCCCTGCCATGGGCATGGGGTGGATGCCACACATGTATGCTGTGCCAGGGGAGTTTCAGGGCACCCAGGCTTCCCTACAAGTCCTGAGGGAAAGGAGTGCCCCAGAGGCTGAAAACACAAACACAAAATATTTTGCAGACAGCCAGCAGAGAAATTGGGCGTCTGCCTTTCTTCTGCTGTATTTTTTTTTTTAATTGGCTTTCTTTCGGTTAGGTTTTTTTTTGTTTGTTTTCTCTCTCCTCCTCTCTCCACACCTCCCTCTTTCCTCATAGCCAGGTTTCCACATGCCCGGGCAACCCCAGTTCCATGCATGGGGCAAGGACGTCAGTTCCTAAAGGTGACCCAGCCATGGAAAGGAGGGGGCCAGGCACAGTGACAGCACCCTGGCCCAAGGGAGACCAGAACGAGGTGACCCTGCAGCCACAGCCAGGGGCCTTTGTGCAAGTACATTATAACCTGGGTTTTAAACCATGTGCTATTTCTTCCATCAGCCTCACAGTTTAAAAAAAAAAGATAAACAACTGTCCTTCTTAGCCCCCATTATTTTTTCTGAGCAGGCCCAAGCTGCAGTATTTCAAAAGCTCATTATTTATCCAATTTTGCAGGGCCTTTGTCATAGATGACAAAAGATCTGTTTCTGACAGAAAAAGTACGATTTATTTGAATGCAAGACATTGCTCAAAATGTGGTTTGTGGGGTTTCTTTAAAGAAAAAGTAATTAGGGTTTTTTTTAATGTGGATAAAGCAGAATATTCCCCTGCCAGCCTTGTTCTCAAGAAATAGCAAAGTGGCCTTGACTGAAATTAAAAACAAAACCAAAAAGAACCTTATAAAACTACTGAAGCAGACATGAGGTAAATGATGTTGGTTTCAAGTCTGGCAAAGGCAAAAGCAACCAAAGCTAGACCTTGTGATGGAATGTGTCAAGTGACTGTTATAATAAAGAGACAACACCACCAGCAATGTCTGCTGTGTTCTGTGTACCCATTAACATGCTAATCTCAACGTTAGTCTTTCCCAGGTAGCCAAGGACTATTATTGCTGAGCTCTACAACTGAGCATTAAGCATTGTGGCTAAACAGCTTGACTGAACAAGAATTATTTGCCATCACCTGAACAAGGTAAGCACGAAGGCAGGAGAACCCAGCTAGCATGTTAACACAGGCAGAACTTAAAGAAATTAGGTCAGGCAGAATGGAAAGGAAACTTCAGAAACCTCTTCCAAACAGTGAAAAGTAGTCCTCTGTGGTACAGTTTCTCATGGGAAGCAAAGGATGCAGGCTGGATAATGCACTGGAAAATGTATTGCAGGCAAGAATCTTGCAGGAGTTGGGCTAGGCTAGAATGTAAAATAATGGACTGGATGAGCTAGCAAGATTTTCCAATCTCTAATTTTCATGGTTAAAAAAAAATTGCCACAGTTTGCACTGCTTGAAATTCCTTCACATAGTTACAGAATCTCTGAGTGAGACAGAATATGAGGCTGGAGCAAGAGAGGGGGGTGTGTTTCCTGGATGACACAAAGGAGAAAAAAAAGAAGTCTTCAGCCTGGAAGAGGCTGTGAAACTAGGAGACTGGCTGGAGAGAAAAGGAGGGGACACAGCTTGGAGGGACTGCTCCCACCAGGCTGAAACATGGGTGAGATACACTGAGGGCACCATGGTGAAGATTTAGGGGCTAGGTCAGTGGTAAAGAGGGTGGCTTTGAGAGAGCAGTGACACTGCCTAAGCATGCTGCTGTCGCTCATGGCCAGTCTTCAGCTCTGGGTAAGAAGTGGGAAGGCTCAGCTCCCGCTCTCTGCATGACTCTCCAATATTAGTTTTCACCAGCAGATTTTTCCATTATTAGAACATTTTGATTAGGGGCTTCTCTCCCACTCTCTTTGTCTTTAAAACAAGAATTTTCTGTGTTGCTTTGGTTTGAACTTAGATTTCAGAGGATTGGATTAAAACAAGGGATTGAAGAGCTGGTCTTTCACTCCAATCCACTGCTGGAAAATAAATATCCTCAATTACTCCCATCAGTCATGAAGCCTCACACACAGCTTTACCAATGCACTGCAATCCTGACTTTCAACATCCCCAGCATTTCAGTTCATGACTGGATGCAGTCACAGGTCAGCCACGCCCCTTTCAAAGGAGGTCACTGGCCTGTGCTAGGGCCCTTCACCACTTCTGGTAAATCTGTCTGTGTTGCAATCCTAAAGATACCCTTGGGGTCTGCTAAAGGAACACCTGAAGTCCAGCCTTGTTGAGCATTTCCCAACTGGCCCTAGGAGGGTTCAGTCAATCCTACTGTACCACATTTATTATTCCAGTCTTGGGACACCTCTAGGGCTAACACAGCAGACCAGGAAAACAGCTCCCTCTGCAATCATCATGCTCCAGGTTTGGTACATAGGTGACGTGGGAAGTACAGTATTGCTAAGATTCCAAATGAAACCACTCCTGAGCTTACTGGTGTTTCTTTCCACCCACAGTCTGTTACAGACCTTAAACGTGTGCTTCATGGCTTTGTTGGAGCAGATCTACTGTTCCCCTCTCTTCATAGATTAAAAAGCATTTTTTAATTATTAAATGAAAACTAAAATCTATAGTGAACTTCCCCACAGACCTTCTTAGCCATTTTTACAGCTGGCTTAAACTCTGCACTGAAGATCTGGAGACTGTTGTTTCAAAAGCTCTTCTGAGGTCCTCAAGAAGTTTTGAGATCCTCTAGAACAGAAGAGCTACTGATGTCTTTTCATTGTTGCTAAAGAAAAAACCTGTGGGTCGCAGATCAAATCTGGTAAGGTACAGGTTGTCCCAGACAGCACCAATTGCTGCCGTTGGGATGTATTCAGGAAAGCGTAGGCAGGGGTGTCAGAGGAGCCATACATCCAATCTGGCTTTGTTTACTGTATTTCCTAATGGGAAGATTCCTGTACTATTCCTTCCCAGGCGTTCACTGGTGTCCTGACTCAGACACCTGGCTCACTGGCCCATAACCAAAATGTACAGGCAGGGAAAGTGACCTGATCTCTGCCGGATCTTAGCCAGCTTATTCCACCACAGCTTGGAAAATAGCCATGTCTTGGGATGCCTATGTCCACCCCCAAAAAGCTTCTCTCTCTTTTTCTGAGCCCAGAGCCTCTCTAAGCTACTAGGTTATGCGTAGGCGCTAAGACTTCCCACAGAAGAGAGCAGCGGGGAATGCAGGGAGTGCCACTTCAATCTCTATCCCAGAGGCAGATTTAATTGAGTGCCTTCCACAGAGCTTAGGGCTCCTAGCAGTGATGATGGAGAATGATTCTCTTTACAATTGTTTGGAGGCTCTCACAGAGGCTTTCCCCGTGGTGGTCACACCTTCCAGGGACACAGAGGCATCAGCTGGACACAGCAGATACCTGCTCTGACCCCGTGCACAGCATTCACCCTCGGGGTTTCTCCTGCCCACATTGTGGCCATGGTTTCTCTTAAATCTCTGTCTTTTTAGGGTGACATCCAAGCTTGACTGAAAAACTTCAAATGACAAGGAATTTACTATCCCTAAACTGTCCCACTAGCTAACCATCCTCACAGTTCGGAGCGCACACCCTTTTTCTAGATGGTCTTCACCGCCAGCCAGTGAGGTGACTTCTCTATTAGCAACCTAAACAGTTCAAGACATGCACAAGCCCTGACAGGCAATTTTCCATGTTGTTCGCATGCTTTGTGGCAAGTTTTGGCTTGTGGCAGCCAGTGTTCTCTGAACAACAGGAGGGTACTCTCCTAACAGCAGGGCTGACTCTGACAACGTGGGTCAGGGCATCGTTCCTAACAGATTATTTGGGCAAGGCTACCTTCTTTGGGGGAGAAGAAGTTTTATTCAGATGGATGCTGAGCCACTTGCCCTCAGGTTCAGAGAACTAACCCTGGGTCACTTTATTTACCAGCATAGGTGTAACCGAGATTTCGGCAAGACCTTTTCTTCCAGCACTGTTTACTATTAGAAATCTATCTCTCAAGTGAAATATTTGTGGACTTTGATTAAGTCAGTTCCTAACTTTCTTTTACATAAACTACATTTTGAGTCCTTTCCAGTTTTTAGCATCCTCTGAGAACTTCAAACAGGGAAATAGAAGACAGTACTCCAGCATGATCTCACCAGCCAGGCTTGTACTGTAGGCCCTTTCCAACTTGGCTTCCTCTTAGGAGCATAGCACAAGGCACAGGTCCTCCTGTCCTCACCTGTGTACCTCATTTTCACGGTCAGGAATCCTACAGGCTTCTGCCAACTAGAAAATACACTAATCTTGTCCCTGATATGAGCTCTCAGGGGATAAAGACTTCAGAGGGTGACAAGTTATACTTCCACGGCTCAGCTTGGACACAGAAGTTAGTGGGACTGAAAAAATGAAAATGTTGTCCCACTTGCTATTCCTCTCATACATTTCAGAGTGAAGTCTTTGCTAATCTGTTGAGGTTTTTAGCCTGGAGGCTATTTATTTTGATTCCCATATCCTCTATAGTGGCACTGTGAGAGAGGATACTGTCTCCAATCTCCCTGTCACATCCCAATACACACTTAGCTATAGGAAGGTAGCCATAGCATTTTGCTGTTCAAATGCACTTACGAGATCCATCTGTGCAGTTTGAGCTGGCCTTACTGTTGTTGTCCTCCTCCCTGTCATTTACGTGATGCGCAAACATGGCAGAAATTAAATTTTCCTCATAAATGAGTTCAGGAGATGATAAAAGATGACATCCATAGGAACCCCCCTAAAAGCACTTGCTAATAAGGTGCTTTGTGAGGTGCTTTGTGAGGTCTAGCCATCGGCACGCTTTCCAGCCGTGCAGCAGGGGTGGCGTTGGTTATTTGCCTCTAACCCTGCCACCCACGAGAACGTTTCTGCATCACAGCCCACGGACTCTTACTCGCCATGGTCTTGTTCATTCCATCACAACGCAAAAACAGCTCCCACTCGGCCCCTTTGCTTCTGTGGCCACAGCAAGGCTCTGTCATTTCTGTTCGCAGGGCTCTTGGTAACGCCAAGCCAGGGAGCCGCTGCAGGGCACTCAGTGCTACAAGTTCGGTGAGCACGTAGACATTGTCACCCTGTCACTGCACCAGCGCTCACTGACTTAGGGATACACTGATGCAAGCTTTGCACTGTTGCAAAACAAATACTACCGAGTTTCAGCCTCACCAGCCCGCAGGTGTGACACAGCTGTCACTGTGCCTCAGCACAAGTGTCACTACTTTGCTAGGCAACCATCACAACATGGTAATGGCTTGTCAATGTAGCACGGGAAGGTCACAAGGCTGAGTCTTGAATCTTCAGCAGCAAACTCCAGGACTTCTTTTGTTGAGCTCTCCATGGTCAGGTAGACCAGGAGAAAGACATTCTCTCCAGCAACCAATATTTGTATGAGTAATAAAAAAGAAAAAGAAAAAGACAAAGAGATTAAAAAAAAAAAAAAAGGCTCAGCCTGCTTTGCAAGCGCAAATACAATTTGCAGCTGTGAGCCTAATTTCCCAGCCATCAGAATGTATTTTTCACTGTATCTGTCCCTTTTCTCCCCAAGGCAAATACTTCACTATCTCTACCACGGGCAAAGTTTTAGGGGCTATGTTCAGCCCTCTTGGAAAATACCACACTTGGCATACTGGAAGCTTACTGTCCTTTTTGTCAGTGCAAAGACTTCCCCCTGAAGTCCTGCCCCTGACTGGTAACCTCTCCTGGGGCACTTAGAGGGACAACTTAGCCTTCAGCAGAGAGCAAGGTGGCGTTAAGTGCTGAGCACTAGATAAAGCCAAGAAAGCAGGAGTCTCATTGTGCTAGCCCTTATCTCCAGAAACACCTTTGACATGCAGAATGTTTGTTCGAGGTGATTACCTGGGTGGAGAGGTTATTGTTGCATAAATTATTTACTTTTAAAACCACAGTTATTTGCCTCCACCCTTCTCACCACTGCCCTGTGTACCCCAGTACAAACACACCTTAGCATTTGGGAGCACGGGGAAGAGCTCAGAGAGCTCCAGGAGGATAGCTGCACCGGGATGCACCTGGCAAGGGACAGATGTCCACTGAGACCAGTCATTAGCACAGAAGAGCAAAAATAGTCACCTACCTCTGCTGTAAGGGCAGAGTAGCCCCAGGGGAGCAGGGGGCACAAATGAAGGGAATTAAGACCAAGCCTGGTAGAAAGGCACCAGTTCCTTTGCTTTTGCCTTTCCCTGTCTCTGCCACATGAGAGGCCAGGGTGAGTTTCAGTTAATCAACACTTGAGGACATGGTTTGGTGGTGAACATGGTGGTGGTGCTGGCTGGACAGTTGGACTTGATGATCTTAGAGGTCTTTTCCAACTTTAATCATTCTATGATTCTGTGAAATA
Organism: Promerops cafer; assembly: GCA_013398275.1. Lineage (NCBI taxonomy): Eukaryota > Metazoa > Chordata > Aves > Passeriformes > Nectariniidae > Promerops > Promerops cafer. The sequence goes on along the minus strand of VZSE01007021.1, from coordinate 525,080 downwards.
AACACAGTCTAGCAGGCCTCATGCACACCAGGATGTGGTCCCTCCCATCCCTGCAGGTGAGAAGTATATCTGGCTCTTCTTCTTCTAATGCTCTGTGCATTTGAAACTCTCAGGAGCGTTCCTTAACAGCTGCCTGAAGGGAGCAAGCAGTAGAATTGAATGGGAGGGCAGGGGTTTGGATACACCAGTGACACAGCTGCACTGGTAAGGAACACCTTAGAGTGCAGAGGAGAGATGGGAAACCAGCACTGGATTACTGGTTAGAAGGAGCGTGTGTTCCCTGAGGTCACTGGCAACACTCACATTGTTTTTTTGTGGTGCAGGGTTACACCCATAGTCTTCATCCCAGACAAAGCAAGTTAATTTCCTGGTCTGCAGTGTGTCCTGCTGTGTCCAGTCCAGCACTGGAGACCAGAACTGATAGGCTTCCATTACTGGGTTTCCCTTGGGAATCTACTCCACACTCCAACAAAAGTCAGTCCTGGTATTCAGCTAAAAATTTCCTTTCTTTCCATTACACCAGATACTTTCTTCTGGATCTTCTCCCTTAAGCAACATATTCCACTTGCCTCTGTCCTTCCATGACAAAGTTTCATCACTGTGTGTGCAAGCCCAGCTCTTCAGCAGAGCTGCCTGTCCCAGCCCTGCCCTGCCTTGGTTCACCACCCTGTCAAAAGGAATCACAGCACTTGCAATGCTGGGAGCAAGTCTCAGATTTTCAGAATTATTAAGGAACCACAATACCAGAGCAGTCTGTGGGAGCTGCAGTAGTGACCATGTCCAGCTGCCACAGCAGGCAAAGAGGCTACAATCCCAGTGGGACAGGACTGGTTACCTCCACAGGCAGGTCTTGCTGCTCCTGGTGACAGCACTGTGATCACCAGAAACAGAATAACTGAGGTGCGAAGGTCAGCGTCACATGTATAGAAATACTCCCCAGAGTATCAAAACTGAAGAGAATTATGGAAAGAAAATGGTTTTCTTTCAGGCCAATCATTGCACTCTGAAACAGGGACACAGATCTCTGTGACAGCCATGCTAGTGCTGACTACTGCCCTTCAACATCACATGGATTTCCAAGGGCAGTGGTGGCTGATAATATTTCTGACCAGCATCTGGCATGCTGGGGCCTGGCTTCTCAGCATTGCCTGAGAGCAGATAACGGTAATAATCACTAGCAATAATACGGTTTGGCTTGTTTCCTCAGACTATTAGAATAAGTTCTCAGTAAGAGCAATGAGCATTGTGCTTGCCTTTCAGGCCAGTGCAAATTCAATTCCAGTGCTACAAAGGTATCCATTTGGCTCTATGAGGATATAGAGACACTAGTGCTAGGCACAAGTAGCCGTATTCCCCAAAATACACGTCTGTTCCAGGTGTTCTGTCTCACTAAAAGAACAATTCAAGACTGATAAAAGAAAAAAAATAGTCACTTATTCCCCAGAGCTATTAACCCCTTGTTCCTTCAGCAGGCTTACCAAGGAATCAGTCACAATATGTGAGTCAAACTGAGGTAGCACAGAGGCTGAACATGGCTCAGATGTGTGCAGACCATTAAATTACATTACATTTGTGGGGCAGCCTGGAAAGCCAAATTGAGTCAGACAAGTACCTATAAAATCTGTCATGGTTTAAGTCACTCTTGTTCAGTGGTTCATTGCTGTCCTCTGAGCTATGACACACGAGCTGAACAGTGCCTGTAGTGGTATGACGTGAAACAGAACAGCATAAATCACAACCTGCAATAGTGAACCTATCGAAAGGTAAACGGATGCCTTTAGTCCCCCTGGGATTGAGGACTAGAAAATTGAGATAGATCTATTATAATATATTCTTCCAGCTCTCGAGTGCATGTACATACACAATACATCTATTCTTTTCAGAATAGGGCTCACTTACTTTAAGAGTAAAGATTCAACAGCCAGCCACAAAAGGTTCCCAAAGTACACTAACATAGAAGAATAAAGCCTCTCTAATCTGTTCAGATTCGCAATACAAGCAGGAACATCAAGGCAGATGTTTCCAGGCAAGGAAGCAAATACCTTGGTGTGATGCCAGAAGTTAAGGTAGTTGGACTGATTCAGATCCCAGAGATCCAATGCAGGGTGAAACACCTGAGGCTATTGATGAAAAACAGTGAACTCCCACAGGAAAGGCACAGGGAGCTGCTGGCCATTCTCAGGACATAAAAGCAGACAGACTCCCATTGGGGAACAAACAGGACACCCCCCTCACTTTTTCAATTACTTTAGGGAAAAGACACACCTGTGTCCTCTGTGCCAGGCCTTGAATTCCAGACCACCAGTTTGATGATCTTTGTCCTATTAGTCACGACAGGGGCATTTAAGATGATGAGTGTGGTTGTAAGCATTGTAAAGCACTCCATGATGTCGTCACAGAAGAAAGCCTATACAGGCTGAGCAACCCAGGGATAACAAGTAAGTCTCTGTTCTGAGGTATTTAAAACTGAATTACAAATTATCCAACTTCCTGGCAAGCAGGGGCCAGATTACAGCAATTTACTCTACAGGGGCAAGGAGGATTCAAGAAACATGAAGTTTTATTCTTCAGTGGTGGAAGTCACTAGAAGCCTGGGTGAACTGTTCTACAGACAAAATGCAGCCCACAGCCCACTGGCCGGACCATTTGGACAAAGTCAACTGTGGATGTTGGAACCCGTGCAATGTTTCAGACAACTCATTTTAACTGTTTCTGGGTACGTTTAACACCCCAGAAGAATAAAACTCCCTTTTCTAATTGCCTCCAAAATGTGTATTTGGAGACCTCAAAACAAGGAAACCCCTAAACCCAAACAAAATTTCCCTTGTAGCGAAGAAAGTCTTGAAGCCTCGCACTTGTAAAAGGATGTCAGGGTCACTGGTTTCTTCACAGACTCCTCTCACAAAGCCTCTTTCCGCCATGTCTGCAACAGAGTGTTTAGACAGAAGGTTACACGGATTGGATTTCAAAGCAAGGAAGGTCAGAAGAGATCTTCCAGCTGTGAATAGCCTCCAGATGTGGGCTTTTCTTCTCCAGTCCTGGGGGAGGGGATGAAAATGCCTTTCACTAGTCTCATAAAATTAAATGGAAAAACATTGTCTACTGAGGAGGCTGGGCAGCAGGGAAGGTGGAGTCAGAAACTGGGCAGAACAGAATAGGAAAAAAAAGCAGGACCACAGCTGAAATAGTTCAGGATGTGTATCATCCTAAAAGCTGTAATCTCTGAGGAGGGATTGGTCATTAAACAATATGGCAGGCATAAGCAATCGAGGTGTTTGAAATGGAAAAGGCCAAATAAACCAAAACATAGCTTTGTTTCCAGAGAGAATATTCTCTCCTTCCCCAGAGCTGTGACAGGATCTTAAGCTGTGAAACACCTCCAGGGAGGCTGTGCCTAAGATGGCTTCTGGGTAAAACTGTGCTAAGCCACAAACAACATGCTTCTCTTACCAGCACCCCGCAGTCCTGGAGTTGTATCTAGTTATCTCTTCTTCTGCAAAGACTGTCTATGGACAGCTTATACCTCCTCTCAGCTTATTCATGCAAAATTATTCTCCTTAATTGAAATTTGTCTCCAAGCAATGAATCTGTGCATGTTGGAAAGACCAACATCCCTGGGGACAAATTTTACTCTCAGTTATTTCTGCAAATGTACTACTCACAATTGCAAATACACAGAATCCAAATTTCATTGCTGATACAAAATTTGGTATTTCCTGCTTGGACAGGTGTAACTGTTTGGATCAGACAGCCAGAGCACATTTACTGCAAGGGAAGACTATGTCTCTTCTATCTCCTAAATGTCTAAGGAAATCTACTGCCCTGGCAATGCTAATAGGGAAAACAATGTTTTCCTCATTTTAAGAACATTACCACAATCTTTGCTTACTTTCCTATTTCTGGATTATGTCCTAGCACACCAGTGCAAAGAACATTAGGCATGTCCTTAAGAGATGTCAGCTCTTCATCTGGAAGTTTATTCTCTTTTCCAGATCCTCAGTTCACTTTCCACTTCTCCTGCAATATGTCACCAGTGGTCAGATAATAACGCAGGAAATTACTAGATTAGAACAAAACCCCCAAAAACAGCTTTACTAGAAATGTAAGATGACCTGTGCTAGCCCAGACTGAAGAAGCAGTATCTCTTCTCTTGCAGTCACCTCACTTAGGAAAGAAGTATAAGAAACAGAGGAAATACAAACTGTGTATCCCAGTCCGCCTCCTCAGTTCCCATCAGCCTGTTATTTAGGACACTTCTGATGCAGAGGTAACATCTGTGCTGCTGCATTTGACACTCTCAAAAGGAAATACACTGCAGAGATGTGCCCAACCCCTTCATGGATTTTCTTCCATCAACAGTCTGTGGCAGAGTTCCATTATTCCTTGATGCCTACGTGGAAAAGTCCATAGTTTGTTTATTTGAAACCTGTTGCCTAACCAGTTTATCAGGTGCCATTAGCTTTTGTGATATGGAACTGCATGAATGTTAGTTCTTTGTTGACATTCTCCATACTGTTTGTGATTCCCTTTTAGGCATCTCTTCTTCAAGATTAGCAATCTGTGTTTACCCAGAAACTATCTCCTACTTCTGATCATTGTTGATGTCTTCTCTTCTCTTACTAGTGTTTCTTTATGCTCTTCAGTGTAGTAACCAGAAGCACTCACAACTTTCAGACTTTCAGCAGACCATGAAGTACACAGAAGCATAATCATGTTCTTTGTTTCTTCTGTACTCATTCCTAACATTTCTTTTTGGTTTTTTGACCTCAACAGAGGCTTGAGAGACTCTTTTCAGCAGCCTGTCTGCAATGAATCCAAGAATTTCTTTCTGTGCTGGTTAGTTAGAAGCTGACTTAGAGATATTCAGTATATCTGTAAGCCAGACTGTTTTCTTCCTAGTGGAATTCCCTTGCATTTGCCACCACTGAATTTCATCTACCAGGGAGAGCACAGGCACTCACTGCTGAGAGATTTTCTGCAACCCTTTTCAGCCAGCTTTTTGTTGCCTCTCTGGAATAACTGTGGGACTCAAGTAAACTCACTGCTCATGTTCCTGTCCAGACCATTACAAGTGTGTTGAATAACACTACTGCTACCACAGAGCCCTGTGAGGTCCTTCTGATGAGCTCTTTGTCGAGACTGACCATTTGAAGTGCTCAGGTTGACGCTTGTTTTCTTACTTATAATCCCATTTACAGAGCTCTCCACAGCCAAGGCTTGCCTCTGAGACTCATCCAGAGTGCCTGGCACTGCAAATGAGTGCCTGGCACCAGCCCTTACAGATGCAATGTGCTCAGACAACAGGTATGTGAGGCCACTCTGTGATAACTAAACCTAGTTGCTTTAATGGCATGGACCTTAAGTCAAAAAAATCCAGGCATGCAAGAAACTGAACCCAGATGTTTGCTAGTGTCTGTGTTACTGAGTTTCAGGGCATCTGAGGGCTGCATAGGAAAACCAGGGTTACTGCACAGGGAAGGTTGAGGCTATTCACACCAGTGGAGAATAGGGTGCAGATCTGCACCATTCCACTGCAACCCCTCGCCTCCATCTACCAAGAGAAGGATGGCTTAGAAACAGATCAGCGGGCCAAGTGTGAGCACAGCACACCCTCCACTCTCCTCTGCCAAACCACAGGCTCAGCCAGGATGTCGCCCTGATATCCTCTTCTGAAATACCCCAGCTCCTCAAGAGTCAGCCCCCTCAGAATCCCCCAGCTGGGATTCAGAACTGCAAAAATATGCCTTCTGCTCCTGACTCTGCAGCTGCCAATAGCCTCATGGTCATGTGCCCCATGGTTTCAGGTGCCACACTGTCTCCAAGGTGAGAGGGGCCACCTTGGGGGAAAGCAAATAGGAAAGTATCCCAGGCATGAAAATGCCTCTGTGGTTCTCAAGACAGGAATTTCTCTCACACCCATCCCCTCCCTCTATTCCTCCACACTGCTTGGTGCAGTTGCTGAACCAGCAGCGGCAACAGCGGGCAAGTTCAGTCACTCCAGCACCTGGGTATCGATTACACCTGAGGGTGGAAAACAATCAATCAAAAACAAGGTGTCAGCTTTGCCAGAGGATTCTCCTTAACTCCTAGTTTGGGCCTACTGCCAGTTCTCACTCTGCTGTACTTCAGCATCCCAGCTCTTCCCATGAGAGGTGTTTATTCAGGCAGAGGCATTTCACTTTACGTGTGTTCAGCCTTCATGGAAGGCAGAGAATTTCCAGAGCTGCTTTTCTGAGCAGCATTGAGCAACCTAACACCACTGACAGCCAGGAGAGGCAGAAAACAGAAGCTTCTTTGTGTCTGGGTCAAGCCCTCCCATTACTTGTTTCTGCCTGCTGACATTTCCCTAGACGGCAAAAGGATTTTTAAGTTACAGTGACAAGCTGGCCTTTCTTGTATTGAGAACTCAGCTTGCATGGTACCCAGCAAGTCACGAGCTGAGCAACAGCCTGCCTTCAGAGACTGCTCTCCTGGGAAGGAAAACCTCCACAGATCTCTGACTCAGAGCCTCTCAGCTTGGCAACCTTCTCCAGGCATTTTGGGGGGGACACAGTGCATACCCAGTGATCCACGCTGGCGAGCAGCATCAGCTGCTGCTGGGACAGAGTGCAATGGAGAACCATCAGTGTCCACTTGTATGACTATTGGGCAGGATCGGTTTCCAGCAAAGAGAAAGGCTGGAATTCATGTCTCCAATTCAGCCACATATCCTGCTCCCCCAGAAAGGGGACAGCAGAGACAGCAATAAAACTCCTCTGAGAGATGAAGATGCACACCAGCTACCAAAGACGTTGCAGCTTCCATTTGTCATTGCTGTTTCCATCCTGCTTTCACTCTGTAATCACTTATTTTGGTGGCTGTGGCATGCAGAGATCTCTCTTAACTTACCATACCACGCTTCACCATGCCCATTCGTTGTCCCATGGCATGGATATGGCCTCTGCATGGAGCCATGAAGGTGACAGCACTGGACAAGAGGACAGGAGGCAGGACAAGGAACCTCCATGAGCTGTGCAGCCCATAAACATTCGTTGCCTGATCAGAGCTGGTCTGCCCTGCCACAATTCTGCTCCTGACACACGATGAGTCCATCCTTACTGTAACATTTGGAGACTTCAAAGGACATCAATACCTCCCTTCTCCTCCACCCTGACCACTTCTGTTATAGACAGAAGGATTCCGCAGCCAGCCAGATGGAGTTGGTGCTGATCTGGCAGGAATAGCTGTCCTGCAAGTGGTCCGTGAGTCACAAAAGGGCCTCTTTCCCCACCATCATAGAAAACATTGTCATTTTAAGGAGTATAACCAGCTATAAGAGACGTAACACAAGTACCACACAGAAGTTCCTAACACGTGTCTCACTGCCCCTTTAGCTACAATAACAGAAATAGGACATTGGAGTGCCCTATCAGCTGCCTGCACACTGCCTGCCCCAAAGCACTCACAGCAGCACTGTGAGGAGGATCAGACCCTGCACTCAGAAGACTTTTGCCCCATTCTTCTGGAAGTGATGAAGATGATGATGATGTCTCTTTTTCCTCTGTGCTTCACTTGACCCAAAAAATTCATCATTCAGACCAAACCTGGCCACCACAAAACTGTTGTTGCAGGTTTATCAGCCTGTGCCTCATTTAGCTCAATTTGACCCTCTAGTCCAATTTTGATGAGTATTATAAAGTAGATCCATTCTCTTGCATATCACAGGAGATGTAATATTTTTTCTTGTTAAGGCAGTACCTACAGCTCTAGGGCAACAATTAAGCTTCAGTCCAAGGTTCAAAATCTTCATTTTTTCAGTCCACCTCCAAAAGTCTTTATTCTTCACCTGTGAGGACTCTTTATCTGTATCATGTCCTTTGCTCCAATTCACCAATTCTCACTTTTTGTCATATATCTCACAGGGATGGAGGTGTTCAGACACACCTATCAAATCCAAGCAATCATTTTGTGACCTTGAGATGTTTTGCTGAATTTTGTTCACACTCACAAAACATCATTCTTAATAAGCACACTTGAAATCCAAAAGCCCGGGCTTTTAATACTTTGTGCTTTCTAATCACCCTCAGAGCCTGGCAATGTGGTGAGTGCTCCCTTTTTCCTTCCTCTTGCTAGCTCATTTCCTCCCCCATATTCCCAGTATGGAGCTGCACAGGGACATGATGCCTCTCTGACTGGTATGAAAGTATCACAGACTATCCAGGCAATTCCTTAGTCCCACAGCTCCATTTGTGACTACACTAGAGAGAGATCCCTTTGTAGGGGGATCTAATGCTAATCTGTCGTAGGATTTAAGTGAAATCCTCTCAGAAATTAAAACCTTTAGCTTTCACTGTCATTACCACTGGTAGGGCATATCTGGGGGTGAAATATGGCTGTGAGATCTGTGAATGTCAGAGCGACATCAACATCTGAAGAGCTCTAAATGACACGATCTGTGTTCTTCTGTGCTATCATGTTGCAAGCTCTTCTCCAGCTCTCTCTCTTCTGTCCCTGTTAAGTTGCTTCCAGCTTTATTTCTCTTGCAAGTTCCAAAGGCTCACACCCTCTGAATAGCTAACTTTGTATTTATTTTCCCCCAGATAATAGGTTTGCATTTTTCCAGTTTGAATCTTGTGCTATTATTTCCTGCCCATATCCTGCCTCAAGCACGAGGGAGCCACACAAGCGGTGACTGTACATTACAAAAGCAGAAGGAACGGAGTCATGAACATTTTTGTGCTTGAGAACGCATAAGGCACAGACAAGGAGTGGGTATGCACGAAGGGAAGCAAAGTATGATTTATGTTTCTTCTCAAAAGTCCAATCAAAAGCTGGCAAGAAGAAAAGGGGGCAGGGAGCGAGGAAGGAGAGAGCTTAGTTAAATGTTCAGTCTTTGTGCTGTGGTGAGAGGTTTTCCCCCTCACAAATTCTCTTTACCACCAGTTTCTTGACATGGTGGCACTGCTTCAATCTCTGATTCATTAATCAGAAAAACTGCCATGAAGTCGATTCAAGTTGTTCTGGTTCTGTCCTGCTGCAAATGAACTCAGAAGCTGGCCTGTAGTGTGTCACAAGTAGATGTTTCCTCTTTAAGAAGGGAACCATTGCTCTGCAGCCACAGGAATCATTTCCCTCTCTGTCAGGGAATGAAAAAGCAAACCTAGAGATTTTCCCCTCCCTCTTCCATGCAATGGCAACAGAAAAGAGAGGACTTTCCAGCCTCCTGCCAGCTGTCTGCACTTTCTTCAGGAACTTGGAGCTCAGAGGCATTATCCCTATTGGCTGCATCACCCATGGTGTTCAGCCCTCTCTGTCCTGCCCTGACCTTGTCAAGGTCTAGCTGTCTTTCCATCCCAGAGACACTTCCCTTTGTTTCTTCTTCTTCTTACAATGCATTGAGCTTGGTGCTTTTCCCCCTCCCATCAGCCCTTCTCCTCAATGGGAGACCAGCATAGATAACCACTAGGAAGCCTTCCCCGGGCTTTTCTTTCCATTTAGTTGTGAAAGTGATCTGCCTGCTTGGTTTGTTAACATGCCAGGTCCCTTTCAGTCTCTGCCATCTATATTCCCAGGCTAGCACTCTTCCTGCATATCTGTAGAGCCTGTGACACTGTAACATTACTTAAATAAATGCATGCTGACATTCAAGAAAGCAAGATATTGTGGAGAGTGAGAAGCAAGTACAGAAGCCTTCACGTGCTTTCCAAACCTTACCTCTGGCTGCAATAGAAGATTCTACAACTTTCTCAGAACACCAACATCTGCTCTAAGAAGAAAGTCCAGCAAACCTTGAGTAGACCTAACACATGCATACAGCACATGGGAGCAGCAGATAAATAGAAATATGTCCCATTATCAAATCTCAACCACAGTGCAAATGGCACCTTGCCCTTGCCTTGGCCTCTTAGCCAAGGTCCATTTCTACAGACAATCAACACAGTTGCAGTCTAGGATGCAGGACAGTCAAGCAACTAGTTCACTTTTTTGTCACTGGATGAAAGAAGAACAGTAAGGCACTGTCAAGTTATGCCATTTCTTGGTGCTTGTAGGATTTTTTTCCTCTACTAATATGGTAAAACCTGTTGGTGAAGCAATCAGTACTGCGCAGTGCACAGTACAACAGTCACAGAAAACAGAGTTAGAAATTAACAAGGAGCAGGAGAGAACAATGAAGAAAACCTCTTTGGTTGCCAAAATGCGTAAGAAAGGCCTTCATGTGCAGGTGGAGAACACCACCAACCACCAGACCTTTGATGTGGAATGGGAGAGGTTCTTGTGGAAAGTGACAGCTCAGATGGGTCTGCCAGAGCAGAGGTACCATTTGCACATTATAAGCAAATACCTTCAGCTGGGCTGTTTCCAATGGAAAAAAGGAAGAGACTAAGATGGGCATTAAAGTAAGGGAAAATGAGATGGAGACTGCAGTTCTCCTGCTCTTATAAAAGCAGGGGAAGACCACCACATTTCAGATGGCTCTCACCACACCTTCTTTTACACCAGAGCACAGAAAAAAGTTAACTTGTCCTAGTTTGGGTCTGTTCCTAGCTCCAGCCAGCTCATGCTGCTTCCTCCATGTGTTCAGAACTTCAGCCTGATGACCATGTTCAAGCCATCCACCAGCACATAGGAAGCCAGGACACCTTTGGGCTACCCATCCCCTGAGAATGAGTTCAAACCCCTCCACCAATCCACAAATGGATTGCCATGAACCCAAGCCCGCAGAATCTTCTGCAGCGACCACAATGTGATTGTCAGACAGTCTAAGATGCAAGTCTACCCACTGCACAGCAGAATCATACCTCCCTTTCTGCCATAAGAACCAAGTTATGGTCCTTTCCAAATGGGAGGACAAAACAATTCCAATCGCTATGAAACTATGGTAGGAATGATCTCCTTATCTCATGTCCATATCAATTTTTTTATTCCTGTTAGGTAACAAGGGAACTTTTGGGTCTTCCCAGATATGATAAGTGAGGTGTGGGGAACGTATTCTGTCACAGATGCCACTCATACTGCTAAAATCCTGAAGGGAACTATTCCAATTTTTACCTGTTAAAGCTTTGTGACAAACCATGCCTACACAAATGCTATAAACCCAGTGCATTTTCTATTCGATACCTATCTTGCACTTTCAAAAGATCAGTCAGTCTGGCAATCCTCAGTGATTTTGGAAAAATCATATGTAGATGTTTCTGTGGTTTTTGTTCGTCATACAGTTCAGAGATCATCCCTGACATAAAAAAAAACCAAAAAAAAAAAAAAAAAAAAAAAAAACAAAAACCAAAAAAACCAAACAACAAAAAACCCCCACAAAACCTGAAACAACAACCCAACCCAAAAACTAAACTGTGCACAGGAAGGGTTACATCTGTTCAGTGTTGACTGTAATCCACCCTTTTCTTGTACCATTGATCTTGCAAAGTCAGCCACCCTAAGTACTGGACATTGAGCAGTACTTGGAGGGACAGGAACATGACAAGACACATTAGAGAAATGACCAAAAATACAGAGGTAGGACTTCCAATATCTGCTTCCTCAAAACTGACTGAAGCTACAAATAAGGGAACCACCGCCCTTTCCTCTCCAGTGGATGACTGCTCACATTGGAAGTCCTGCACAGTCAGGCGTGACAAATGCAGTTTATCATACGGCTCTGAGATTTATCCTGTGTCTCTGCAAATTATTGAATCACGTGGATAACCCCACAGCACTCACACAAACATATCAGTTACACCACTACAGAGCAGCATGAAACTTGCTGGTTTCTATTTCTTTAAACCCACACACCAGCTGAGGCTCAACCCCGCCTTCTCCATGTCATGACAAGTGTAGAAGTAGTGAACATCATACCACTTCCACTTGTCCTGCAACCAGCCAGCAAGATGATGTACAGAGTAAATAGCACATGTAAGAGAGAGGAGCTCTTTAGGTAGAAAGACATGCTATTTAGACAGAGGGGGGCTTAATATGCAATATGTGTTTGCAGATAGTGAGCCAGAAAAGCACATCCAAATAGCATATAGTTAAATTCCTGTTGAGAGCATCCCAGAGAGCATGAGAACTCAGTTACAGAACTTTCCCAAGCATAGATTCTTGCATTTGCAAAAAGTGCAGAGACATCAGGTATGGTCTATTTGTCCTGGCACCCCCAGTCTCTAAAAACAATCTGTCCTAGATGTTTCCAGCCAAGCCTGACCATGCCTCCCCCCTCCTAACTCCACACCCCATTTCCCAGTTATATCCTCCATTCCTCCTTTGACCTGGGCTTGCAGAGGCCTTAGTGCTTATCTAATGCCACTGTGGACACTCACCTTTAATGCCAAGGGCTACTGTTCACAGACACTAGTAATGCCTGCAAATGTGTGGGGCATGGCAAAACCAGCAGTTACAGCAGCTGCAAGCTGCTTGTTTGGGAAGAACTTCAGCAAAGGCATGGCACGCGTGGGAAAGCTTCACCCTCTCATTGCCTGTGGAAATGCTAATCCAGGTTCTCACGTCTTAAATTCTCATGGCTTTGACCTGACCACCTCCAATTAACAAACTGTGGGCATCCAGAAAAGCCTGTGAAATGAGCAATGCTTAAGTCAAGGGACACCATGAAGCATGGCATGGGGATCTTAGGCAATTCAACCTTAGTTCATGAAACCTGCAGAATGCTTAAGACTTTTGATCTCATGTTGAGACTTTTCATGTCATGGGTTTTCTATTGCAACCTGCCTTGTGGAAACCACACACCATAAAGGAAGAAATTTCTGCAGACACACAGAAAGAGCAGCCTCTTCTCTGGATGAGCGGATAGAGCTGGTTCTCCATCACACACACACAAAGACTTATTGGGCTAACCCTTCGTCTGCAGAAACAGCTACAGAAAACATGATAAATCTTATCAACTTGAAACCTTCTCCTTCCTTAAGCTACTGGTAGGAAGTTCTCTCACTTCTACCCTTTCTCTGTATCCAGATGAAAGGTGGAAGTATCTCAACAAGCTACCAATCTGTTCAATGGAAGCTGAACTCTCCCCTGACCTCATTGTACCTTGGCCTGAGAGGGATACCTTCTCTTCCTTAAACCATCATCTTGCTGACGTGCAGCATTGCAGCATTGCTCCCAAACAGGAGCATCTATCCACACTTCTGTTCACTTGACACGTGCTGTTACCCCCTCTCATACCCGGCTTGACAGGTCTAGCAGCAGGGATGAAGCCAATGGTTGGCAGGGTACCAGTGCTCCTCCAGGGCCACGGTCACAGCCTGTGTGACCTGTCTGGTTACTCTTCTTCTCTCTGCTGGCTGGGCACCAACACTTCCAGATGGACAGCTAGGAAGCAATGCTCCTGTGGGGAAGCTGATGCTCATGCTGCAGAACACCTCCACCTCCCTGTGAAGCCTCTGATATTGGCCATTGCCTGTCACGGCCTCCCAGGTTAGAGAGCAATTTGTACAAAACTAATTTGCTCTCTCTGGACAAATAATGCTTTGCCAGTCACAGCTCACTTCATACCCAGCCTCTTAGGGGGCTCCACTGTTGTTGCCCCATGTGAGTGTCCTTTTGATATACGTGTTCTGTCTGCTGGGTCCCAGTAAGCAATCCTGTGATTGAAGGCAGCTGCTCCCTGGCAGGTGGGCAGTCACTTGTGAACAGGTCTGGGGCAGAGGATACTTCACCACAGCTGAACTCTCATCAACAGAGTTTGCTTTGAGATCCTGCACTCTAATATTTTGTATGGAGCTGAGCATTCCTCACTCCAATAAACTCTGCCAGGGGAACAGAGCAGGGGAAATGGATGGTGCAGCTCAATGCAAATGCCAGCTTCTACTGCAGGGTAAGCAAATAAACTTTCCTTTCCCTGAATATTGTATTCATATATATCAACAAGAAGCACATTCTAATTCACAGGTATTAAACACAGTTAGGCTTATTTTATCCTTGAGGAAAAAAGACTGTCTTTACTTTCCATTAGTGGAAAAATTCCCATGGGATTGTCTTTGCCCACCATATGTGTCATCTTTGCTGCTGTTTTATCCACAGCTCTTTTTTTAAGCAGGTTGCTATAGTCTAAAATTAGACCAGACACATATCAATAACACCAGACAGAAGGAATAATCTGAAAACCAGTAAGATTTTTATTCTGTGTAGATTTCAAAGAGAACCAGCTTCATTTTTCAGATAAAGGCAATCCAATGTCATCCTCATTAAAGTAGGAAAGGCCTTTGCCAGGTATTTTGTCAGTATCTGCTTATCTCTTACTGGGCCTTGCAAAGGCAGGGTTGATTCCTTGCAGTAGCAGACCACCAACTGTATTGCAGTATGGATCGTATTTTAACACGGATGCTTTCTGACAAACTTCTTCCCCTTTCACCCACATCTCAAGCACATCCCTATTCAATCTTGCCTGTAGCATCTACGAGATTACTCCACCAGCCAATTCTCAGCAAATGTAAAGGATCTATTTTTAGAAGTCTTTAAGATGGCAAGAAATGCTGACCTCAGAAAACTGTGAATAACAAGCTCCTTATTTATTCTTCCCTGCCTTCTCTCTCTGTGGAAGCAAACCACCACTATCTGGCCAAAATGCTCGAGAGTCACCACCAGATGCATTTTGAGCATCTCTACTCCTTGATATATTCCCAAAAGTCTTGTCCATGCCAACCTCACAGATCCGATTTGAATTCCCCCGTGCTGTCAGCCTCAGCCACTTCTCCCCATGCAGCACGGGAGGGGATGTGGTGACTCACCCAGCCTCGGGATCCCCCCTGCCAACCCACTGTTTGTTTGAGTGATTTTATTGTTGAAGCCCTGTTGCCACATTTGTAACTATACTTTTTTTTTTTTTTTTTTTTTTGACAACCAGAAGTTCAGTTTTATAAACAGATGCTGTTGTGGGCCTCTCTTACTCAGCTGGATCAGCGTCAGCCGTTTTTCCAGGCTGCGGTCTCTGTGCTGCACACTGAGTCAGAGGCAGCCCTGCACAGATTCCTTTGAATCGCTGGTTTCCTCCCAGAGACTCTTGACACCCTGCCAACAAAACAGGGCGTAGCTCATTAATTTTATTTTTTTTCCCTTCTCTTTAAAGGCAGTCTGATTCATAGTAACTCCTTTAAAACAGAGTGGAAAGACACCACCCTCCCACACCACCGGAGGAAACTTAAACCACCACCAGGTCACTCCCCTTCACTCCAGCTCAGCTCTCCAGGACATCGCCGCTGCAGCCCAGCACGCTCCTTCTTCCACAGGTGCCAGCACCGGCCCCAGCCCACACGGTAAGAGCTGTTCTTGAAAATCCTCACCAGCTTTTCTCCCTCAGCGGCTGCTCCCCTCTCCTAGCAGCACCAGTCTGCCTTTCTCCTCTGCTCCTTCACTTCTCATCATCTTGGCACTCGAGCTGGCTATGGCATGCACCTTAACTTTCATCTTTTGCTGTGAAATCCCGCTGCGTTACGGGGCAAAGGGGCACTGCAAGGCGCCCTGGTTGCAGCCTCGGAGTGCTGCAGCAGCAATGTTATTTTCACCTCCAGGACACGTGCAACCAGGGTGCAGGCACAGGGTGCCCAACCTGGGCCAGCTCACGCTCAGGAGCTGCTGTGTGCTTTTGGAGTAGCATTGTTGACAAATGTGGAAAAATGCCTGCTTGGAATTAGGGCTGCAGGCTCAGTTTTTCTGGCGCTCAAACATTTCTGCTTGTCTCTCTCCCCTCCGTAATTAGTTTGCCAAGCTCTAATTTAAAACAATAGCAGCCATTCCAAGTGAAGACTGAGAGGCCCCAGTGGTGCAGACTCTGGGGTACAATGGAGACAATCTCTCTTTTTCTAGGGGTTCTGGCTCCTGAGGCTGAAGCCAAGCCCCAGTTCTCGGGCAAGGCCACGTGAAGGGTAGAAATGCGTGTTACGCCTTCTTTGGCAGCACGGACACTGCAGTGGGGAGCACTGCGAGGCGACGTGGGGCAGCGGGTGGAATTGCTAGGAGCACCACGGTCTGCTGGTAGGGTGTGGCAAGGAGACAGGGACACTGATGGGAAGTGTACGATTGCAGAGACTGGCAATTTTCCCTCTTCACCTGCTTTTTTCTATACACCCCCCCCCGCTCTTTCTTTCCCTCCTCTTCTTCACCATTTCTCCTGTTTCATCTGTCTGCTGTGGTTTGAATCCTGCGGTCAAATCTGAACTATTTTTGAGGTCTGAGAAAGGGAGTGCAGCAAAGCCAGTTTGTTGGCACCACACTGGTTCCTGTTGCAGGAACTCAGCCCACCCCTGCACAGTTTCAAGGGTTTGAAAGAGACTGAACAGTTTTTAGCCCAGTACGGCCAAGAATGGGTGGGGCTCAGGCTGGGACTGCAGATAATTACTATATGAATGAACTAGAAGCTGAGCTGACAGTAACTTTTTGGAAAAAGGATGGATTTTGTGAATTTTTAAGTCCCCTCTGGCTCTGTTGCTTGTAGCTCAGTCATGCAGTGGTGCCTCCTGACTGAGAAATAAATGTGTTGGAGTGGTGGGGAAACTGACTGAGGCAGAGAGTGTTTCCAGGGCAGTCAGAACTAGAATGGGAAGAAAGAGTTTCTGGACGTTGTCATTTAATGCGATTAACAATTAAATCATATTGATATAAAAAAAAAAACATGCTATGGCCACAGAACAACTTTCACTCAGAAGCTTTGAATTCCTCAAGGCACCTCTGAGAGCACATTTGCCCAGGAACTGCCCACTTGACATTTCTGGATGTAGTGGGATTCTTTTCTGAGCAAACACTCGAGAGAGGTGGGCATGAAGAGTGTGAAAACTTGAAGCCCATTAGGTACTGTTCCTATGATAACAGGGGTTTAAGCCAGCCAAATGCCTTCATCCAGTCCACCTGGGGACTGTGAGCACTGAGAAAGTGAGGGCTTGAAGGCAGCTTATTTCTATTGGCTCCCTGGGGGATTAGCACCAGAAAAGGATCAAACCTGAGGTACCTTACTAACACTGCAGTGCCTGGAAGCACCCCCTGAAATGCAGTGCCTCGGTGGGAGGCCCTGCACGCCCACCTACGGAATTCCCGTCAGTAGGCTTCTGTGGAAGCTCCCCCAGCTGTGACTAACCACGCAAACACATGACACATGGTCTGAGCCATTCATCCCTGAGTGAGAGCGGGATCTCCGCTGGGCACATGCCATCCCGAGGGAGACAGCTGCGGAGTCGCGCCACACCCCAGGACACATGAATGCAGGAGTGACGTGGGATCTTGCGGAGAAGCACCAGGTTTTGGAGTGGGTGCCTCAGCTGCAGGGCTGCTAGTGCTCCCCCAGTGAGACCCTGCTGAGGACACAGAGCCCTGGGCTTGGAAAACCGGCCCTTCTGGCCTAGCCAGTGGTCTTTCAATTTTGCAGTGTGGGAGCGATGCAAGTGCACGCAGGAATTACTGTTTGGTGGTCTGGGGTGGAGCAGAGGTTGTATTTTGAAACAGTTCTGGGAGATTTGCTGATAATAGCCAGCATGTTTTTGGTAAAAAGACCCACCTCAGGGCCTTGCTTATAATGAGACTGGGGAGATTTGCTGCAAGCCCTAATCCTTCTCTCAGTTT
Source organism: Promerops cafer (assembly GCA_013398275.1). Classification (NCBI taxonomy): domain Eukaryota; kingdom Metazoa; phylum Chordata; class Aves; order Passeriformes; family Nectariniidae; genus Promerops; species Promerops cafer. Next base: position 507,545 of record VZSE01007021.1, on the reverse strand, counting down.
GTCACCCTCCCAGCCGCAAGGCTCACACATGGTACTCAGCCCGTGCCTGCTTCTGTTTCCTCGGAGCAAGCAAAAGCGGGAGGGAGCCTGCTTCCATAGCCCTGCCTGCTCCCATGGGGCTTCACGGGCCCCATAATCCCCAGCTGGCTGCTGGGACACCCCTCCCATGGCATGTTTCCCTTGCTCACCCCCCAGGTCACTTAGTGCTCCCTTTGCCAAGTGTCGCATGGATGGCAAAGGAGGAGACACCTGATGCTGGGCTGGAGTTTGCCCTCAGATGCTCGAGTGCCCCGTAAGGCAAGAAATAGCACTACTAGGTCCCTTTGATCTCAACAGGTTCCTGTGCCTGTACCTTTCAATGGGCAAGTGACAGCACTGTCACCCAGCACAACATAAGGCAGGCTACAAGGCGTGGCACTCCCAACTTTTTCCTTCCTTCTGTTTTCCAACAAAAAATTAATGAGATGGGGAAAAAAATAAAAGATGAGATTTATTTACCCTTCCTTCAAGGCAGGGAGAAGTAAGAGGCCTGGAGCTGCTCTTTTACTCTTCTGAAAGAGAGGGCGAGGAAGGGGATTTCCAATCTTCACATCTGAAGATGGATGCTTAATACTTCATTGGTCTTTTCTGCTGAGGCAAAGCAGCTTTCACAGAAAAGGAGGCTCTTCTCCATGGCCCTGCCAGGATTGGTAACTAACTCATAGCCACAGGGCTGTAAAAGTGGCAGTGAACAAACCTGCTGTAGCACATCTCAGTTATGCCTGTATTGATCCTGTGTCAGGGCCAGTCCACACCCAATCATCTCACAGCATGGCACAGGGTGTAGCAGCAGTTCCCTGTATGAACTGCCCAGAGGGAAATCTGGAGTGCCCCTTAAGCTGCTTTCTGCCATTACACTGCAGGGAGAGCAGCAAAGCAGCACATCTCGAGGCTGCCATCTGGAGTGTGATTTCTTCAAACCCTACTGGGAGAGTTTTGGAAAGTACCTCCTTAGCTGGAACAGCTTGACAGTGAACAAAGGAAACTCTGGCCAGATTTGCAGCTTCACGCACGCTGCTCCTCCTGAACTGTTTTCAGGAGGACAGAGAGTACATGGAAGCTGTTCTCTTGGTAAGACCAAATTTAGCCCATGCTTTGTCATAGAAGGGAGGGACAGGTTAGGACAACTCAGCTCCAGAATCCACATTGCCCAAGGGAGTGACAAGTTCGCCAAGATCATAATTAAGATCTCTCCCCTTTACCCTGTGAGAACCAGTCTGTAACAGAGGCATGGGGAGACACCCACGACAAGAGCCCAAGGACAGACTTGGGCTAAGTCATCCCTAGTCCTGCAGGAAATGCCCTGAACTCTGAGCACTGGAGTGGCTGACACAGGTGAACAGTGACTCATGCTGAAGACTTAGCTCTTGTGATGTGGGGCCACCTGGCAATATTGTTTGTATTTGAGGAAATCCAGGGTGAGGACCTTTGTTGTCCTTTTGCCCTCGAAGGGCAGAGTCTGCTGAAGGAAGGGAGTTGTGAAAGCAACCTCCACGACTGGGTCCATTGTCCACATTCTTCACATTCCAGAGAGATATCTTCCCTGTATTGGCTGCAGCAAGCCTCTGGGAAGGATAGTGAGAGCCACGGGAGCAACAGGGGAGAGCTACAGAATGCTCAGAGCCTGGAGCAGGCTGGTCAGAGGATTGCTGAAGACCAGCTCCAGGAACGAACATGAACCAGCTTCTACCGTACTGATCACAGGTGTAAGGAGCCCTCTGAAAGCCAGATGAGGTATTTTACACCAGGACCACCTTTATCCCACCCTGCACAGAGCACTGACCAGCTCCAGGCTGCACAGAGTCCTCCTGTGTCTGCTTTATACACATGCTCCCCGCAGTTCATCACTTGTGCACTTTGGTTGAAAGAGGGAGCTTTCACACAATTTTGCATTTGAATCCTGCACAGTCTTTTCCAAGATGTATTGCAGGAGCAAAGGTACCCTGAAAGCAAACTGACCCAAAAGCTCAGACTCTTTAGATGCCTGAGTCACACGTTCCTCAGTGTCTCATAGACTGTACTGGCATGTTCAGAGGTTTTCAGTTTTGAAAGACAGACACACTGTAAGATACAACATCGTTTTTAGAGTTGCACTCCTTTGGAAAAGAAAAAAAAAAGGAATATCTAGACAAAACTGTTAATGTAAATCATGGGACTGCAGTTTTAATCCAAGAATGCAGCCAAGAGCACAGCTGATGTGGGCTTCACAGTCCTTCAACCTCTATCTAAGGGCTTTTGCAAAGAGGAAAAGCAGGAAGTCCCACCAGAAGTGATCTGTGTACTTTTGCTCATACCACTCTGTAACCTGAGCTTTCCTGTCAGAGCTGTCAGATAGTTTCTCCCACGTGGGCACTGCCAGTGTGGCAGAGATAGCTCCATGCACCCATAAAGAAGCTGTGCACACACAGACACACACACAGAGTTCACAGGGAACCCACAGATGCACACTCCCATTCATAGAGGGAGCCACGCAGAGCTGCAGATGCACAGCCCTACACACAACACGTCGACGCCCAGACTGTCAGTCCTCCCACAAATGTTTCTCATGTATCTCAGAATCTGGCTGGAACTCCTGCCAGCAACTCCGGTGCCTAATTAACCCACCCAGGGACCACCCAGCACTCTAAGGGATGAGAGTGCTCTGCATCACACCTCTGGAGGTGCAGAGGAACACTTCTGTGCCTCCGTTAGCTCTGGGGTCCCCTTCCCCACCCCTCCCTCTCACTAGCTGCCCATCAGTCCCAGCCCTTCCTTGGCGTGCCTAGTGTGAAGAGTGACAGTGTTTTCCTCCTGCAGCAGCTGCTGGCTGCCTGCCAGGCCCCAGGCAGCTGTCTCTTCCCTTTCCGACTACCAAGCGAGCACTGGAGTTTCAGTTGATGTTGTCACATGGCTGAGCACTCGAGGGTGGTTTCTTCTGGAGAAAATGCCAATTTCTCACTGTCTGCCCTAGGAGTTCTGATATTTCCCCACTCTCATATGAATCATGAGCATGAGAGCTGGAAAACCCTTATGTGTCATCCTTTGTGACTCCCCTCTGCATCTCTCAGTGAGTGAAGGTTCATCACCAAGGGTGGATTCTTGAGGAATTTGTCAGATCCCATAAGAAATTTTTCACATGGTAACATTTCACCACTCTGTTTGGAAGGCAGTTCCACTGATCTCTTGGAGTCCATTCCACCAGGAAACGCTTCACAAGAACCAAAGTCTTCCATTTACTTTAACTTATTTTCAGCTGTACTCCCTCAGGCTGGTCTACACTTTCCTTTTGGTTGACATTAATCTGCTGTTTTTACAACCTTGCTGTACCCCATGTGGTCATCCCAGCCACTACCCATATGTCCATGAAATCTCTGCCATAAACCAGAGGTTCCAAAGGTCTCCGTGTGCCCACGCACACCTCCTGCCCAACCCTTCTCCCACACATGTGAAATCTCTTTCCAGAGGCACCAGCCTACTCATCCACATGTCTATAAAAAGCATCTGACTTGTAAATTGAGTCAGGCTGGTCTGTCAAAACCAGGCTGTAAACAGCAGTGCTGACATACAGTAGTTTGTAAAAGTCTGGAGTCAGCAAGGACTCTGGATTCAGGATCTGAAGCAAGAGACAGAGCAAAGGGTGAAAGCAAAGGGATTCTTCCCTATTGTTTAAAGTTGTCATGAGCTTTCTGGTAACACTGCAGCATGTCCAAAGTCATCATGCCACCGAAATATCAGAGAGATATTCACATCTTTGCATCCTGCCAAACGACTCTGGGCACAATGAGGACTGATGCTCATAGCCCACACAAGGACAAGGTGTGCAGTTGTAGCAGGTCTAAGATGCAGTGATGGCCTCAGCTCAGTCAAAAGGACTATGTACAAATTCTGCAGAAGGTTTTATCCCACACTGAGGTTTCCCTTACTGGTAGCAACATGGCAGCATTGCTATTTGTGGGTTGGCTTTGCACTGAGGAATGCGCTGGTAACGGAGGTGGAAGTTTGTGGCTGTCTCAAACAATACCAAACAGTTTTTACTTTCTGTCCATTACTCTCCAGTTTTCTCCTTCCTTTCCGAGTGGCCTTGGCCCTGATTTGAACCACCAGTATTCCTGCTGGGACTCTGTGCCCCTCAGACAGTGGCCAAGTTTACGTGCTTTCTCTAAATATTGGACCTCCTATTGTCCCCATCAGAGACTGGGAGAGTCAGACCACTGGTCTGACTTACTACTGCCTTCCTTGTATTTTGTAGTGGCAGCTGGGAAAAGGCACAATTTCTTTTGTGTTAGCTGTTTTCAATCTATGGAGATTTTGTTGACATTCTAACCAAAGGCATTTGTTTTTTCCCTGAAAAGCCATCTTTCCATTGTTGAGAAATCTAATATATCAAACTAAAGGGTCCTCAGCTGAAAAATTCACTTTGAAAGGAGTCAGAGGTCACCAGTGTGAACAGGCAGTGCAATTTAGATGTCCTCTGCTACCTGGACACTCTAGGGAACTAGAGGATATTGGCTGGGTTCTCACCTCAGCCAGCATCTCTCACAGTACACCTCACTAACTCAGCCTGGGAGAGGCAGTCCCAAGCAGGGACCTCAGTTCAGAGAGGAAGATGGAAATGGAAGTCAGATGAAGTACATCCATTAAGGAATACTTGAGATCTGAAATATTTCAAATTTAGTAGAGAGTGCCCTGATTTTTCACCCGAAACAACCCCATTGTTCCTGCAGAAACATCCTGTACATTCACCCTCTAGTCCTTTCACTTCCATGCACTTTCTGTCAAGCAAGAAGCAAAGGACCTCTACCTAATCTGGTTTACCCTCTTGAGTAACTCACTCCCTATATTTGAGAAACTATACCATTGGCCTTTATCATATCTCCAAGTGGCACTTCACATTCCATCCTGACTCTTTGCTAAGAAGCAAACCAGGGGCAAGGACTCACTTCTCCATATTGCCCTCAGACAGAAGGATCCAAAACACTTAAGTAGACAGAGGGGTGATATGGGTGGCAGCAATCTGCCTACATGAGAAGACTGTCTTAGTTTTTAATAGATAGTACCAGCCTGCTTGAACTTGAGCTGGGATGCAGCAGAGCTGTGTGTTGTTCCCCAGTATGTGTACTCCTGCACGGTCAGAGAAATAGTCTCTACACAGCTAAGAGTCTGTCATGCTTATCTGCAGGCTTTTTTGTACTGAAGGCTTCTATGGTGATTCTAATTTGTGCTTACTGTTGGTGTGGCTTGTTATTTCTCTTCATCCATCACCTCATGAAAAGGAAAGTCAGTCCACTGTTATCAGCACAAGATCTTCTCTTGACTCATGCGGGCTGTTCAGCAGGTGCATGACCTTCACTTCCCCACCAGCCTGCCCCTACCTCAGTAGTCCTTCTACTGTTATGTCTCATTCCTTTTTTTCTTGGCTTCGTTGGGGTCTCTCCTCTGAAGGATGCTTGGGAAGACTCACAAATCGTTTGCTTGACTGGTTCTTGAGAAGCAGTCCTAAAACTGGCAGTGTCCTGAGCACTTAATCTTTCAGGGTTAAATTATTGTGGGGTTTGAGAGCTTTGGGGTGAGTCAGTGGAAAAAACTGGCAGCTCTAGGAAGGCCAAGTCTGACTCATAGCTCAAGAAGAGCCTTAGGAACTCCAAGTGCAGCTGCAGTTTAGGTAGGGGAATGGAAGAAAAGGCATTTGCATGCAATTTTGTCCTATTGCTCCAGCAATGTGACCCCACCCTGTAGTGGAGAAAGATGTCTCACCCTTAACAAATGGAAACGGTATCCTGTCAGTCCCCAATGCTCTGCCAGCTTCTCTGTCTAATGGGAGGAAAAGTCCACGCCATAGCATCAGAGACAGAAGTGAATCTATTTCAGTGCCATTCCTTCACCCACAGCTCCTCTGGGATTGTTCTCTCGTGTTTTATTTAACAGGCAGAGAGAGATGAAGAAAGGGGAAAGCAAATGAATACAGAGGGAGGCTTGTGCTTTAACTCACAAAGAATCAAAACTAAGCTGTGAGCACATATCCCCCGGGGGAGTTTGCATTTGATAGCATGTATATTCAGGGAGAGGTGCTGATGTTCTTAGGAAGTAGGTGCACTGAAAGCACCTGAACTAACACTGCTCTCCTGCAGTGCTAGAGCAGGCAGAAAAGCAAAAGGAATATAAAGGATTTCAGTTTTTTCTTAGAGTATTGGTCAGAGTCCTGGGTGTGGGGTCATGATTTTGGGGGTTTTTTTGTACGTTGTAAAGTAACATTTATCTCTCATTTTTATTTCTGAATGCAAACAAAAGATGCATTTAAAAGGACTGTTCTAGTCCTTAGGATGTCATGAAAGTAGGTTTTTAATCTCTCAAGTAGAAAGCTTTGTTTGAAGGTCCTAAAAATAATAAGGGGAAAAAAAGCACTGAATGAGATTTTAAAGAGGCCATGGAAAAATACATCCATCTAAGAAAGAAGAAAGTTTAGCCACTGTTCAGCAAAGGCAAATTTCAGAGCAGGCAAATTTGTCAGAGTTTGGTTCATGCTTGCCAGTACCCTGTAGTGTCAAGAGCACTTGTTACAGTTTGTGTAAGAACCAAGGTAACAAAAAAAAAGCATGAGAAGTAGTCAAAGGGACAGGAAGATTTGACTCAAGAGTTTGCTGCAGATATGTCACTTAGTCATGGCAACAGCAGTAATTTCTCAGTTTGAGTTGCAGTGGTGATATCTGTATCAGTTGCCATCCAGCATTTTGAAACCCTCGCTCCTTTTAGAATCAATGGAAAGAAGGGGTTTAACTCTTAGGTCAAGTATGTTCATGTGGTAGCCTGCATATACTGTTGAGAACCAGGATTTTAGCAGTGCTGAAATCATAAGTGACTGTCACTACAGTCAGAGGGACAGTCCTAAAAAGGCTGTGCTTTCTCCAAGATCATCACTAAGGGAGGTACTGTGACAAGAGAGGTCACAGTGACCAGGCCATCCAGCCCAAAACAAGCTCCTCTAGAGCGTGAGTTTGCCAAGACACCCCAAAGCAGACAAGCAAGCCTGGCCCACATTCAGCAAGTCAGGGCTTAACATCTCCAGAGAGTTCTCCAGGTGAGGGAAACCTTACAGTAGACAAGATTTGCTGTGGAGATGGGACTAGTCACCAAACCTAATCTGCCTTACTAGAGAGTAGCCTTGTTTAGGTGGGAGCAGTCACCTAACAGAACTGGTTCCTTGAGATCCTAAACTCAAAGAATTCTTCCTGGTCACCATCTAATGCTGAACTTGTCAAAGTGCCACTGATGGAGAAGCCTGCCTACCCACTGTGGTTTGGGAAACTCTGTACAAAGCAGTGCCAGGAACAGCTGCAGCATTTTACAGGAATACACTCCCACTCATGGCCACAATGAGAGGAAAGACAGTAGTGGAGCAGGTGGAGTCATCAAGTAAAAAAGACCCATGAATGGGACTTTACAAAGCCTTTTGTCACACTTTGTGTGAAAGACATCAAAAAGTATAAGGTGTTGTTTCATGACAGTGTTACCACACCCTGTACAAATGGTGACAGCATCAGACCTTACCTGAGTCACCTGGACCAAAATAGCTTGACAGCTAACATTAATCACATTGATACTGCTCTTCACTACCAGCACTACTGAGGGAAAGAGCAACACAGCCCTGTCAGACTTTCTAGGAAGTTTACTGGCCACAGAGTGGACTCAGTAAATGCTTCTGCCTGAAATATACCCGCTTGATTTGTGTGAATTGTCTGCACTCACTCTCACAGCTTAGATTTGTTCCTTGTATTTCACATTTTCAGGTGAGAAGCCATCAGTCTTGACAAACTGTGTCATGCAAGCTTTCTAAAGCACATTCCCCTCTGTCTTTCCAATCACATGTTCATCAATGACAGGAAATCTTAAAAGTAAAAGTTTGCAGGGTACAGAGGCAAAAATACCCAAAACAAACCGAAGAGGAATTTGCATTACAAGAGAATCTTACTGCATTAATAAAGTGATCTGCACGCCTCAAGTTTTAAAAGGGAAACAGGCAGTTTTCGTTGCAAACCTGGGCATCTTCCCCAGCTCCAGAAAACCTCATGGCATTTCTGTTCTGGTTACTCTCCTCTTCACTTAAAGGAGTGGTCTGTTGAGTAGTGGCCACTGCTCTGGCTCACTCTCCACAGCTACTCAACAGCTGAGGCTCCAAGGAGCCCACAGTTCCCCATTCTGTACCACCTGTCCATGACCCAGACCAGTCGGAAGAGGCTGAGACATCAGAGGAGAACAGGAAGAGAAAAATCTTTCCTGATCTCTGTGAATCCTATGGGCAAAAACTCCTCTTCATAGAATGTAGGCCTGGAGTATGGTGTTTTTACTTTACATTAACACACATCAATTTAAGCAACCTGTGTATATATTCAGGCTATTTTTAAAATGCCCCCAAGTTATCTACATCTCCTCCCATATTGGTTCCTTAATCTTCAGGCTCTATTTAACCTCTTGAGCAGATTTTTACAAAGTTTTTAGTGCCTTTTTTTTGTGATTCCACATTTCCAGAGTGAACGTAAGATCAGCCTGCATTTTTGCATGTAAACAAAGTTTATGGTAATGGCGTTCTTTGACTCAGTCCTTCCCTTCACATCCTTCCTCTGTCCTTTTTCTCCCTCAGAGCTGTCTGTATCAGTGACACCACCTAGGAGAGACCCAAGATGTTGGTGCTACTGGCTGGTATCTTTGTGGTTCACATCGCCACTGTCATCATGCTCTTCGTCTCCACCATTGCCAACGTAAGTAGGCTGCCCTGGACGAGGCGTGGCTGTCACCTCCCGCAGCAGCAGCCAGCCTTACATACGGCTGGCAGGTAGACCAGGGGGTGGGTGCCCGGGTGAGGGTGAGGAACATCCACTCACGGCCGTGGGGAGAGATGAAACAGTGAGGGGTGTGCTCAGGGAGCAGGGAGGCAGCCTCTGCCTGTCACCTCCCCGGACCCCAGCAGCACCCCAACACCGTTCACTGGGGAGAGTGCAGGTCGGGCCGGGGAGGTGAGCAGTTCTGTTCCCCCCAGCCGGCGGCCAGGCTCTTCCCACCAGGGCGCGTTCCACGCCGAGGGGCGCGGCGGGGCCGCCGGGGAACTCTGGGACGAGGGGGACCCCTGGTGGCGCTGCCGGGGTCCCCGCGCCCCCCGCCCGCCGTCGGAGCGGATTTTGGGGTCCCCTCGCACCCGCCTGGCCAGCCGTGACCCCCCCGGCGCCTCGCACAGGAGGAGGGCCAGGATGACCTGGGAGATTTCTCCACGATGATCGGAACAGACTTCACGGTGTTTTGCCCAGACCAAATGAGTCCTGGCACTGGAAGCCAGTGCCATATCCCGCCTGTCCGGGTGCCCATTGCGACCGACTCGTGCCGACATTTCCGGGCAGTTGGGCTACTCGTGCTCACCTTACCGTTTAGTCCGACAGAAGAGCGTGGAAGCTTTCCTGCCCCTTGACACAGCCGTTCTATCCTGTTTCAGGTTTGGATGGTGGGTTCTTACAACTTTGGAACGATCTCAACAGGACTCTGGCTGCTGTGCAACAAGACCTGCACTCAGCTGCCAGTTAGCAGTCAAGATGAGGGTAAGTTACATCCGCATTTTCGTCACGGTGAATCGCAGGACGCTGACGAGCACTTCCAAGACTGAGTCCTGACCTTCTCCAATCTATTTTCTGTGTTTTGACAGCTTCCCTCAAAGCCGTGCAAGCCTTTATGATCCTCTCGATCATTTTCTCCGTTGTGGCGCTCGTCCTGTTCATTATCCAGCTGTTCACCCTGGAAAAAGGCAAACGTTTCTACATGACTGGAGCCGTCATGCTGGTTTGCTGTGAGTATGCACCTGCATACCGTGCCGTGGCTCCCTGTGCGTCCCACTGCCTCTGTGAACACAAGTAGCCACATATGGTCACCAGGGGAGGTTGTCAGCCAGCTAAATGTTTCCAGTGGCCCAATTTTTGTTACAAAACAAAGCACTGGGGAATTGGAAAGTGTTGGGTTGGGATTTTTTTTTGCTGTATATAATGAAAGTATTTCCAGATTTTCGTTAGGAAATCCCAGTGGGTTTTGCAAAATACCTTTGAAAGACAACAAAAAGGATTCAAGTGTTTTGGGGGAGCAGGGGAATAAACAGTTAGACAGCTACTGCACGTGGGAGTCAACACGTAGCACCAAACTGTCGTCAGATCTTATTACTGATTTCCTCCTAACAAAGGTTTATTCCTCATGGCACCCACTAAACAAGCCCCAAGTGTCTTATGTCATCGCAGCTGCAGAAGAAATCCTCCACAAATAAGCCTAATGGGCAGCAGCTCCTTTCTCATATGGCACAAGACATGCATTACAATCTCACGGGACAGCAGTACTTCAGAAGTCTTGCGGCGATGCTGGTTTCTGTGCGTTTTCCAACTCTCTTTTCCCTCTTCCTTCCCACAGGGATGTGCATTCTGATTGCAGTCTCCATTTACACAGCTCGGTTCACAGGCACGATGGCGTACTCCACAAATCCTCACCATGGCTACTGCTTCATATTGGCCTGGATCTGCTTTTGCTTCAGTTTCATCATCGGCATCCTCTACCTTGTTCTTAGAAAAAAATAAGGCTGATGAGTCTCCAGGGGAGAGGGTTGGCTACTGGGAGTGGGGAAGAATTACTCTGCTGAGAGAACTGTCGGGCCAATAGACAAAAACAGCCACCATCATCACCACTGCCACCACAGAAAAATCACTAACAAAGCTAGAATCCTCAGAAACTCCTTCACCAAAGAGAGGGAGAAACAACTCCTACTGATCTAGCACTTCTGGGGCTAGAAATCTGCAAGTGACCCAGACAGCTCTTCTCCTTTTCTGCAAAGTTGTGCTGTACCTTCAGAAAGCTTCAAGCTCAGCAGTGATGATTAAAGGGCACCACAAAAACAAGGGCTATATCTTTTTCTCTTCCTAAAGCCCTTCTCACTTACATTTGAGTGTGCCTTGTGGGTTGGGCAGTGAGGATTATGACCCCTTTGTTTGTCCATTGATACAAATGGGATGGGCCTTTTGTTACATTTTTATATATATATATATATATATATGCACGTAAGTGAATGTTAAAGACATTAAATTGAGGAAAAAAACCACAATAGAAATTGGATTAATTTTCTATTAAAATATCTACAAAAATAAGGCAGCAATTTTTTTGCTGTTCTGTTTTCTATTTGATATTTCCATGACCGAGTAAGATACAAGTAGGAATGGCAAATATACAGGCATGGATGATGGGGGGGGGGGGGAGAGAGAGAGGGGGAGAGAGAGAGAGAGAGAGAAAGTGTAGGGGTAAAGATATACAGGGGTTCTTAATTACAGAGGATGCAGTTGCTCAGTGGTACACATGCAGGGAGGGAACCATCTGGATGTGTGTCTACACTAAAATAATCTTCTGTTCAACTCCAGAACATGGTAACAGCACTGCTACATCGCAGATCCTTACTGAGACAAGTCCTTATCTGTAGGCAGGGCTTTTTTTCCCACATCATCACCTGGTATATGATACAGAGTGCCCCACCTTGTGACAAAACTCATCTCAAAAGCAGATAGTGGTTAGCAGAGGAAAATTATTCCCTCTTGAGAGATTAGGAGAGAGGAAGCAGGGCTTGTGAATTTTGCTCCTTGCTGCACAACCTTAGGCCGGCCACTTAACCCGGTGCTTTTCATCTGCCAAATTCTTCCATAAAACTAGCTACCTCCCAGGGTTGCTGAGAGATTCTGAGTCCACTCTGTAACACAAGGTCCCCATTTGAAAGGCTGGCATAGGAAAGTTAGGCATTGGTACTGCTGCAACCCACAAATTTCTGTTAGTTTGAAGAATCTCAGTCACAAGAGGCATTTGCAAGAGACGAGGTCAAAATTTCCTGTGACTCCATTCACAACTAAAAGGTAGAGAGTATAAAAAACCAGGTTAGGGCAGATTGTGCATGGATTCTATTTACCTCTCTCTCTCTTTCTGTTACATTTTCTTCTTACGTAGGCTTTATCAATTTGGTGGATATATTCTAGTACTGTATGTTGGTGTTTCATTAACAAAGGTTATTTCATATATAGTCATTGTAAATATTTTGAAATGCGTATTTTTAACTTTGTGGGTATAAAAATAAAATCTGATTCCCTTTATAATAAAGAGTTTTGCTCTGGGTTTTTTTTCCAGTAGCATTTCAGATATTTGTTAGCAGAAGTATTTGCTGTTCTTACTGAATCACAGCCCACCCCTTTAAGACAATGCAGAACTACCATGTTTTCTTGCATGCCAGTATATGAGATTTCCTGTTCTGGAGGGAAGGAGGAAGCAGAACAGCTCTCAGAGCTCCTGTTTTAGGCTGCCTGCAAGCTCAGGCAGACAGTGTGAGCAGTGGTATTACTCAGTCTCAGTGCCAGGCTTTGCTTCACACCCAGGAAAGCTGGAAACATACTTTCTCACTCTGGCAAAATCTCATCTGTCCCGAAGCAAAATCACCAAGCTGTTTGTCTGGGTCTCACGAGTTGGTATAGCTGTTGCCTCTCTAGCATTGTCTGGCCAAACACCTCTGCAGTTCTAGAGCTTGAGCAAAGAGTCCAAAGCCCAGGACACTGGCAGAACTCAGAAAACTTGGGGCACAATCCTATGAGCTGTGAGGTAAGATCTAGCAAGAATCCGCTGTGTAGGAAATTTTTCTTTTTCTGTTAATCTACTGCAGGGAGAGCTAAGACATGCTAATTGAGGGTAGAACGGTGACATGAATCATCAGGAGCTGAAGTTTTACCAGAGGAGGACCTTTTACAGCAGGGTGTGGGAACGGCTCTCAGTGTGTCATGGGTGGACACTTGTCTTGGTCTCAGGAGGTTCCAAGAGTCACAGAATTATGGAATATGCTGAGTTGGAAGGAAGCAATCAGGATCTTTGAGTCCAACTCCTGGTCCTGCACAGGCCATTCCAAGAATCACACCATGTGCCAGAGAGCATTGTCCAAATGCTTCTTGAACTCTGCCAGGCTTGGTGCTGTGAGCACTGCTTAGTGCTGTGGCCACTGAGTCCTGCTGTTCCTCATGCTCCTGGCACTCCTAGAAGTGCAGGGTAACCAAAGACCCTCTGGCCACTGTGGACAAGGCTGACACTGACAGGTGAGACATGAGCCACCCACTGCTAGGCTGGTATCTGTGTCCTGTTCCTAGCATGGTACAGATGTGACAGTATGATACCTCACAGGATTACAAGACAATGCCAGCCTTGTTGGCCTGACCAGGGCAGGTCATGGGCAATGGTCTCAGTTTTCAAACAGTGGTCTCCAACAGCATTTGTGTCACCACAAACTGTTGTCATTGATAGCTTAGAAAGGATATGAAGGCTACTGGACACTCCGGGTAGCTTGGTTTGCCTGAAAAAATCCCTTGAGCTACTAAAGGATCAGTGCCCTAATCTACAGGTGGAAAAAGTCACTGAATCCCCTGGCATCTGACAAACCTAGTTATCTGGTCCCTGAAGTACAGTTCATTCCAAATGAGACAGTCTTTGCTCCACACCAAGTAGCTCCCACCACCATCTTCTGAATCCTGTTACATTAGGGGCGCACAGGCACAAAATTACATTTGGCACCAGCAAGACAGAGCACAGCAAACAGAAAAGCAGATGCCAACAAATATGGATCAATTACAAAACGTAAGGAAGCAGAAAAGGATAGGAGCAAATAAGACTATTGGTTGTGTCATATGACAGATGTTTGCTCAAAAATCATCTTCAACACAGCCTGAAGTGACACTGAGCCAGTGCCACATGGACTGTGAGATGCAAAGTCATGTCACTCCTGCAAGAGTGACAGGGACCAAGCTTCACAAGACCCAGGACCACAGCTGACTCCAGCAGACTGGAGCTGACTTTACAGCAGAGTCCTTGGACTTGGAATAGAAGCCTTTGAAAGAGAAGAAATAGAGAGGAGAAATTCCCATGCCTGAGGTTCAACTGCAGAGCAAAAGGATTCTCCCTTCCCTAGTCCTTTTCTGCAGGTCCCTGCAAGGAGAAACGTGTTTGACACAGACAAACAGCTGACTAATTCAGGGCTTTTGACTACAGTAAATCAGCTGCAGAAAGCGCTAAGAATGAGGGACAGCCGAGGGGTCAAGAGCCTTTTGGACAAGAGACATTCTTGCTTTGTGAGAAAGTCACACTATGTAGGCTGGGAAGAAGTAGTCCAGTAACTGGTCACATTAAGGGGTTTGAAATTTTCTCTTCATATTCATGGGTGTGTTGCAAAAGCCACTGCAGACACCTTAGGGGAGAGCCCTGCTCTGTGAATGGCAGAAGCCCAAACCAGCCAAGCAAAGTAAGTGACTCCTGGCCTGATCAAAGGGTGATGACAGCGCTGTGAACACAAAGGCAGCAGCACCTGCTGCATTTACAGAATGTGGCTGACTGCCAGCACACCCAAAGCAGAAGAATGGCTTGGTTCCCTTGCAGTAAAGACAACAGAGAAAAACCAAAGCACCACCACTAATAACAAAATACCAAAACCCCCAAACCAAACAAAACTAAATAAAAATCAAGTGTGCAAAGAATGAGGAGCTCATGGGAGGTGTCAAAGATGACACCAGGAGTGATGTAAAAACCTACGGGTTGCTTCCAGCACCAGAATAACTCTTCACTGCTGGCATCCTGGGTGCAACTAGCCCAGGAATCTTTTAACAGAGGAAAGTAAGGTAAAATCAGCATGACATATTATCCCATTCCAAATATATCCAGTCCAGGGGACAGCCTAGAAATGTATGTTGTGGTTGTATTAGCTGTAATTAGAAGGCTGCCTAAACTTGTGATTATTTATATTTGCAGTTCTGCCTGCTCAGATAGTAAGAGCAGTCAGGGTACTAGTTGATTGTTGGAGGAACAGGGGAGGAATATTAATTGCAGACCCTCTGTTCCCACATTGCACAGTTGGTGAGGTGCATCACTGCAGGCAGCTCAGCTCTCCCAGCATTGTCAGCACCACAGTATTGAATTAGATACACTATGATCTGATGCATGATGACAAATCTCATGTTGCACAATTCACTCGAAGTACGTGGGTATGTGGTATAAATATACACCTTGTCATCTGTTACAGTGCTTAGGAAACCTGATTGCCTTTCTGCTCAGCCTAGCATGGAAGGCTGTAGCTGGCAGCCTTCCTGCATTCCACCCCCTCTCAGGCTTCTCATGTGAACCAGGTTAGCCAGAGACCAGAGGGGTCAATCCATAGCAGATGCCTCAAGGCAAATACAGAACGCATGCTCCTCAGCAGAGATTTATGAGAAGCCAAGATGCTTCAACTGATCTCTCAGGCTAATTTCAGTATCAGGGTTTGGATGACAGAACTGGATCTATCTAAGGGAAGAGGCAATGCTGTGGAGCTCTGTCCTGTGAATATGTTAATTCTCATACAGATGACCTGGAGAACATTAACACAGTCAGACGTGCTAAAGAAGGGGGTTTTGGGGATGCTCCTGCCTCTGTCAACCTTCCAAATAAATGTATAGGTGGACAGAAGACTAGCTTTTGGAGTTCACAGATGGATGGGACTTTTTATGCAGAGTTTTGTGGAGCATCATAGATTATTTCTTTCTCTGGAAGCAACTACCAGAATAAAAGGTTTGTTTCATTGATGTGCTCACTGCAGATCTTTTTGGGCCTTGCTCTGATGATAACATGGAGCTGGAGTAGCTGTAATTTAGTGAGTAAGAGCACTTCCAAGGGTTTGGGAGGATGGGGGAATGTATGGTTGTATGAGACAGGAGTATCAACCAAACGAGGCACTGTCTGGTTATCAGAGCCCAGAAACCATAAATGCACACTCCAGGGCTGCTTAGCCAAGAAAGCAAAGGGGGCTGCTGTGGGCATGGCCCGTGAGGGGTGGGGTCAGCATGCCGCAGAGGGGGGCTGTGAAAGAGGCTTCCACGTGCTTCTCACACTGCAGCTGTGACAGGTTTCCCCCATGCTCCTGGGGAATGCAGGGCTCCCTGGGAACTGCTGACAGCCCATGAGTCCTAATGGTGTCCCTAAAAGCTGAGTCTGCTAAGCATTTTTGAGGTACATTTAGCAGCTCCCAGGACTGCGTCCAAAGTTCTCACCATTTTCATTTACAGACTTGGAGAAGTAAAAGACAACCTCAACACAGCTTGTGCATATGTTTTAGAGGGTTCTGTTTCTAAATGGCATTAGAAGCAGGAGATGCTTCATGTGCATCACACAGGGGATGATCCACTATGTGGTACAGCAAGAAGCTTCATGGCAAAGAAACCAGAAGCCCGGCTCTTTGCATCCCAGCTCTGGAAAGGACTTGCAGGCTCTGCAAAAGAGCCAGGGGTGAGGAGGGGATGCAGAGGTCAAAGGCAGAGATGAAGTACTCAGGATCACACCTGGGTAGACTGGCAGTGATCAGATGTTATGAAGGAATGGGGCAGTAGAAAGAAGTGGGTTATCATATTTAGGGACAGGAGGGAGAATGAGGTGGACAGGAAGAACAAACACTGCAGAAGATGAAGACCATCATTGCACTGGTGGCCTGGAGAGGACAAGCAATTTAGTGGGGAGGTGTATGGAATTTGGGACACCTGAGACCCACTGCACTCATCTACCAAGCAGTCAGACCCTCATCAGTCAGTGGGCTTGCTTCCCAGTACCGTAGGCTGACATTCACAGTTCTGCCAAAAACTGTGGTGAGGTGGTGTAAACCATCCAGCACCGGTGGATGGACCCAGACATGCCCTCTCAGCCCACCGGTGGCTGAAGGCCCTGGTCCCCTGTGTTGTCACTAGAGGTCAGTGCAAGCTCAGCAAATGCCTGTGCTGAATTTATATTTCTGTGTGGTACAGCCATTCCCAGCCAAGGACAGTGCTGATTTATCACAGTATAATTCAGAAACGGGAGCATGCCCCAGCCCCACTCGGCAGCCCTCGGAAGGGCTCCCTGCTGGCCTGTGGCATGTCATGAAAAAGAAAAATGAAGCATCTCGACCCCGTAAGAGGTGACATCATGGGAGTGTTTCTCACCAGTAAGAAACCTACAGGGCAAATGGAAATGGAAGAAGAAACTCTACGGGGGAATCAACAAAACTTTGGATTCATCAGTCCGGAACAGATGACCACGGCCCAATTCCCTTTGGCTACTCAGGGAGGCTGTTTTGGGCTCAGGGAGGTAAATGGGTTTGCCCTTTTCTCCTGCAGTTAATACTAACACCTCTGCTATGTACAGACAGAGAAACTGAGGCAAAGAAATAACATCGACCTGGGGGAAGCAGATGGGAAGCAGAGAATGGAGGAGGTGATGGGATGGCCTGAGGATGAAAAGACTTCAGAGCTTTAGGACCTCAACACTTCCTGCTTCAGGGGGGCACCATTTCTAGCTAATTCCCCTTCACTTCCAGTGGATCTTAAGAAAACAGGGTCTTTCTCAGTTTTGCAAATAGCAAGCCTTAAGTCCCTAAAGACTGCAGCACATCAGTAGCTAAACCTGTATTAAGGCAACCAGCTTTCAGGGGAGTGGTTTAATCCTGATGATTTGCCAGTGAAATCTGTGGAAGCTGCAGAGGCTCGGCAAGGTCCATCAGTTTAAGTGTCTAGTTTCAAACACCCAAGACAGAAAAATTGGACAGGCACCCAGTAGAGACCTTGAAACCCTGCAACAGGGAGACAAAGCGAAGTCTCTCTTTTTTTTTTTTTTTTTTTTGCCATGTGTCTATCAGAAGATTTGCAATGACCTTGATGCAATAAGGGCTAAGTTTGTATTTGCAGTGCAGTAAATCTAGTGGTCCCTGTTGTATAATTGCTTGCCCGTAGAGAAGCATGACTATAATATATATCACAATGTCACTTAGGCCAACACATATGCTGTAGATAAAACTACTACTTGCTCAGAGAATCCACAATCAGGAAAATGAGCCCATTCTTAACTTTTTGCCAATTTCAACTGTGTTGCACATGTATCCAAATATCAGCAAAGCTTTTGTGCCACAGTAGAGTCAGATCTATTTGGAATTCAAGTGGAAAACACTACACAGCCCTGCTTGTGTCATGCCAGATGGAGCTAAGAGAACAAATCCACATCCCTATGTTGTAAACTTACTCTTTTCCCCAGAATCACTGATTTGAGTGGGATTCAAGTAAAATGGAGCATTTCTTTCATCAGGGAGCTCTCTCTGTGAGAAGGTGCAATGGATGGGAAGCCACAGACCCTTGTTTCTCTTCTCTTTCACTGTCTGGAATTTCTATTTATAACAGCATTCTTCATATGCATGGATTTACCTCAACTTCCATAGTTCCACATCACCTACTTTACAAAAATCAAAAACATGGCTGCAAAGTCACCTCCAGCAGGTCTGGAAAGACAGATATCTAGTATGAGAGAGAAATCATAGTACCTCTGCTGTTGGGTCTTATGTCTGATGCTTTCCAACAAGCAAAACAAGGCTACTGTGCAGACTCCTACTTTGAAGACAGCTGGACTAATGGGCATGAAATAGGCACCACTTGACATTATTGAACCAAAAGCACCCTTCTCCCAGTCTGATCCCCAGCCCCTCCAGGGTGGGCTGACTCATACATGCCTTGTCACACCCCCACCCCACTGCTTCCCTGGGGACTGCATTCCTCTTGCTTCCCAGTGCTGCCACCTTCCAGAGTTCCCACTGGTATTCAAAGGGCAGAAGTCTGGCTCTAATCCTCAAAGCCATCAGCAATTATCTTTCATCACGTTTGCCACTTTTCTCTGTCACATGTGCACTCTTAGCTCCCACCAGTGTTGAAAGCTTCCAACAGCCCTTGCCTTTTCAAAGAGCACTGCAGACAGCCATTTACACTTTAAATAGACATTAAAATGAAGCCACCTGCACGCCTTCCAGTTCCCAAGCTGCAGAGCAGAGCAATGGATAATGGAAGTGTACCAACACATCAACTGTTTCCACTAGCAACTGCAGCAGAATAGCTTGATACCAACTTCAAATATGGACAGGAAATGGCGTTTGATATCAAATGTAAGTTTCAACTCCACAAGAGTCTCTAAAAATAAACATTTTGTTCCTACCCATCCTTGATTTGATACCAAATGGATTGTGGAAAGGGACCAAGCTCTAGAAACAGAAATAATAATAGAGGTGCAGTTTTAATTAACTGATCCTATATTCTTCCCTTTTCTACTGGACCCCCCACCTCACTCAGCACACAGAAGTGCTCTGTGGATGAGGCTATCCTCGTTATTCACTCTTGTGGCTGTATTTATCTGCACGCCAGCAGCGCACTGCACAGCATCCAGAACTCGGCTTCCTTCCTGGGCTTTTCAATTCGCCTCATTATTGTCACCATCAAACCATTCCCAAACTCAAAAGGACTTTTGTCTTCGAGTCACCCCTACAAAACCAAACCATTATCACAGATATTTTAGAAACAGGGGAATTGATTCATAGGCAGATCACAGCTAAAAATCTGCAATGCTGGCCATTAATTCTGGCCACCACAGTAGCCTCTACATACAAAACAGCTCATGGCCACTGCTGAAAAGTTGAGGGGTTGTGATGTGCTCAGCATCACATTCAGAGTCCATGGTAAAGGCAGAGAGGGAAGAGTGTATTTCTACAAGGCACTACAATGTTCTCAGTACAGCAAGCTGTATTCATCTTCTGGCCTGCATAAAGAAGTTGAAGGAAGATTGCATGCCTCTCCTTAAGCAACCAGTCACCTCAGGTCAGGATTCCCGATCTGGGGAACACCAGGAAACCTCTCACCAGTGTAGACCCTCTGGATGGGTAACGCAAGAACACAAACGCCAAAAGGATCAATTAATCTTAAGTACCTCTGTCAAGACACCAATAGCCCATGTACAAAAATCTCTATGCCCTCCAAGCACAGCTCCCATAGGTTTCAGCTGCAGTGGGTTCTGCAAAGCAGGCCCCAAGGGCTGCCTTCAGCCCCTTTCCTTCCCTGCAGTAAGTCATGTCTGCATAGATCTGCTTTGAAACAATTGAGCACAAGCTCTGTCTTGGCTGAGCACCAAGTGCTGCACATTTGCATCCCAACTTTACGCCTTCTTGCTCATTGAGCCCATCCAGATGGCAGGGTGTATTTGCAGCTTAATGATCTGCTTTCCCTCCCCCCAGGATGGGCACCATAAATCACTGGCAAATCTTCCTGATGGTCTTTTAGAGGGAAGACAGATCAAACACATATAGTGAGTTTCAAAATACCAAGTCCTCAGGAAAATTACGGTCTGCAACATTGGTACGGAGTATGGATTCAACTGGATGACTTAAAATGCCTGCAACTAAGCTTTCCCTGCCAATCCACCCTTCCCAAGTCCCTATGCCCTGCACTTTCTCCTTTGCCAGGCAAAGATTTTGCCAGACTTGGCTTGCTTGCTCCACTCTTGGTCACCACATTTCCCTGCCTGCTTCAAAGAAAGGATCTTTTAGCAACAACACTCTGACCAAAACTTTTGAACAATCTCAAGAAGAGAAGCTAGAGTTTGGTCTTTTGAAGGTTGGGCACTGCTCACCACAGAGACTGCTGTAGACCAGGCTTTCAGGGCAGAATTTTACATACCATGACCAGGGGATGCATGTGCTCATTACTTGAGACCAAGGTGCATCTTCTGCCTACAGAGAACAGCACAGGACACAGGGATCTGTTTACAGGACCAGACCTTAAACACCAGAGACACCATACTATTATATGGGGCTGCATAAAAAGCTTTTCTTGTTTGATGAGAGGGTAAAGTGGCACACACAAAGTCTCAGAAAATGCCCACAGCAATCTGACTGCCCCCCACAACATCACACAGAAAGGTGTGGCAGAGGCAGACATTCATCTGAATTGTCCTGACAGCATTAAACAGCCTTAATATGGAGGTACCTCTGTGTCCAGCCTGGGGACCTCCACCTCATTCTCTTCAAACTTTTCAATATCTGCAGGGACTAATATAAGGCTTTGCACTTTGCAGTACTTACTGCCACTGAGCTCTGACCTCTCCTAAAGCTGCTTCCACTGTGCCTGATCAGTGAGGTTCTGTGTTGAGGCACCATGTGCTCTTGTATTTAAAGATCAGTGAATTGTTTGGGATGCCAAAGCAATAATTCAGTTTCACACCAAACTTTATTGTGACATTTCCTGGGTAATCTAGTCTTTTTATCATCAAAAGACTGTTTTCCAGTGTGTAGACTTTTAAGAAGAAATTCCCTGCTCTGGAGTTCACCGTGTTTCTGGCCACTTAAACTGGATCTGACAAGTTAAATTATTTGTATGCCTTAAGCTAACCATCTGCATGGGAGTAAGCATCAGGTACAGCTGATATGTAGTATACTCCACAAAATATAAATTTATCCACATGTGCATTCAAACAAAATGTCAATGCTATTTCTCAAAGAGTATGGGAGCAAAAGCTAGAGGACAGTGAAATAATTTTCAGCTTTTAACTGACAGACAATGGAAGTGATCCAGTCTTGCATCTCCTAAGTACTGGCAGATTGGCCGGGATTTGGATGCTAACAAAGAGATTCAGTACATGGGCCTGGTTTCAATTAATAAGCATGTGTCCATATGGCTCTGTGTGTGTATGTGTTTATACCGAGTGTTCTTTCCTGTTAATGGGTGTTGCACAAGAACAAGCATGCATGTGTGTGCCTGTGAAGACAGGTTCAGAGATAGTTCAAAAATGCCTAGCAGCATAGGCAAAATTTGGTGTTGACAACCAGAACAAAAGGTTTCTTCCCTGGCAGGAAATCAGAGCCACTGGCAGCAGTGAAAGCACCAAACACCGTATGCTGACCATGCAGGATCTGCCACTCTGTTGCAGCAGAGTGGCCACAGCTGGTACTGGGACAAACCTCACCCAGGGAGACAGAAGGACCAAATACAACCAAACCTGCTCCTGGAAGGCACGCCAGCCAGGCTGACCTGCTCCGTCTGCCATGCAAGGAGGCAGACACTCCCAGTGCCTACTGCTTTAAATGGACGGTACCACTCTCTTCTCGCAGTGGCAGATCCTGCTGTTCTGCTGCTCTGGGCAGCCTGACTCCCAAGGAAATGTCCTGCTCTGCCCCTGCCTGCAGCCAGCCCACCTGCGTGCATGTCAGACCACACACATGCTTCAGAGTTATCAGCAAACCACATGGCTCTGTCCACAGCACTTGCTTCTCCTTGTATCTTTTTTTCAAAAAGCAATGTAGTTGTCAGATCAGTAGCTGTCAGATGGATAGAAGGAGGAAGAGGCAAATGAGATAAAATACTTTGTACATGATAGGAAATTCATACCCAGCAATTTTAAAACCATCTGTGCATCCTTAAGCTTAATTTAATTCTTTATCTCTCCCATACCATCTCAGTTGCTTAAGTTAGAACTTTTTCTGCAAATAAGAGGCTAATTCAAAATTATGATGTACTAACGAGATTGATGGTGACCATACAGGACCACAGACTCTGATAAGGTACTTACCTGTTATTTTAGGGTTACCTTGACTTTTTAGCTCTACGTTTCTTTCCTCAAGATGCACTAATTTTGTATTTTTCTAACTAATGCTTACTCTAAGCTGGCATACCTTCATATCTGTTGTCCGTGCTTTAAATGCTCCTTCAAGCCTTTAACTTTTGGTGCCTTCTTGAAATGCAGAGATAATCCCCTGTGACAAACAGCAGTGAAAGACACAAAGGAATCCACAACCAAATGCTTACTCTAGATTTTTTTTTACACAAGCACTTGCAAGAATCTGAGCACCCAGAAATACTCTCTGCACCTTGCATTAATTTTCCTGCCCAACTCCACGCCCACTTCATTTCTCCACGTTTAAATATACCTTGTATTATTATTTTCCCCTCACAATAATTCTAATTGTGTAATTCACCTCTCAACCCCCAACCAGTGCTCAAACACAGCTTTAAGGGTTTTCATAAATCACAGTCTAGAGTATCCTGCAGTGCGATGACAGAGCTAAGTACGAACATAAGCTTCTCAGAGAACCGGTGTCTGAGAATGGGTCTATCCTGCCACAACACAACCCCCAGAACCATTTTTGAGGCCAAACCTCAACACCACGAACCCTCACTGGACTGAAGAGCCCACTCTGAGGATTCCCAGGGTGAAGTAATGAAAAGTAAGGGTTCCCAAGGGTCTCAGAGCTGAGGGCTGAATGGGGAGAAGTCTACTAAGAGAGAAAAGGGCAGGAAAACAGTAGATGTTCAGCCACTCACTCTGCAAAAGAACACTGTTGTCTGCCAACTTCCTTTCAACAGGAGCACAATGGCAGCTCGAGGAGACCTCCATGAGCAAAAACCATATCACATGCCCCTGAGGTCCCAGCTCTGCTCAGGAGTACCAGAGGCAGTGCACAGCCAGTGACATGAGACATGCTGGCCAAGAAGATAGGAGCAGAATGTTAGGATCTTGGACAAGTGAAGTGAGAAATACCAAGAGGTATCTCAGAGCAGCTAAGCCAGGACTGGGGACCAGAGCTGAGGAATGGCAAGAGGACTGGAATGCTTCATGGATGGGGTTAAATTCCAACATACATTTATTTTAAAAGTCTTTTTGTTTCCTTTTGATGATGGGATGCAATTACATGCCAAAATTAATATCCTAAGACAAGACACAACAGATGGATACCAACCAGCAGAGGAATAAGAAGAGACAATGAAGCAATTCTGGTCAGTCTGATCAGATCGTGAACTCAGCAGCCTCCTACCCACCCATATCCATTCATAGGCACATCAAACTTTGTCCTTCAGACTCTTTTACTATTTCTAAGAGAATTTAATTCCTTGTCTTTTTCCTCATCAGAATTTTTACTATGTATTTACTCCAAGTCTGTAAAGGACCAATTGCCCAAAGTCTCGTGACTGCCAGGAAAGAGGAAGGAAGTTTTGTAGATGTACCAAGGGAGAGGTCAGAAAACCAGCTCAGAATTCCTAAATAGCTGTGCTCCTGTGTCCACAGCAGCCCAGACATGGCATGCCAGCAGCGCGGTCTGACCTGCGAGTGAATGGGGAATCCACATGGCATCTAACACGTCCACAGCTGGTTTGAAACTATAAATTTTTAGGTTCCAGACTGACACCATGCTGGGACTTATCAGGGGAAAAAAAAGCAATCAGTTCTTCCATCCTGGTGATTCATTCTTCTGTGTCTCAGACATCACAGAGATGAAGCCAACCGTAGCTTTTCAAGCATTTTTTCCTTCAATTGAATAGAAACCTAGGCACCCACAGCAATGTCTGCTATCCTTTACAAAAGAGCAAACCACAGTAAATGCAAGTTTTCATCCTTGTAACATCTCTGAGGCCAATGCCAAGCATGTGATGGATTTAACTGGAGAGCATGAGGGACTTCAGGTCTAAAAAATTGAAACCACTTAACTGAGTTGAAATCATTATCTTTATGGAAAATAATGCAAGCTGATAATTTTGGTAAGGATGACAAATTCACTTCTTCCAGTATAATTCATCCTAGAGAACCTGAGTGTACTTTCTGGATGCCAAACAGCAGCTACTATTAAATTTTTGCAAATGTCTTGACAAGCTATTAAAGTTATCACAGCTCTTAGGCATTTCTTCCTCTAAGAGTATGAAATAACCCAAATATGTGGTAGCATCAGTAACTTGCAAAGAGGGCAAGTACCCTCAGAAGGTAAAACTGTGATGCACCTCCACTTGAAACAGCACTCTACCTTCAAGCTTTTAATGTGAAACCCAGGCACTAATAAAGCCATCCACTAATTTTGCCTCAAATTTTAGTCAGATCGGGATGTCAAGAAAGACATAACAAAAACTAAACTAGAAACAGAGGGGCAAAATCCTAGAGGAGTAAAGAGACTGTGGCATAAAGAGAAATGACAACAATTGTCTTTGCTTAGTTTCAAGAGGCAATAAATAAGTGAGGGCAGCAATAGATAACTAACAAAGAAAGTTGAAGGCAAAACTATTGCCTTTTACAGGAAATGGAAGGGGATTCAGTTACAATAGAGGCAGGTACAGTTTTCCACATGGCATCTAAATAATTTGTGGAACTTCTTGTTGAAAGATGTCATTCAGGTTAAGAATTTAGCAAAATACAGAGCAGGATTCATGCATCTTGTAATGGATGAGAATTTTTAGGAGCTTTGTGTGTATTGCAGGGCATAAAACCCGATTCTGTGGCAGGGATTAAGCAGAAATATCCCTCAGGGAAGGTTATCCTTGAACAGTGTCTTTTGGGATGTTCCCATTTCCCCTGAATTGCTACACACAAGCCAGAGGTGGCCTACCTCACCCTGATCTCATCTCCAGGATAATTCCAGAGAAGTGTTATCACAGCTGAATGGAGGAATTGCATGCTATTTAATCCGAGCCCATTGGAAATGCCTGGCAGCATCTCAGGCTGCACTCTTAGGAGATCAATTATTACACCAATAAAAGGAATTAAAAGCTTTGTCAGAAAACCATCAGAAGTGTGACTGCCCGAAAACATACACAGGCCAAATTCTCTGTTGTTGCTTAGCTGGAAGAGGGCCCTCCCCCATCCCTGCCCCAGTTCCATGCCGCAGAAGGAGAGAAGCAGATTACAAAGAGCAATTCCTCGCAGTACCTCAGGTGAAAGTAGCACTTTCCCCCAGTACCAGATATTGTTAGTCAAAAAGTTCCTCCTGGGCTGATTTGCATTGACCTACAGAGACACATATGTGAATGCAGTTAAGTGTTGACCTCAATGTCACACAATAAGAGTAGCAGTCACAGCATAATGGCTTAAGGCTATTGCACAGTTTATTGAACACAGAGAGGCTCTGCCTGCCTGGTGGGAGCCAGGCTGGCAGCACTACAGTTGTTCCAGCAGCCCTTGGCCCCCCAGCAGCTGGGAGAGCAGAGCTAAGGGTGACAGAGATCATTTTGAAGACATGTACCAGGCTTTTCTCATCAGTGTGAGAAAAGGAGATCGTGCCTGGCTATGAGGGAAGAGAGGGAGGGAATCGTGGTTTTTTTCATGAGTTGGATCCTGACGTTTTATTTATAGGATAGGAGCATACATTCTTGGGATGAGGCTACTATCTCCAAATATATGGCAATTTGCCTTTAGGATGCAATTTACAGTACTTCTGAGAAAAACTCAGTGGCACACTAGCCCCTAATTCCAGATAACTGTGCTAGAGGACTTGCACAAGCCTCTTCTGCATCTCATAAGTCAGCACAGATCATCTCAGTGGCTGCAAATTGCTTAACTCAGAGCACTCAGCTCCTGATAGGAATCTGCAGTGTTTCACTAGGCATGTTCCTCCCCTCCTTGCCTGCCTCTCTCACACATGCATGCTCACCTCTGAGTGAAAGGTGAAATCTCTTCAGGAGGGTTGTTCAGCAAGCAGGCAATTTAATCTAGGCTTTCAGAGTTCTCCTGCCGTCCAATGGCTTGACTTGGCTACCTACGGCTCTGTAGTGCTTCTAAATCCTTTGTTCTGTAGGGATTTGATTTTTATTCTCTCTGAGATTAGAAAAGAAAAAACCTTTTTTTAGCATGTATCAGGGGCTGGCTTAGGAGACTAAAAAATGCCAGGTCATCAGTTCAAACCAAGCCATATCATTGTGAAAATGCTAACGAGCCTGCGATAAGAAGGGAACTCTCTTGCTTTATACAAATCATTGGATCACAGAAGGGCCATCAAGTCCATTAACTTTGCACTATGTCACAGACAGGATTCTAAAGTTATCTACTGTATCACCCATACCTCTCCACCAAAGCTAGATCAGGCCCAGATCTGCTTGCCTTGCAATATCATGCTATCATCAAATTGATTAACAATTCAATTGTCTCAGCAACCTGGCAGGGCAGGTAATGACTATTATTGCTATTCAATGCAGGAGAGAAATTGTGGCTGAGAAATCACTTAGCTTATAATCAAGACAGTGATCTGAGAACAGCCTGGCTCCCAGGTGTCCTCCTAACCCCTACAGCTTTCACTTGGCTACAAGATGAAGACTTAGCCCATGTCATAAGGAAATTTATACAAACTATCCGCCAGAGTGAAATTTCATAAATTACCACAATAATTCTTTTACCCACTTATGTGCAAATTGTCAGCATTTCAGTAATCAGATTGGGGTGGTGCCTGTCCAGAAAACAAGCAATCCAAATCTGCTGCAGTTCTCAACATGGTGAAGGGAGAATCAGGCTGACCCCAAGTCTGCAGCAAGTTCTTCTCCCTAGCTGCTCCCTGGCTGGCCTTGGACACACAGCATCATTCATATTCCGTCCTGCAACCACCTAGCAAGGAGCTCACTGCCAGCACCCCGAAGAGACTGCATGGCCACCTTGCTCCCAAAATAAGAAGGCATAAGTTTATCTGAACCTCCTGGGAACAGGTTTTTAAGATCTCCAGGTGTGTATGCGCATGAACACACACACACTAAAGCTTACTGCATGTCCAATGCCAAAAAGATCACATATGCCCTCTCAAGCAGTATTTGCTCTTTTCCTCTCGTAAGTCAGACTTTCTTTCCTTCCAAGCTGACTCTTGCCTCTTCCTCACAAGGGACAGCTGCCTCCTTCCTCAGCTAGGAAAAAAGGAACTCATTTCCTTCTGGATTTCCCCTGCTTGCTGTCTTTCACCATCCAGTCCAGCACCCACATCACAGCCCCACTCATTCAGAAGAAGACAGTTTCTTCCAGAGGTTTCTGGGAAGTGCTGGGAACACAGAGATGAGAGATCCTGCATGACAGACATCCTGAGGGGAGTGTTTACATCATAATTGCCTGTATTCTATGATTCCTTAAAGCAGAGCAGCTCCTGTCCTCCAGATGGATCGGCAGAGATGATATCCATTGCATCTTTTAGACTGTGGTTGTGTCAAAGTCTGACAATAGCATGGAGATGGTTGGTTTTCAGAGGCAAAAAGAGAGGTGCTCCATAGCTTGATATTACAGAGATGAGCTCACCAGGAGAGCAAGATGTGAGTCTAACCTAGGGGAACTGACTTCTGATCATGACATCCTCTGGAGGCACGACACCAGAAGAGATGTCCCTCTGGTCTAACCAAGCACAGACAATCTTTTGTTTCTAAGAGTCTGGGGAAACCAGCCAGACAGTGGTGCTGCTACAGCTAAAGTGCTTAAGAAGGCTGAAGGAAAGGTGACATCTAGAAAATGCAGCAGAACTGCATGGCACTTCATGTATCCTTCCTCTCCCCTTCTTTCACCACTTCCCCTGTTCTACTCCAGAGACTCAGCCACCCTTAGAGAGCTGTTACAAATTTGCTTCCAAGATGGAGGTTTAAAAAGAAGGATTTTGGCAAAGTCGAAGTTTCAGTACTTGATAATTTGAAATTCATTACAACTCAAAAACACTCCCTGGATTTTCTTTAACTGCACAGGAACAGCTTCCATCAGTTTCCATTGCCTGCAGAGTAAATATGGCACTTCTCAAGCCAAGTCAATTTTCCAAGTAAACATTACTGAGCCACTGAACAATACCACTCTTAACAGAAAGAACTGATGAAAATGTGTGGGAAAACTATTCTTAAAATGTTACACCAACATTTGCAAAATTCCCCCTTAAGAACACATGCACACAAAATGAGTCTTACAAATGACCATATACGTTTGGATAAAACTCAAAAAATGAAAACAAAATGTTCAGTGACCACCAGAGGGCTTTGCATATATATGAGAAATGGCCAGCTGAAATTGACTCCTTAATTCATACCAAAATGACTGTGTATGCTGTGCATACCAGGCAAGTCTCCTCATTCATTGCATTTCCTCCCGTGCAACTAAACAAACAAACAAACAAACAAACAAAAATATGAAAAAACTCTTCTTGATGGTTTTCCTTAGAGAAAATGCCCATGAACACGTCCTGGTAGTATGGCTGCTGTCTCCATGCCTTCACAGTCAGGACAAGACATCTCATCTTCAAAGACTGACTATCAGAAAACAAGAGACATTTTAGAAAACATGAAGGGGTAGAGGGTAGAGAAGGGGAGAAATAAAGCAAATAAAGAGAAAAGAGAATGCTTCCTTGGGAGAGCATCAGTCATGCAATATGCACAGCATTTGTCAGCAATTCTCAAGGGTGCTTGAGACAGCCATTCAACAGCTGGCTGGGGGGAGATTGTGATCATAGATGCTCTGAATCTGAGAAAAGGCATAAGTCACAGAATCATGGAATCGTTTAGGTTGGAAAAAAACTCGAGATCTTTCCCCAGCACAGCAGCATTTATACACCATGCTGGATGCCAGCAGCAATAATCTCCATGCATAGCATACAGTTCCACTGGAAACAGTGGAATTGGTCTGGTTCCAGCAGGACCAACAGAAATATCTCTTTTCCAGACCCAGGGGACACCTGCACTTTGCTGAAGTGAGTAATGTTGTTTGGTCTGGTTTGGAGTAGCTTTTATTTGACTCTTGCATCTTCTAAGGATACAAATTTACCCCCTGAAAAGCCCAAGGGATTGTAACTAAATGAACTAATCAGAAGAAATAGAGAGTCATGCAGTACTACATGCTGCTGGGGAACCATGAGAGGATCAATGAGATGCTCCTAAGGGATTATGTCTTTTACCTCTCAGTGATATTTGTGGTGATTCTGACACTCACTTAGAGAGGTGGCATCTAATCTTTAAACTGCTGACAACTGAGGTCCCAGGGTGAAACTCAGCCACATGCTGAACAGCAAATATCCTTACTGGTGCACATCCTACCAGCCACTATGACTGAGGATGGTGAAAAGAGAACAAAACCACCGTGGGAATGGCCAGTAACCAGGAGCCTCTACATTATCTGCTTAGTGAATGCTTAATGCTGTGCTTCCTCCCAGCTTTTCCATCCAGAGCCATGCCCCTGTAAATGCCAAAATGTGGAGAAGACACAGAGAAAGGGGAGTAGTTTGCATTATCATATTACCTTAGGCACACATTTCTTTTCTGAATCTGATTTGTATCTAAATTACAGTTGCTGACCCCTAGATGTCCAGCAGTCCAGAGAAGGTGAGATTGGTTTCCATTTCATAACCATCACTCATGTGAGTTGACTCCACTCTGCCTCATTTACTGCACTCTAGTACACTCATCTAGAAATCTTGCCAGAACCCAGCGCTGGGCATGGTTAAGGTACACACACTCTTACAGCTCTATAACCTGTGGGGCTACGTGAATCAGCAGCACAGAGGAGTCTTCCAGTTTGATGTGCTTCAAAGCAAGTGCCTACCTATCCAAGAAAGGATCAAAGACTCCACAAGGCAATAAACCCAGGAGGCATCTTGCATAGATAGCCAGCAGATTTCTATTCTTAGAATGATTCTAGCATAAAATGCTTCCCAGTTTGTCTTGCTGATGAAGATAGTTCTTAAAACTGGACATGATGAAAGATGCCATCACAGAAAAAGTGCTATCTAGGATGCCCAAGGGGAGCACAATCAGTGTGTGTGAACACAGTATGTGTCACAGTGTATAAGCAAACAACAGCATTATGCTCATGAGCAATATCTCACTGAGAAGCCGAGCAATATCTCCTGAAGTAGCCAAGCTTCAGTTACCCACACTCAAGAGGCACAGAGACTCGAGGAGTATGGAGCATGCTGATGACTGCATTTACCAGTGAGGATATTTTTGAAAATGTCTAAATGACGTAAATATTTAATTCCCTTTTTCAAATTTGAACAAGACCTGTCAGGTAACATTCATCACATTAATATTATGTCTCTAATAATTAGGCATCTGGGTAAAACTATGCATTTGGGTTCCCTCTATAGCAAAAAAGGAAGAAACAGAAACATCCAGAGCGCAATTCAGCGGGCCTGATCACAAAACAAACAAGAAGAGGGCAGTACCAGTCACTCAGTGCTCTGTGAGATGGAGGTATTTCTCGTTACAGCATGTCCTCACTAGATCATGCTGTCGATTTATGTTTCTTGCCCTGACTGCAAAAGGACCCCCAATGACAAACTGTGCTTAAATGCTTAACTTTTCCATGAGTAAAGCTGAACAAGATTAATCCACCTTTCCTTTCTATCAGTGTGTTAAAATATTTCGCTATAAAAGAAGCAGAAGCAGCTATTCTAGAAAAGAGGTTTCAAGAGATTCTAAGAAAAATCCTCCCTTTAGTGGTTTTGAAAATGAAATGAGAATAATAGATATTTCAACTGTTCTGGCATGAAAAGGTGTTAACAGTACGGCACTTTTAAAGAATTCTGAGATGACAAGACTGATTTTCTAGAGGCAATTTTTCAGTTTCGTTTTGAAAATTCCCTGCAGAGGAAAAATCAGAAATACCGCTTTTCATTCCCACTCACCAGGAAAGATGTCAAGAAGCCCATCAACTTGGGTAAAGCCAGAGCTTCCAAGCCCCAGAAAACAAAAAACTTACAGCCATCACTATTACAGCACAAAGGCAGCTCCTTAGGAGGAATTATTTTGCAAATCCACTGTTGAACTGGGCTGTTTGTTTACATATGAGACATTGCAGACACCTTGTAACAAGCAGGAAGAGCCAACTAATTTACCCTAAACCTGTGAGAGTAGTGGTCAGGAAGCTGAATCCAGCCATGGAGGTCTCCAGGAAATCTCCAGGTACTGGAGATGCCACAAGTGACACTAGCAGAACAGAAGCAGACATAGGATGACCATTTGTCCAAGAAGAACTAGTCTGCAGCTCCTGACTACTCCTGGGTGCACCTATCCATCTCCCATAAAACTCTGGAAATTCTTGCTTTGCCTTCATTTTGTAGGAAAAAAAAAGGCTTCTTGCTGGAAACAGCAAATCTATAATTAGGATAACTGGAAGCAGGAACAGCTTAAAGAATGGCCGCTTGAAAGGCTAAGTGAAAAATGCCTCTCAGCAACAAGCAAGATTTACCCTCGCAGGAAGGGAAGAGACTTGTCCCTCTGGATGCTTTCCCTGCAGCCAAGGTCACACAGAAAGGGGTTAAAGAAAGCCAGTCGCTCTGTGTGTCAGGTACTGCCTCGGGGGCATGGCTGGGAGCTGGAGAGCAGAGGACAGGTGAAGGGGACAGCAGCACAGTGCTCCTCTATTGCCACGTGTCCTGACTCCCAACAACCCGGTCTGAGATCTGGGCTAGGCTGCGCTCGTGCTCCTGACAGCGACGCAGCCACACAGGCACCTAAAGGCAGTGCTTCAGCGGGTGTTGAACTCCACCCCTGTGTGCTGGGGTTTGGCTCTCTCCTCAGGGGGATGTACCCAGATTTTTGTTAGGAGAGTAACAAAAAGCCGGGAAAAAAGCCTTCCAACATGTCATATTACTGTAATGCGAAAAGAGAGTGGTTATTCCTTCCTTTAGTTAGTTCTGGATTTTCTTGTGGATGGCATTGGTTTTTAATGAGAAATGGATGCTGGCATGACAATTTATACTCTTACCCTTCCACAACTCATCCATGTGGATCCACTGTGCCACACGTTTCCAGTCTCAACCTACATTCCCTTCTGCCCCTGCACAGGCATCAGGGTAAATAAAAGTGCCAGAAACATGGGGCCTCCTCCTTATGCCTTTTCAAAGGAGCATCTGACCTGAAGAGCCAAAGGCTGTTTCCCTTAAATATCCCTCTTCCTAGCAGTGCCCAGCACCTCTCCTGCGTCGTTGCCCAGTCCACCCTACAACATAGAGCAGCTGAGTGTCCTTCAGAGGGGACAAAAAGGATGCATGAAAACACCTTCCTGGCTTCAACCGTTCCTCACCAGAGGTTTCTGCCTGTACCAAAGAGCCAATACTCCTCACTTCTCTCTCTTCCACCTACTTCCTACAGAAAAACTCCATACACTACTGATGTTGCATAGAAAGAAGAGTCAGAGGGACAGCACACATGGCCAAACTCAGGTGCTGCCTCACTCCTCTAACAGGGAATGAATGAAGCCACTACAGAGCAGCCAGCGTGGCCAAGACAGGTGTCCCACAGCACAGTCCCCGTGTCACAGCCCTTGCTGCAGCACCCTGCTGGCTGGGACAGTGTCTCCAGCCCTTGCCAGAGGAGGCGACAACAGGTACAAAACCACGACAGACTGCCGTGTCCCCGCTCTGTCCCCATTCTCTCGTCCCTGAAACCCAACCTGGTGCATCCTAGGGGAAGCCCCATCTGCTTCTCATTCCAGACCATGTCATGTCATAATTATTCCTAATTATGCCTCATTTAGCTTGATAGGTACCAGATTGAGAAGGAATGGCCTAGTGAGAGAGAGCATCTTGGCCGGCCTCAGCGGCGCGGCGCGGGCGGGGGAGGTGCGAAGCGGGACCGACCGAAGGCACGGGAGCGGCACCTCCGGGCGGGGCCGCGCACGGCTCCGCGCAGCG
>VZSE01007021.1:234262-474174 GCA_013398275.1 Promerops cafer | reverse complement strand
GCCCCGCTGAGCGCCCGCGGGAGCTGCCCCGGGCCTCCGCCTGCCCTGCGCCGCAACGGGGCCCGCAGAGCCCCAGGGGCCGGTTGGATCACACAGTCACAGAATACGCTAGGTTGGAAGGGACCCACAAGGGTCATCGAGTCCAACTCCTGGCCTGCACAGCACCGTCCCCAGGAGTCACACCCTGTGCCTGAGAGCATTGTCCCAACACTCCCTGAGCTCTGCCAGGCTGGTGCTGTGACTGCTTCCCTGGGGAGCCTGTTCCAGTGCCCAAACACCCTCTGGGTGAAGAACCTTTTTCTAATACCCAACCCAAACCTCCCTCCCCTGACACAACTTCAGGCCATTCCCTTGTGTCCTGTCACTGGTCGCCACAGAGAAGAGATCAGTGCCAGCCTCTCCTCTTCCCCTCAAGTTGCAACTGCAATGAGGTCTTTCCTCAGTCTCCTCCAGGCTGTACAGAGCAAGTGACCTCAGCCATTCCTCATGCCTTCTTCTCGAGGCCCATCACCATCTTCACTGCCCTCATTTGGATATTCTCTTAGCATCTTTTTTATTATGGCACCCAAAATTGCATACAGCACTAGAGGTG
This sequence comes from Promerops cafer, assembly GCA_013398275.1. NCBI lineage: Eukaryota > Metazoa > Chordata > Aves > Passeriformes > Nectariniidae > Promerops > Promerops cafer. The sequence continues at coordinate 473,582 of VZSE01007021.1, read as the reverse complement.
AGGCCAACCAGTGCAGAGCAGAGGGGACAATCACCTCCCTTGCCCAGCTGGCGATGCTGTACCTGATGGACACCAGGACAGGGTTGGCCTTCCCGGTTTCCAGGGCACTGCCGGCTCATGTTCAACTTGCCATCAACCAGGACCCCCTTTCCATGGCACTGCTTTTCAGTGTCTCGTTCCCCAGTCTGTATGTACCATACCAACAGGGTTGCCCCATCCCTGGGGCACCAGTCCTGCACTGCAGCGGGTATTTGCAACTGGTCACTACAGAATTGACATTACAAAAATAATGGCCCCCAGACACTGACCAAAGTCACAACATGTTGGGGCTCACATGTTCTTCCATCCCTGCTGAAGGCCTACACAAATGTTTTTTAACAGGTGTGCGCTTGTCATCCTGCAGGAAAGCTCTGCTCCCTGTTTTTCCAGACACCAGTGTCACTTGTGAACACCTGGACACGGGCAGCACCCTCACTGATTCACCAGAAGACATGCTGAGTGCCAGGCAGCTGATCCTCCATGACAGGTACTGGGAATCACATGTCGGCACCACACACCCTGGCCACTCTCTTCCCCTCTATGAATGAGCCATAGGTCAAGGCTGACATGTCACCTGCTGACATGTGAGTCCAGCAACAAGTAAAGCACAGGAAGGTACAAAAATGTCGGGCAAGTTGACCAACGGAGGTTGGTTTTCAAGGGACGCTCGCTGCTCCACAGGTCTCTGTGGCCTGCGCTTCAGTAGTCAGCAAAAGGAAACTTCTAACAATAGTATCACTGTGACCTAGGCAGAGACATTTTCACAAAACATGTTAGGTCAGGAGGGAATGAGCCACCACAGGGGCAAAACATGAAGAAATGGCATCCCCACATGCACTGCTAGCTTTCTGGAAAAAAAATCCCGCAGCTTTTTTGCTTGGGTCTGAGCTCCTGCAGCTAAAATAGCTGTTGGGTGAGCCAGGGCTCCACCGTAGTCAGCTGCAAGCTGCATCTTTGAGGTGATGCAGGCATTGCATCTGCAAAGCTGCTAGCCATCCCCTCTGCCTGTTTGCCCTCCTCAGGAACCGCCTCCCAAAAAACCCACCAGGGCAACAGGCCTTCATTGCACCTGTCCTTCCAGCTTATGGCTGTTCTGCTGCAGGGGGATGGGGTCAAATTCCGGAGGGCGAGAGGGAGGCAAAGCCACCTGCACTGCAATCAAGCAACTGCTGTGGGAAGAAGCCAGGCAGCAAAGGAAGGATGATTTACTGACACAAGCTAAGCCAATATAAACACTTATGATACAGGTGCCTGTGCTCTCAGATATTGCCTGACTTAATTCAATTGTTTTGTAAACTGATTTAGTTAAATCTGTATAAAACTGGTGTTTAAACAAGCCCAAACAGTGGTTAAAATGTTGTTAATAAAACATATCACCATAAAACAAACATATATTATGAAGGCTTCCTTTTTGTTGACAAGACATATCCTTTCTCACTCTATTTCTTTTTCCCTCTGTTCTTTTCTTTAGAGGCTGTACATTCTGCTGTGCCATGACTGTCTCTTTCTTTCTGTACTGTACAAAAATAGGGTTGTCTCCATTCAAAAGTCTGCAAGTCCACCTCTAGCATTTCTCAGTGTTGTGTAAAGTAGAGCTGGGGAGACATTTATTTATTTTTATATAACCTTCAATAAGATTCAACCCAGAGCAATATTTTTAAGCAGATTTTAAGCAAAGTAGTTTATTCTGGATCCAGCCTGACCCTTTTCATTCTTTCCAAACTGACCTATCTTACAGTTTGAAGTTATTTAATCACTCTGAAAAGATGTTCCCATTTTTCTGGTTTTCTGCAAGGTCACTTTTTTTAGCAATGTTAGTAATTTTTTTGGTATTTTTAAGTCCTATTCCAAAATCACCCAAATCAAAATTGATCTGTGTCCAAAATTAACTTTCAAAATATCAATATCTTCTCTCAAACTTGACCCAAATGCCCAATGAGTTTGGTCTCCTCCACCAAAAACCCTTCATTTTTTAAACAAATGCATGACAGAGTTATAAAAAAATAGGAAGTTCAAATTACTGCACCCTTAGTAGAATTCAACAACAATAAGACTAGCATAAGTCAACTTTTCTCTAGACACATCTCTTTTTGTGGTCTTTGATTGATTCAGAAGAGAAATTTTGGCCAAGTGCTTCCAGCATCCAGCCGTTTGCACACCTGCATGATGCACTGGAGCAATTGTTCCCTTGGGGAGGCAGGTGAGGGGTGGCTGGAGCAGCCACACTAAGCAGCAGGAATTGTCACTGACGAAAATGAAGAAAAAAGGGACACATTTGAAAAAGGCAGCAGGGGGACAGCAGACAGGAAACTTCACGTATCAGGTGGGCTGCTCTGAAGGAGTTAGGAGGGATATGCAGAAGCAAGCTGGGCTGGGGCTGGTCTGTGGAAGGGATAGGAGGCAGCCTCTGGACCAGTAGGGAAGCAGAAATCAGTTAATCTCTGAGACAGCAGTGTGAGAGCCATGGGCTCTGGAATGAAAGGGGCCAGAATGCTGAGGTGGGCTCAGTGGGTGGAGGATGCACCCCTAAGTGGAACTCCAGCACGGTGGGCATTCACTGTCTGCTACTACTGCAGTCAAACTGCACCCAGCGGCAGCCGCCCTCTTGCCCAGAGAGCAGCCTGCCTTCCCACCCTGTGCCATGCAGCTCTGCTGATTTATACCCTAGAAGCCAGGCAGCCATGGAGAACAGCTGCACAGCATGTCAGTACCTCAGAGGAGCCCAGCCAAGCCCCCACAGCCTCACACTGCTGATGTCTAAAGAGCCCAGACCCTCCCCTGAGGAAAATGGTGCGCATACAAAATCTCATGGGAGAGGTTGTCACCCACGCTCTCCCATCTGTCCCAAATTCTTGCTCTTTATCAGTCCCATAAAGACTTTCCACTGCAAGACAAAGCTGCAGACTGGCTGGTGTGCCAGCACAGGGGCTGGCTCCTAAGAGCTGTGTTAGGAAGGGAGCTCTGCTCCAAAGGACACATTCAGAGTAAGCCCTGTGTACATTTGGCAGGGATCATAATCCACAACCACCCAGCCTGGTGACATCGCTGGAGGCCTCAAGAGTAGACAGTCCAAGCCAGGATTTGTGATTGTTTACCTTGACATCCATTTGGATACACTCCAAGTGTAGACAAGGGATTTAGATGCCCAGATTATTTGCCCTCATGGCAGCAATGCACAAATACAACTACTAGGAAGATTAGAGATATTCCATCTGCTTAAATTGCTCCCTTTTCCTGCCAGCTCTGATAACCATGATGATGGGGATTTAAGCCCCAGTGCTACTAACTGTGACTGGCACCAGTGTGATGATTATATTTCCCATGGGACCACCCTGCCAGTTCTGTGCAGTCCATCTCTGCTCATCTCATCACAGCAGTAGTCTCATCTCTGCTTGTAGAGCCCCACTCCTCATCCCCCATCAACAGTTCCCAACAGCTCCTGTGCAAGGCACTAGATAAAACTGTAACAGAAAGATGGCTCTTGCCTCTTTATTTGGCTGTTTAAGCAAACAGGGGTAGTACAGATCATGAGAAAAAAAACAGCAGACAACAGAAGGAATTAGAGGAATTGTAGATCTTAGTTGTCTTCGTACAATTGCAAGTTCTTCTGCTAGTTTTATTCATACTTCGAAATGTCACCTCTTTGGGCTGTGGCCAAAAATATTAAGTCCCAGTCCACAGTGGAAAAATAGAGGCTTCAACTAAAAGTATCTTTACTAAGCTTGAACTAAACCATTTTTTATCAGTAATTGTTACAAAATAAGAGGCACTGTTCAGCCCTGCATCTTTGGAAGGAAATGCTAGAAGTAATTATGAGTTTAGAGTGCAATTGCATAATGGTTTAATCTCAAGCACTTTCCTTGGTGGTAGACAATTCTGTTCTTAAGCTGTGAACTCAGAGTGTATTTTAGCATACTGTATCATTTGAACATGAAGAGCAAAGTTTTCCACTGCTTTGGGTGCTCAGTGTTGAGGTTCTGCTCCCCAGAAAGAAGGCATCTCCCAAAGCACAGCCTTGCCTTGTGAACAACATTTTCCATGGATTCTGGGGGAATTCCACCAACGCTGAATCCATTAGAACCTTTTTCTAGCACAAGATAGGGGTCTCCTAAACAAATAAAGAGACAGTTCAACCTGACTCCTATTCACAGACTCACTCCTATTTCACAGATAAGGAAACAGAAGAGACTAATCTCCCTGGGAGGAAGCCGCACGTGTTTTGCAATCCTAAGCCTTCCAGCAGTGCACACACTGGGGTCTCGTAATCTTCCCCTCTGACTCTTCTCCTGGAGTGGGGCAATTGCAGTAGATTATGGGAAGTTAGTGATGGTGGTTGATGACTGATTTTAGAACATGTGTTCCCAAACTACTGAAGAGGAACAATTTGATTCATAGGAAATCCCTCCTTGCACTTTTCTCTTTCTGCAGCAGGCCCAACACTCATTAAGACTGGTTGTTGATTATCTGCACTCTTGTCATCCCACCTCAGTATCTCAGCTATGAAATGCAGCTCCTCTTCTTATTCCTGGTAGTCAAATGTGGTAAACCTGGGATTCCCTCATGCTTTTGTGTGTCCTAGCTTATCCTTTTGGAGGGTCAGAGGATGCCTTCAGAGCCATCCAAACCCCTGCTGCATTCAAATAAATTGCCTTTTCATTTTTCTTTTGTTTTTAACCATCTAGAAAACACTGTTTGCATTCTAGGACTGACAGTTATTCCCACACACTCAGAAGCAACAAAACACAAACAGACTACATCCTCTGTGGTCACCTTTAGCACGTAAGGGCAGAGGTACCCAAAGCTTTCCTTCTGGAGGAAAAGAATGGAGGGAAGCTGTGACTGGGGAGTGTGCTCATCATAATTTTATCTGAAATGCAGCCCACGAATTCTGAGGGGATGTAACATGATGGCCACCAACATAAGATCTTTTGCTATGCTTTTCAAAAGGTTTTCACGAGCTGTGAGTCACCTGTGGACTGCAAGGGAGGAGCCGCAGTGGGACATACATTGTTTAGAGTGAACTGCAGGACATGGAAGGAAACAGGCAGCTGCACAACGTAGTGAGGACCATCTCCTCAGAGCTTGACTGCTCCTAGATCTCTTCTTTCATCTGTTATGCAATTCAACAACCAAGACTACAATACGCAAGTGCAGCTCGGTGCTGTGCAATGAAGCAAGAAGGCTGTGGCTGTGGGTTTCACAGCAGAGACTGCAAGGCATTGAATCTGCAGAGACGAAAATCATTGCTGTGAAAGCACATTTCATCACTTTCTTCCCATGAGTGAAAAAGCTTACACCTCCTTGCTTCTCACCCCCCTTACCCCAAAAGACATTCAACTGCATTGTATAACAGGAAAAAACTTCATCTGCAAGACAGGTCCACAGCAGCAGGGCTTCTCCCTTGCCCTTGGGGAGAGCTTTTGGGCACAGGTAAAGGAACTTTGTATCGCATAAAGCAAATTGCTGATTTGGAGTTAGATTGTCACAGAAAGCCATTAAATGACAGAGACAAGGAGTAAGAGGGAAGGATGGCAAAGAGTCAGTTTAGACGGAAGAACAATTTTGTGAGTTGTTTTTTGTTTGGGTTTTGAAAAATAAGAGCATTGCACTTCCAGCATATGATGCACAGTAAATGCTGAAGGGCCAAGCAGAGCAAAAAAAGGCAAAAGACCCTGAAAACCTTCAACACATTATTGAAATACAAGAAGGAAAAGGTTTTGTTTCCATGGCAACATATCCTATGGTGCTTCTGTTGGAGCAAGCTGCTAGAGAAAGAGGACTTTCCCTGTTAGGTATGCCAGTGAAGTGAAAGAAAATTACAGAGACCCCTTTCCTCAATTGGGTGCATTTGTAAATTTTCTACTTGATGTGTGTAAGTGCTCAGATGTTACAGAGCTCCTGGAAATGGATATCTCCATAGATGACAGAATGAGATCCAAGGAAAGTCTAGATACCTGTTGCAGACCAAATGTCTGTGACGGTTTGGATGCATTGTGGTTTTTTGCCCTTCCATGATGCTGCTGTATGAATATGGCCTAAGGTGTCAACAGAAATTTAACGGTTGAAATCGTTCTTGACTGCAGATTTTGGAATAAGAAGTTGTAGTTTTTCATCCAAGACAAGAGGACTTTGTTTCCAGCTGTCGCCTCCTATTTCTCACATACATGTATGTCAAAGCTGAAGTGCTTCATGGCAGCTCTTTTACCACAGCAGCATGGCGTGAAAGAATTCAAGATGAAAAAAAAAAGGAATATGAAACAGGAGAGGGAACTGAAGAGATACAGAAAGTACTGATATAAGAAGAACTGGAACAGGACTCCAAACATAGCTTACACCCTCTTGCAAAGAGCATCATTGGATCATCACTTACTAAAAATTATGAGCTGTAATTCTAAAACTATCTGTCTGTGGTATGGTGATGCTCAGGAGCACAAAGAGAGGCAGTTATGCAGTTTTTAATCCAAGTGGGTAAGAGAAAGATTTAGGTATCTGTATTTTGCAGACGGGAGGCAAGAATGAATTACAAAAGGTTAAAATACCTTGTCTAAAGTTGCAATGAAAGTTTGTGATAGAAGTGGTTGAACCTACAGCTCCTGACCTCCATCCAGATGTCTAATGATATAACTATCTCCAGAGTAATATCTCCAGGTGTTCAGTTGAAGAATTCTGCAGATGCAGCTCAGCTGCTGAGACCCAGCAAAATCGTACAGATGGAATGAATATAGTCAGCACAACAGCTCCATGGTCATGGGAACGTGACAGACACTCCTCTGCCCACCGTGGTTTCAGCAAAGACATTTTCTTCCCCAACTAGAAACAGCACTAATTAAACAAAATTTAACAAACAAACAAACAAACAAACAAACAAACAAACAACCCACCCACCAAACAAACAAAAACACAAACAAACCAAAAAAACCCCAACCCAGCATCCTTCAGCCACGATAGCCTCTGTAATAACACAGAGGAAGCAGGAGGGCATTTACCAGCTGAAAGGAAGCTATCGCTACAGTGATTAGCTCCACTGAACTCACTTAGGGCAGCAACAACCACCTTGTCCTGTATTTTAAGGACCAGACTGTGAAAGGACATGCTGGGGAAAATTTCTATTGGGCGGGTCTGTTTGGTGTCCTTCCTCCTCATTTTGACTCTGACTAACTTTTGGGAAAAGAAATATGGTGTGGGCACTGAAGTGTGCCAATAGCTAGAGAAAACAAGTACCCATGCTCTCAGATTCCAATGCCAGGATCAGCAGCAGGGGAACAGGTTACAAAACTGTGCTCCGAGAGAGCAATCTTAGCACCTCTGGATCCTGAAGGGAAAAATGTACATAATTGTTAGGCCTGGACAGTAGTACCCTTTCTTCACTCCAGAGAAGGAGCTGGCAGGAAATGCCAATCACAGCCTGAAGCTGGTGAAGCAGCTAGAGAAAGCAGACCAGACAGAGACTGATGGCCGTAGACAACATCCTCCCATCACTCTCTGCAGTTTTGCCTTGCAATGCTTTCCCTCCTCAGTGCTACAGACCGGCCTCCAGCCCTTCTTTCGTCCCACCTAATCCAATGCAAGTGGCAGTGACAACCATAACTGCTAAACTCATGTTGCATTTTGTCTGTTGTGTTTTCATGTTCTGCTCCAGTCATCTATCAGGGATTTCTCTTGTACACTCTTGGGACATGCAGGATTTATAGATCTACATCTACGCATCCGTGAAGGCTCTGGCCTTCTCTAGCCTCATGTCACTACAGTCCTTAAGGATAACATCACATTAACAAAGAGGTAGATTTCTTTCTTTGATCAGGCTTCAGAAAAGCAGGGTGGCCATTTCAGAAGAAGGGAATTGGATTTTGAGCCAAGCATGTCTTTTTTACTTCTCTTCCTTGCAGTACTCTTCATACAGAGAAAATCTTCAGGGTTTTTCTATAGGACTTCTGTGCAGCTCTGCAGAGCTGCCAGAAGGTGGTCCTGGAGAAGCATTTTCAGCAGCCCTTGGAAGGCTACAGGAGGGCTACAGTGGCAGAGGGATGCTCACAGCAAGTCAGAGTGCAGGTCTCTAGGCATGCAGACTTGACAAGTATGACAGGACCGAATATCCCACAAGCAGCACAAAGAGCCTGTATGTGATCAGCCTCACAGCTCAGATCTCCATGCTTAGGTATAGGTATCACATCCCCCTGGGCTCGAATTAGGGAGTTCACAGGTTGGAGTTCAACATGTAGGACTCTGGAGGGGCAAAGCAGCAGCTGGAAAAGGTCTGAGGAGAGATGGAGCACAGCTCTCCTGTAAACACCCGCACAGCATGGAGTCTCTCCCAGCCCAGCACTCAGGGCATCCCAACTGGCTGGCTTCAAGACAACATGGCACCTTAATTCTCATCTATCTAGTACTAAATTATCCCTTTCTATTTTTCCCTTTCTCTGCAAAACTTTGAGAAGCATAAGGACCATCTGAATATCTGGTGGCTTTATGTAGCTCATAGGCTTCTCAGAATACAGAACTAGTTCTCTAGGTCCATCTCATGCTAGAGATTCCCCTTGCACTGGAGAAGCATCAGGAGTGCATGTACAGCCTTGCACACAGCCTGCCATAGGGTTTTCATCAGCTCCTCTTTGCTAGAGGAGCTGCACCCAGCCCGTGATCATCTCTCCTAGTACAAGCTGGTAAGTGGGCAGAGAACTCAGTGCCTTCTCCCTGTTATGAGGACACCCCATCCACAGCTGTGTACCTAGGTAAACTGCCAACAAATTATGGAGGCGAGGCAGAAAATCATTCCTACATTTCCATTTGCAAGATAAATTATAGCATCTGCTTCTGAATTCAAACAAGAGCAATGCTGCAGCCTTTCTAACCTGCTGCTCTTGCTACACAGTCGGTCGTTACCATTTTCTGGCTGTTCTGGGAGCTTCTGTGAAAGGGAGCACATTAACAGACCTCAGACATCTATTAGCAGATGCTTGTCTGGATTGCAATAGAGATCATGACTTGTGTGGTTGCCCACAGCCTCAGAAAAATGGTTAAGGTCTGAAATAAGATGACAGAGATGGCAGATCTGCTCTCACCTAACAGTGCTGAAGGATCAGCAGTCAGGTGTAGGAAGCAAAACAGGAAACCATGGTCTCTCCAGTCTTCCATTAGCAAGCATAGTAGAAATGGTACTAATGTGCCAAGGAAAAGTGACTCAAATGTGTTTTGCCTGTGTCATAGCCTCAAGCTGGGAAATCCACTTTGTGTACCTGCCATGCATTGCCAGAATGCACCAGGCATTTAAGTCCCTTAAGTCACAAAATCTTTGTCAGTATTTTGATATGGGCTGGGAAGAGGCTATGGCTTGCCTGTACATGGCTGATGGAGGCATAAACTAGCATACCTCCTTTGCAGTATATGTCTGTCTCTTGCTCTTTCTCCTGTACCCTCCTTTCCAGTAACACAGCTGCTAATTCACTGGGAAACCTGAGTTTCTCACCTGCAACTGGAGCCCCATTCCTACTGGAAAAAAGTAGGAAACAAGATGCTAATCCCCTTCATAGGGATACTAACCCCCAGGGTATGTGCCTGATGAGCTGGTCAGCTGGTGTCTCTCAGAAGACAGATAAGTAGAGAATCAATCCAGCCCTCCATGGTAAACACATTTTCAGAGTCTGACACCTCTGCTCTGACTCTGAGAGTAGTATGAATTGTACTTTGGAGTTCTCCATGTCTTGGCCACTGGAGTTACAGAAGATGTGTCCCCCCTTTCCTCAGCAAATGATTGGATTAACCTCTCTGATGCACAAGGATGATATAAGAATTGCAATGTGGGTTGAGGCATGTTGTGATAAGTCGTGGTTCACACCAGGCTTTCAGTTGTGCCTGAGCCACTCTGGCAGAGCTGCCCAGTGCTGGCCCTCTCATGGTCAGTGTCTCCTGCCAGGAAGGAGTAGAGAGATGGCAGCCAGCACTGCCGTGCTGCAGGGCACTCCTCGTGGCACTCCTGCTGCCACTGGCCTTCCCTCCAAGAGCCCATCTGCTCATCTTCCTCCCTCCCTCTCATCTTATGCAAAGCAGCTCATTAGTCCGATTAGCAGCCAAGCACCATTTCTGATTGTTCATCAGTGATTCCTTTGTTGCCCTCCATCACTCCTGTTGAGCCTCATTAGTGCTGCTAGGAAGCAGAGGAGCTGTTGGGATATTTATAGGAAGGGTGGCGTGTTCTTTAGGCTTTATTGCTGTCTAATATACCTTCTCCACTCACAACCTCTTCCTTTACCCCAGCCTCCCTCAAAAGCCTTCTCTTAATATGGAGCTTATCCGGGGGGTACACAGAGACAGGAAGGGACTAGTCTGATGGTTTTGAGTCAGGGAAATGAGAAAGACAAGCTGGAGGTATGCAGAGGTTCAGTCCTGGGTCAGGAGTGTACAAACCTACATAGGACAGGGTACCTGGGGTTGAGTCTGTGCCCGTGTGCACACACACATCAGGTGGGGTATCTGTAACAGCCCACAAATGAATCCAAAGGGATCATCATGTGCACACAGCATTGTTGGGGAGTTATATGTCCCAGCTACAAGCACAGCTTGGGCATGCAGCACCTGTGTCAGGGGTTGGGTGTGAAAGCATTTCCATGCAGGACACCCACTTCTCTGCCTGTAAGCCGATGGAGAGCTGTACCATGCTTCCAGCAGCTCCAGAGGGAGCAACTGCCTTGGTTACTTATAAAAATACTCTTTCATGCAGCACTTAATTATGGAGGCAACTAGACAAAGACTAATCATTCATTCTAATACAGGGGAGAATAATCATTCTGACAGCAGGAGATACTTGGCTTCTTTGGGAGGAGAACAGAGTGTGAGGAGGAGGAGGAGGCTGAAGAAAAACTACAGGACAGGGAAAGGAGGAGAAAGGAGGAACAAAATCCTAAATCAGTTACCCAGTACAGACATCTTTATGACTTCATAAATGGAATATGCTTAGTGTCGGCAATCTTTCCCAGCATCACGAGGACACCACTCCCTAGTCCAAGCCTGAGGCCCTGATCATGCCAGAAGTCAAACCAGGTGACATTTTAATATCACTTTTCATCTCAAGATTGCATCTTCCTTCCAAAGGGTCCCAAAGTGTTTTTATAACCTTTCCAGGCACATAACTCATGTCTTGTGGCACTGAAATAGAGTATGTTCCTGAGAAGGATGAGCCACCTCCACCACTGTGCAGGAATTTTGGACATAAAGCAGTGACAGCTTCTGTGTCCCTCTTAAACCATGGTGTGTGCATGTGCATGTGTGTGAGGAGGGGGATTTCAAGGCAGCAGAATGCAATTGCAGAGTATGGAAGCTGGCCAGGAGCTCTAGCCAAATCCTCAGCTAATACGTAGGTTAGCACTGGGGAGCTGTAAGAAACAGCACTGGTGATCCAGAGTGTGACAATCCTCCCTCTGCCTTCCTGGTGGGTCACGCCTCTACAGGTGGTCAGACTTCTGCATGGCTGGGGATAGCTCTTGAAAGGTTGCAAGCCATTTTCCTGACATTGGTAGTCAGTCCTGATCAATCACCAAAAATTATGGTATTAATCCAAGTGTCTTGGACAAAATCCAGGTTTAGGAAATGGCATCACACACTTCTACATTCCCCCTTTTGGGCTTCAAGTAAGTCCAATGACTTTTTCTTTCAGAGCAGTGCCTTGCTGGGAACAGAGATGGCTCTGTTCCACTCTACTTCTCCCACAGTCCCTGAGCGTCTGCTCCGTGCCCACAGCTGGCATGGGTGATATGGATCCCCTGTTCAACACAGTGTACCTATCAGGCTGTTCTGCACTGTGGCTGGTGAAACACTGTCCTGTACTGCCCACGGTGATGAGTCTTCCTTACTCCCCACCAGGGATGCTGCTAGCTGACAGACATGAGGCATGGTTGGCCTTCACTCTCTGGGAAGTGCTGCTCTGCTTTGTCCAGAAGACCTCACAGGAAATCAGCATCTGTGACACATTATGAGCAAAAGCCATGTGAGGATTAAACAGAGCCTTCTATCCCAAAAATCTGTCAGGAACTGACCCTTCCCTTCCTCAGCCAGTGGACTGCTGCAGTGCAGCCCAAAGCTGTTGGAGAACATCTGCACTCCTGCACAAACAGAGCTGTCTCTCTGGCTCCCTTAGTAGCAGGAATAGAGCTTTCCCTGCCCTCCGCAGCTGCAGGCCATCATGCATACAGTATTAAGTTTGTATCTCCTCTGCCTTCCTCACTGCTGTCTGTCTCCACTTCCAGCTAATTTAGTTGACTGCTCTGGTTATGAAGAATCATGGTGTCTAGGCACCAGGAGTAATATTTAGCATGATATTACCATTTTCACATCCCAAGGCTGTGCAAACATTAACTAACGCTAACTCTAATTAGCTGCAACTCACTGGAAAGTAGGTAAGCTTGATATTAACCCCGTTTTTATAGCTGGTGACACTAAGACTCAGAAGGCTCAAGTTACTTGTCTCTGCTATGGAGGTGAGTTCAGATAAAGTAGCAGGATAAAAATGGGCAAATACGTGTTCCAGGCTGTTTCACCATTCTGAGGGGTATTCTGGCCTCTCTGACAGCGTGCATTTGACCCAGACATACCTCAGGAGCTGAGCACAGGATGCCTCAGTCCTGCCATGCCACAAGCACGTGTGCTATGCTCAACCAGCTGAGAACCCCTCTGCTGTCTGGTGGGGCCCTCACGTGCTGCCATCTTCCCGAGAACACCCATCTGGCAAATGCAATGCCACCAGGGCCCAAGGAGGTTTCCTGAAGCCATAGTCGTACAGAGCAGTACAGTAGAGACTTCCCCTTTCTCCCATTTTCCCACCTGAAAGTTGTTGAATGAAATGGCAAAAGACTGCACTGACTGTGCTAGAAGCTGTATTATGAGTGGAAAACGATGCTCTGAAGTCCTGCCAAGGTCCAGTTAGCAAATGCTGGAGAATAAATGCAGTTTCTAAACACTGCAATTCTTTCTAAACAGAGTATGGCTCTTGTGAAGGGACATTTTATTTTTAGATGTTTTGTTCTTCTCCACTACAATCCAAAGTTATCTAGAATTAGCATTTCACACTCAGGAAAAGAGTCAGGGAAGTCCTTCCTTCTTCTTGCATTCTTGCCTCCTCTGCCTCATAGCAGACCTTTCAGCAAGGTCATCAGGAATAGATGGACACGCTGCAAGGTTGTTTTAGGAGAGGTTCCCCATGAGATAGCTGCTAACTGATGCAATTAGTTTGTCTCAAAATTCCCCCAAACCACTTCTATTAGCAGTAGCCCTCACCTTCACACCTCCCTGGTTCACCACACCCTGCTGCTCTAGCTTCCTGCCCAGAGGTGGCTGCATATTCCTTGAGGATGCATCCACTCATGCTCCCTTCACTGCATTGCTTGAAGGGGAGCCTGAGCTTTGAGCTGAGCTGTCCCCGTATTTGCAGCATGAGAAGTTAGGGTCTCTCTCTTACATATACCCTGTGAAACTTTCCCTAATTAGTGTTGCATTTATAAGGACAGAAAGTTTGGGAAAATACCACAGTTAAAGTGATTGGTGAAAAATACCTTTGCCCAATGCAAGGAATGGGTGGGAAAAGGGGTCAAGGGTAGCACTGTCTGAAGGTGCTGATTCCTGAGTGGAACAGGATGCCACTGTGCAGTCCTCTTCCTTTGTACCATTTTGCTACCATATAAAATCCAGATGCATGCAGCTCTGGGATATGGTAGGCAGTTTTGGTCCCCGCTTCCCAGGAGGACAGCGTGGAGTCAGAGCATGGAGGCATGGAGAAGAGCAACTAAAATGGCCAAGGGTTGGGGCAGCCACTGTGGAAGGATAGGGCAAAATGGCTGTGTTGTTGCTTTGAGAGGAAAATATTAGGAATCTTTACAGACTCCCCAGTTCTGTCAATGGCTTACCAAATGCCACGGTCCTGGTGGGGTACACAGTGAAGGCACCGCTGAGAGCAGTTGGGCTCCAATGCTATTCCAAAATACCATCTCCTACTGCCACCATAGGGCACTGAGAGCTGAGTTATGGGGACCACTGCTCTGACTCAGTGGGCCATTACATTTTCTGTCACACCTATATCATGCGCAGTGGGTGTGCTTTCACGCCAAGCGCAGCCGATACGGAGACATACCGCACAAATGGAAACCTGCAGGTGTCCAGTCCCAGTACACCACCCACCACCTCCAATCCAGTCACACCTCAGTGTACACAGTGGGCAGGCAGCAGAACAGGCAGGATCCAGGCACCTTTCAAGCACTGACTCCTTTATACAGCCACCAAACTGCTCCAGTGTTAGCTACAGTTGTAGCCTCACACAGCAGGACTTGTGCTTGAAGCCAACAGGGCTGTGGCTGAGCAGGAGGAATAAAGAAGCCATTTCACATTCAGGTGGTGTCCCCACTCTCTCTGTGAAAATGGGGCAGGGGGAAAGGTGCTAGGGACTTTTCAACAGATACTGTTGTTACCCAGGCACCCTGAGGTGCTTAAGGACAGAAGGAAGGATGAAATTGCAGTTACTTCCAGTGTACATGGGAAGATGAAGTTTTGAGTCCAGCCAGTAGCCACAAGCCACCTGTCAACTGAGATGAAGGCTTTGCTTGTTGTTACTGTACTACTCAACCCTTCTTTCCTCACTAAATATATTCAATAAGCAGTGCTCAATCTGACAGATGTCTTGCAGTTCACACATGAGTTACAGCCAGAGTTTACAGGGAAATGAAGACAAAGAAGGATTTATATAATCTGTAGAGTTTCTCTCCATTCATAGCCTGCCTTCTTAATATTCCCTGCACACCTTTGCCTCAGGACTACAGCCCTGCATTAGGGCTTCTTCATTCAACATAGTATGTATAGTCTTTGATAGCAGAAGACATCATATGTAGGAACAGGTGGTAGAGAAAGAAAGAAGCAGAGGAGGAGAGAAAATTATCCCTCCTTCAGTTACATTCTTTATGGAGAGGAAAGCAGTGTCAAATTGAGGAGCTTTAAGAATTAATTTAACCACAGGCTTTGGAGCACACACACCTACCTTCACAAAGTTGCATGTGAATATTCTGTATTTCTTTTGCAGAGCATCTTTTTAGCTCACACTGACTCCTTTGCTAAGAACTGGAGTGCTCTGCTCTTGCACAAATCTCAACTAATGCGGCAGAGTTGAATGAGAGACCTTATCAGGGGAGATGATTTTATTCTAAACCCCTGATTTCATTCACACTCATTCCTTCATGTCCACATCTTCTCAGGCACCAACAGGTGTGTGCCAGTGTGCTCCAGCCAGGACTCCTTCCAAAGACAGGGGGGCGGGGGACATGATATAATGTGTCACCACATCTCTAGGGTTCATCTCAGGCTAGTGGCCAGGCTGGGTTTGGATCTGTCTTTTTTTCACTTTAAGAATTCACAGTGATTGTGATCTCTTGTCTCCTTACCTGGTTCCACCTTTCAGAATAATTAGGAAAGATTCTCTTTAGTTGCCTTACCTGGATATCTTTAATGGTTCAAGGCTTGTCCTTTATCTTAATGTCTTCAGTCTGTCTTCTGCATCATTCCCAGTCTGGGTGTTTTGAGAAGCTGCAAGATGTGGTGTGATCTTGATGATCTTCTAGCTTAGGTGTGATCAACAGCTGTCATTCCTGTTCTTCTGCAATGTCCTCTGGTGCTGTTCATGCCAATCCATTCAACTCTCCATGTTTCTGTTAGATCTCTGCAGTATCTCTGGCTGAGGCGTAGTCACAGCCCACACACCTTCCATCACTATGCCTGGAAGATCCTATCATAGAAGACAGACATTTTAAATTCAGGGCATATTTAGCTGAAGTAAAGCTATTTCACTCATTGGTGATTCTTGTGTCTGTAAGAAGTATGTTCTGACTGCACAGTAACCTGCTACAGACTTCATCAACATGACTTCAGTTACCAAGAGACATGTGGATGTGTAGAAAACCTGTCCCTTGCCTGGCCAGTGTCAAATCTGGACTATAGGCCAGAGTAATTAGGAAGAGGGGGAGGGGGAAGAAGTGAAAGGGTAAATTCGTATTTGAGCAAATAAAAAAAAAAAATCAACAGGTTGATTTTTTTTCTGATTGGACAGCTGGGCTGAGCCTTGGCAGAGTGAGACATCTTGCTAGTGAGGCTGGGAAAGGTTTCTGGTGAGTTCAGTTTCCCAGAACTGCATTTTTGTCATTTGCCACTCAGGTCCTCTGGGCTTAATCAGAGCTCCATTCCCCAGAGTGGTGTCCCAGCAGGCATCCAGTAGCTTCTCATTACAGATAAATTCAGGATCGTGCTGTGACGGACTAAACAAGGTGCATATTTACTGACGTACTTGGGTGTCTGGGAGTTTCTGAAGATATCAGTAGGACCCTGGCAGGCACCTACATTTTGTTGTAAATCTTCTCCCAAGGACTTATCCTGCACACAGTAGAAGCTCAAAGCAGGAATGAGATCACCACAGCTTCTTTCCATCCCTGGACCCTATCCAATAGCTGGAGCTGCACTGGCAGCCATGGCAGTGCGGAGGTGACACCACTGACTTCAGGAAAGGTGGTTTTATTCCTCCACTCATTAGGACAGGTGCCTAACAGACAAGGATATCCGGGACAAATTTACTTGTATTGGATTTGGGTCCTTAAGTAGAGTCTCACATTGATGTCTGCACCATCTCCCCAGAGCTGCCATGTGCTGCACACAGCTCCTCTTCCTGAACACAGAACTCCCTGTGCTCAGCCCCTAGAACTTCCCAGCAACTCAAAATACAGAACTAGATCTGGACTGAAATTAGTGGAAGTTGTATGCAAGAGATTTTTAGAAAAAAGTGGTATCAAATGGGAATGTGATGGTTTACCACTTGCAGATGATATTGCTTGTATTTTAGCAGCAAAAAAAGTCAGTGTTTGTGGTAATGCTTCAAAATGGCATATAATGTTGATGGATTTGTGGTTTTTATTATTATTATTATTATTATTATTATTATTATTATTATTATTATTACTAATGGTTTTTTTTCAGCTGGCATTACATTTAAGGTTACAGTGTCTGTAAGACAGGGAGGTGAAGTAAGTCAGGTCACTGACTCTGCCTGAACAAGATCTAAATGACCCCCTGAGTTTCTTCCAGCCTGAATCTACAGGTTTGCCCCCAAAACATAGTGGCTGTTATCAGCTTTAGAATAATTACTCTCTGAATACTGAATTTATCACATGTATGAGAGAGTGATTTCTTTATTTCTTTGCAGTAGCAATCCCTAAAAAAATATTTAAAGCATCTAACTCAAAATAACATTGAACCTGGAAGACATGTAGGGGAACACACATGAAAAAAGAGCTTATATTCACAAACAAAAATAAATCAAAACCCGCAGCACCCAGGAACTTAAAGAAGTTTTGAGGCTTTTTATAGAGTTGAGAACAAGTTAGCTCCCTTGTAATCACTAGAATGATAGGAGATGGCTGAAATGGATGAAATACAATGCAGCTCTTTTGTAGGCAGTGAGCCTTTATCACTCCACCTACTCTCTCTGTTCACCATCACTGAGAGGAAATATATGGATTTTCTCTAGATAAGGAGAAGGGGTAACATAAGGAAACAGGAGATATGAATAAAAAGACTGAAATAATTACTTTTACAGCGAAGATCTCCTGGGAAGTATGGCAATGCAGAACTGATCTTATTCTGCTTACCTAACCTCTGTCAAGAGGCGCTTTGGGCAGGTGTCCTGCTCTGTATGGTAATAAATCAGAGCAGCTGTGGCATTGAGGCTACTGCCTGGTCCTCACAGTCAGTCACAAAAGCGTTGTTCAGTTTAGGGTCTGCAGGATGCTTCACCAAGCTGTTACAAACTTACAACCCATATTACGCCACCATCGTAATTTGGCATTAGAAGAGGTTAGACAGAGCGTAAGTGCTGTCATTGTTGTGGATTTCTGCATTAAATTGTAATTTGTTAAACAAAAATCCCAGGTGATCCTAGGAGGCAGCATCCTTGCTTCCTCAGAGGCAGCCTAAAAAGGGTTCAGACATCTAGCAGGAAAATGAATAAGCTCAGCAAATATCTTGGGCATGTAAGCAGAACACATCAAAGGTACCTGAAGCTCTGCAACTTTGTGATCTGCATCCTATCTTGAGCTATGACTGTCTCCAGAGATGTAGAGAAAGATGGAAAAGGAAGAAAATTCAGAAGACTCCTCCTTCAGGAGGAGTAAAGCCTTTCTAAGTCCTGACAACTGCAGAAACATTGAATATAAGCCTGACACAAGATAAATATAACAGAAAGAGAGACTGAGTTCCCTCCCCTTTGATAAGATGATGGAATATATAGTTAAGTACTCATATTTCAAAGCTATTTCCTCTCTTCAGAAATGCACCTATTTAGTTACAGATAAGCTTATCAAGCTTCTAACATATACTACTGAACAGGGTTCAAAGATTTCAGTGGTGGAGGTAAGACTAGAGATAAAATGAGCCCTGGATCTTGACTAGATACCTTGCCAAAGATCCAGATCACTAGACATGATTTCAACACTTTAAAATCAGAATATTGCATGCAGACACATCTGCTTTCAGTCACCCCACCATGGTTACAGATCCCACCTTGGTTACAGAACATGTCACCCAGTTATGGAGAGCTGTTACCTTTCCAGCATAGTTTCATATCCACACAAATTAATCCCAAATTCATGTTGCAAATGGTATCTCCAACCCTGAAGCAGTGATCAGTAGAATGGCAGCAGCACTACACAGACTGTCAGGGTGTTGTGCATTGTAGGACAAATTGATTCTGAATATTAGAAAGGGACAAACTCTTCCTGTAACAACAGACACTGTGGGCTCTTCAGTAACCACTCAGAACAGAGCAGCTCTGCTTTTTACACTTCACTTGGAAGGTAGAATACATAACCCGAAAATAGAAGCTGAAAGCATCTGAGATTCCAGGAAGAATGATATTTTCCAAAACTGTATGTAGCCTGCTATGCTAACTATGCACTTGCTCAGCCTGAACTTGCAATTTAAATTATGTTGAAATGGGCTAAGAACTGGGACAGGGAAAGAAACCAGGAAACCAGTCTCCAGCTGGCTTTTCCCATCTTTGGACAGTACCCAGCACTGAAGGACTCCAATCTGGATTGTTAGACTGCTCCCCAGGCCTTTGACCATTACCATCCTGGTAAAAATCCCAAACAACATAGCAATAGCCAAGTGCTGCTGCAAAGGAAAGGTTAGATAAGCAGCATGTAATGTCACCTGGAATTTGTCAGAGGAACCCGAATTAACCTCTATAGCACTGAAAAAAGACATGAGGGTCTCTGTTCATATCCTTTCCAGAACTGCAGTGAACCAAGCTCAGGTGATCCACTATGTGCCCACCACAGAGTGGCTACCCACTTAATTTTCCTCGAAAGGTCCACATCCACGCATGGATCAGGACAGATCTCCCTCTTTACATGCACAAAAACAAGTGAGAAAGGCACATCTCTGTACCAGGGACACTGGAAATTAGGGGGCACAGATGTGTAGAGGGAGAAATGTTGGGAAAGAGAATTTGAGCAAAATATTTGCAGAGTCTGTATGATTGGCTTTGGGTGGTGGAAAGGATGAAAAGGGACTCCCATATGGGGATTTGTTGCCATCTCAAGGTGTGTAGTGTATGCCAAGGCTGGGATAGAGTGAGGCTTATTGCAGCTCCCATGTACTTAATGATCAGATGTGGAGAAAAATTAATGGCACAATACGGGGATTCTCCTCTGCCTGTGGATTTTGTGAGCTCCAAACCTCTCTGAAAAATGAAAAGAAAAAAAGCTAAAAGAGATTGGCTATCAAAGCTGAGCAGGGAGAGGTTTTTGACTCACATAAAGTATTAACTCCAGATTTGCACAGCAGCCTGTTGCACTCTTTGAAAGTACCACTGGGCAAGGAGAGAAAATTCTTTTCTGGAGATGATTTAAATATTTGTTATTCTATTGGAGGTGGGATGTCCAATTTGGAACAAACCCTCAATTTTCACAGGAAGATAGGTCTTCTTAGCTTCGAGCAAGCCAACCAGTAGGCTGCCAATAGACAAGAAAGCCTATCTCTGTACAAGTGAAAGGTGATTTGCTGCTCAGGTGGGCACAAGAGGAGAAAGGGATATCTCCCAGAGAGGTCAGGAACCAGACAAACTGTATGCTTGACCTGGCAGGCAGCCTCCATGAAGATACCCATTAAGATCAAAACTGCTCCGTGGTCCTCCAAACTGAAAGATCGTGAAAGCAGAGAAACCAGTCTGACACAGCAGGACTTTTTTTGAGTAGTAAGGAAGTACTGAGTAAGGAAGCCTCATAACCCAGCCCATGGAAATTTTCTGAGGACTGTCTGGGTCATGAGAAATCCAATCTGTATCTAGGAAAAATCAAATGTTCTCTCTGACACAACAAGCTGGTTCAATCCCGTTTCAAATGGCTCAAGCAACTGAGCATTCCTGATTGTCCCTTTATGTGACCCATTTTTTAATGGTGGCCAAGGGGTTCTGGAAGCAGTATAAACTGCAGTAATATTTGAAGGCCTCCCTACCCTCAGCCTCTCCATGGCCATGAGCCATTCTATAAAATCCTAGATAGATTAAATTAGATAGACAATATGAAGAAAAAGTTAATTGTTGGTGTCACCCAGGCTGGTACATCT
The DNA here is from genome assembly GCA_013398275.1 of Promerops cafer. Classification (NCBI taxonomy): domain Eukaryota; kingdom Metazoa; phylum Chordata; class Aves; order Passeriformes; family Nectariniidae; genus Promerops; species Promerops cafer. Next base: position 452,906 of record VZSE01007021.1, on the reverse strand, counting down.
CATTGCTTAATTAACCAGTAAGTCACCACAGGTGGCAGATCTTGCCCCATATAATAAGATGGGGAAAAGTTGCCTCGAGGGGCTACCAGAGAGCATACAGAAGTACTAGCACAGCCCCTCTCCCTCTTGATGTTGCAGTTGGCTGGGTAGTGGACAAGACGACGAGCTAAAGGTCTCTTCTGTCAGCACAGCCCACACAAGAAGGAGGCCTGGAGACACCACCGAATGAGGCTGGAAGCACTTCCTACATCACAGTAAGGACAGTGGTGCTGCAAAGAGCATGCCAAGGGGAGCACAGCGCTGGCCCAGCATTTCTCTCCCCACCTTTCTCATCTGGGCCAGCCGTGGTGCTGAGCTCCTCTGGCACAGCTGAAGGCTGCAATTCTCTTTTGGGTCACAGGTAGGGTTCTGAGAGCCATAAAGCCTAGAGCTCCAGGGACACTGCTGCAGCAAAAGACATGCCAAGGGGAGCACAGCACTGCAACTAATACTGCTCCCTCCTCACCTTCTCATGTGGGCTACTCACAGTGTTGGTGACCACAGCCGTGGCTGCCGGGGAGTTTCAGGTAAGAAAAATTGGGGGTGTTTAGCCTGGAGAAAAGTAAGTTCAGGAAGACCTTATCGCTCTCTACAACTATCTGAAAGGAGGTTGTAGCCAGGTGGGGGTCAGTCTTTTCTCCCAAGTAACAAGCAATAGGGGGAGAGGAAACACCCTCAAGTTGTGACAGAGGATGTTTAGACTGGAATTTTTTTTCTTTGTTATATTAGGAGAAATTTCTTCACCAACAGAGTTGTGAAGCACTGTAACAGCTTGCCTAGAAAAGTGGTGGAGTCACAATCCCTGTAGGCATTTATAAAACATGTGGATGAGGCACTTGAACTTGGTTTAGTGATGGACTTGGTAGTACTGGGTTAACAGTTGGACTTTATCTAAAAGGTCCTTTCCAATCTAAATGATTCTATGATTCTGTATTCTATGATTCCTAATAGCTTCTCCCCATGTGGCAAGGCAGACCAGCCCCCCTTTCTGCTTTTTCAGAGGCTTTAAACACCTAATTAATTAGTACTCAAGTCAGAGTTTTATGTAAATTTTATTTAAATCCCAATCAGTGCTCTCATTTCCTTGCAGAATTATTTTTACCATAGCGTCAGCACTCAGGTGGGCAAGGAACAAAACTACCTGGGGAGCAGAACCCTATGTGCCCAGCCTGACAAAGAGACTGGGAGTACCAGGACCATGGGAGAGGCTGCCAGATGGAACAGAGACATTCCCAGCATGCAAGCCAGTGCTGAGGGGAAGGAGTAGGAGCAGTTATGGCTTCAGGGCACTGATAAGCTCTGGCAAGAGTTGAAGCAAGCAAGTGTTGACTGTGGAGCTAACCATGAAGTGCTGTCTCCTAAGAACTTAGAGCCCCTCCAGTGGGGAATGGCCTAACACACAGGGATGCTGATGCTACAGCCACCAAAGGGATGCTGAGAGTAAATCTAAAAACCAGTCTCAATCTAGGGGCAGTGTTTTTAGCCTACTTGCAAAAGCAGGGAGTATCACAGCAGACACCTCAGTGGAGCCTGAGCATCATTGCTGGAGCTGCCAGGGATGGGACTGAGTCTGTCGGGATCAGTCCCTCTGCTACGAAGGTTTGGTGGACATCCAAGGGTGAGGATCAAAATGTTGCTGCCTCTCTCCAGTTTATGGAGAAAGCAAAGATTCTTTAGCATCTCCCACTAGGCCATTAGACTGAAACAAGGTGCTTCAGATCACAAAGAGGAAGCAGTCACTAACCTGTGACATAACTACACAGAAGAGGTAGGAGGATCTAGCAAGAAAGTCCCAGATTGCTTCAGATTGGGAAAGTGACCTCATTCAGGTGATCCAGAAGCAGAAAATGAGTTAATGCAATAGGATCCCCTGTTCAGCAGCAAAGGACAGCTGCTTCTTCTTCATGACTGCTGTTTCACAATTTCCCTGGGAGTTCTTCCTCTTCATGCTGCTTACATCCCCTTTTCCCTGAGGCAGCCATGGTTCACTGAGGTCAGAAAACAGTAAAAACCTGGTCTACAGTGCAGTCTGTGGAGTGCAGATTTTCAGCCACCACATATGACCTTCCACAGGGGAGACAGTTTTGGAATGTCTTTTTATCTCATCTTGTTCTGATTTTTAGCAGCAGCCAGGAGACTGAGTCAATGCAAGTGGCTGTGCCTCGTGCTGGATAGATTCATGTTGTTAATCCTCTCTGCCAATCCTTCAACAGTTCTCACTGTGCTACTCAACTCTTCAGAAATCTATCAATTTGATAAAAGATACCTCATCTTTGGTTTCTATCTCATGAATCCTTCTCCTATCTTCAGCCTGGATAATTATAGTTTATTTCTTAGGGGAGATGGAAGGAAAGGATTTGCACTGGAGTCACAGTTAGCATCTACTACCCAGAAAAACAGGAATTCTGCCACTCATGGCAAAAAGGCTCAAAGGCAGTATATACTCTCTTAGTGGGAGAAACAAAAAGCATGCCCACTACCAATTTCTAAACATCTGCGGACTGGGGAAAGTCACCCATTGCTATCACCAGTGGAATCATTAGAGAGAAGAGGGTGCAATATCAGAGCATGAACTTCATATTAATGCCATCAACCATCAATACTTAAGACTTGGAAAATTGAGACCAGGTCTCTCCTAGACTCCCTTACAGTCATGGTGCATGCACAGAGAGAGTGTGTGCAACAGCTTTGGGGACACTGGAACAATTCCAGCATGATATTAGTCAACGTCTAATACTGCTTCATAACCAATTAGGTTTATTAATTTTCCCTGCCACCCAGAGTATTTTGTGTGATGGCAGACAGATGTTCGCCAAGTGTTTGCAGACTGGCTTAGCTAATACTTTTGATAACCTGAACCTGCAGAGCAGATGCGTTAACAGATTTTGACATGATGCCATTAGTTTTGCCATCGATGGCAGGGAGGGATGAGGGGAAAGAAAGAGAAGAACAAATAAATAAATGTTAAGTTAGAGAGAAGAAGAAATGTCAATATATAGGCTTCCTTCTTCCCCCCAGAACACGCAGTCTAGGCTCTGGCAGACAGTGTTCCCATCTGCACCATTCCTAGGGCAAGGGAGCAGATTCCTCAACTGGCTCCATTCTGCCAAAATCCCCTCCTTCACTCTCCACCTTTACCCCTTCCTTTGAAGTGTGGTTGCATAGACTTCCATCTGGCTTCATGAACACACACACATACTTTGAGACTAGAGCAAGGAGGGTGCTCAAGATACAGAGACAGGGAAAGTGCATGGCAAAAGGCAGATAGTGGTAATACAGAAACAGTCTCTTTTCTCTTCCTTCCGATGAGTCAACACGATGAATCTGTTGTGTAAAACATATGCTGCTTGTACATTTGCATAAAATGAGGCAGCAAGATCTAGGACTGTTCATTAAGGGGCTGAATTCAAACCTTATTTTTAATCTCAAGCTTACTCTCTACTTATAATTAGGCCTCTTGTCAGTCATTGAAGCTCTGTCTATGTGCCTTTCCTTACCCTTAGGAGAGGATTAAACCTTCTACCTAAGGAGTTGTAAAGAACTGATTCTACATCCATAAAACCCTGTGCTTTACACCAGTGAAGAGATAAACAAATAGTTTACATCTGAGCAATATCCGAAACAGACACAGTGAGCCTTCCAAAATATGACAGAGAAAACCCACATCAAAAGATTCACTTCACCTTTCTCACTGGGAGTTAACACCACAGGCAGAGGCAAAACAGGGGAAACAGAAGAGAGTGACAAGCCACCACCTTTGCCAACAGACACCGTTGCCATGCTGGAGATGAGTTCAGGAAGCTGGTGACAGCTGCCTTTTTCCCAGAGAAGACAAACAAATGCAGTAGCCTGGCATCAATTTGCAGCCTTTTTATAACATCTGGTAGCACGTTTTACAAATTAAACTCATGAGACCTATGGACGCATTACTGGCTCAAACACAACTCCCTTCGGATAAAGGATGACCTCTTCTGCAGTAATATTGTGTAGAAAACTGCAGCATCTCTGCCTGTGTGTCATTTGACCAGATGTTCATCACACCAGTCAATGTTTCCATAAGCCCATACACCATCAGATTTCAAATCCATCCTTTTACGGTAACAAGCATTTTGATAGAAACCAGCAGATATTCATTGAAGAGGACAGAGAGATTAACACCATGTCATGGCTCAGCAAGTACTGCTGTTCGCACTCGCTAGGCACACATATTTGCCTCCCCTCCAAGACAGTGGGGCAGAAATCATCCCCACCAAAACATCCTTTTCCTCCATGGGAATACTGCACCGTAACCAAAACCAGCACTGGGGTATTGGGTGAGCCTTTGTGAAGGCTTTTTCTTTGCCTTTCATGAGAATGTTGTCTGGGCCGTTTCCTCCTTTCTGGGAAGTTAAGTTCCCTCATTTATCAAGGGATCATTATTCCCAGCTTGTACAGCTTTGCACAGGCTTTCATGAAATCAGGACGGCAATTTAAGGTACATCTGATTTATACATTATCAAAGAGGAAGTCACTTAGGAAAATTATGTAAGCCTGCGTGTGTCTAAATACTCCATCTCCATTATACAGACGTGGCAGGCAGTGTCCTTCCCGGCGAGAGTTCCAGCCGCTCTGGGATTAGCACAGTTTGCCTGCGTAAAACATTATCAGCGCAGTGAGGCAAAAGCAAAGACCTCATGGCTCCAGCCCCCTCTGCCATGCATCAGGCAGCTCGGTTTTTCTGTTTTAACTTATTCCAGCAGTAATCCTAAAATCAGGGCAACAATTAATTAAGGCAGAGTTCTTTCAGATGCAGGGGAGACTTGCAGAGAAAGAGCCTGCATTCCTATAGGCCATGAATTCCAAACCTTCCCTTGTCTAGCATAAATTATATGAAATCACCAATGTTAGAAGATATAATAATGTAGGGGAACAGAAGATTATTCAGAAGGGCATGGCTGATTGCTGATTTATTAGCATCTAGCTTCATGGTGTCGGTCAAGTGAGTGTCAGGGGAGGGGAGCAGAAGGCCACAACCTTGTTCTCTACCCTTTATTCGGCCAAATTTGAGGCTTAATGTTCACAGAAAGAACTATGTTCCTCAAGAAATGTCCCTATAGAGACTATAAAGACAGGGACAATAGAGAGCCTTGACACTTTTCTTTTTTCATGGAAGCAGGCTGATCTGAAGAAGAGGCTTCTTTGTACAAGCCTTTGGAAACATGGTGCATCACAGCTACTGTGGATTAGAGCTCTTGGCTCTAGTCCTCCCCTAATATATTGCAGTGGGTCGGTTTGTCTGGCACAGCACAGACACTCTCTTGCCTCTTGGCTCCATATACCCTGTTATTTCCCTTTTATTCTGCCCCTGGCAGAGACATCACTACAGAGAGAGAACGAATTATTTGTTCCTGTACTGGCAAGGATCTGGAGGGAAAAGTGGTGGCAAACAATTGCATCTCCCCAGATGACTCGTCAAAGTTCTCTTTCCCAGTCAGGAGTACAAACCTCACTGTCATCTCAAGGATGGTGTGGGATGTCCCCTGCCATTGCATTGTTCCCTCCAGGATGTGCCACTCTAGGATCACCAAGACACCCTTACAGGACTGGCAGATTGGCCACAGGGCAATTAAGACTTCCTTGATGGTAGTTTGAGAATAATCCAACTAGGAGATTGAAGGAGAGGTAGCTTCCCAGGAAGCACCCCAGCATAGTCAACTATTTGTGCAACAGATTGTGAAAGAGCTAGAACAAAAGCTTTAGAGAGCAATGGAGTTCTAGTGGCCACCCGGATAGCTCTGCAAGGGTCTGTATCAATGCTGCTCTTACACAGAATATGCCAGAGAGGGTAGCAAGCCAGAGGTACTGAAGTATTAATCTTCTGGCAGTGTTTCCCTTGCATGGTGTTTGGAAGGAGACAGAAGGGTCTCTGCTGCGATACTTCTCCCCAGGTGTAATGTCTTACAATAAACACCATCAGCAATTCACCCACACAGAAAGCTGTAACTCTGTTCAAACAACCATTTATGTTACCCTCCTACACTGCAGGAGAAGAAAAACATCTTCTTCCAACCCTTTCCTGATTACAGACACATCTGCACTGCAACATACAGGTGCAACTGCTACCCATGCAGAAACATCCCTACTGACTTAAAACTAGGTTATGTGGGTGACAGTCTAACCCCAACAGTGAATCCTCCTGCATCAGCAGCCAAAGGCCACCAGGCTAGCTGGGATCTGTGGCAATGTCTGTGCCAACTATGATATGGGCAGACAGAAAATCATCTTACTTACCAGATGAGTGGTACAGATTGCTATTGCATCTCAGCTAGGGTGCTCTCCCCAGCCCAACTGCAAACCCTTTGTGTGGGCGTGTTGTGTTTCATCGTAGGCCTACCTGGACATGCTGCTTTCTGTTATGATATAATTGGCATTAACACAACACTCCTTAGTGATGTTTAGTTTAGTATCTTAATGATAGGCCCTGGTGCTAACTGCTGATATACAAGGAGTCTTGGAGGGCTTGACCAGGAAATCTGCTTTTCTCATGCCAGGCTATTGCAGAGGGCACATATTCATCCTTACCTGATTCTAGGCCGTAGTGGCATCGGCCCCGAGTCAGGAAGCAGATGACCAGAAGATACTCAGCTAAGGCTGCAATCAAGAGCTGCACAAGTAGACATCATGCTATCAACCAGCTGGACTCAAGTGGCATTTGGACTCTACAGCCTCCAGTTTAGGGCTTGGTGTCACTATCATTAGCTCTAAGAAGCCTCTGCAGAGGTTTGCTTTATCAGTTAGTTGTTCTCTGATAGGTTCCATAGTTAAATAATCTTTTTTACCAATGAGATCCTTACCTGTGAACTTCCAAGTTCACAGCTGGTAGCCTCAGGAGTAAACTTTCCTCAGGGATAGCAGGAAATGTGTGACAGGTAGAGTCCATAAACCTTAAAATATTATAATTATGAAAGTTGTAGGTTTCACAGTGATTACACACATGACTTTGAAAAGTGATCAGGAGTCACTCAAAGAAAATTAAATCTACCCAATAGGATACAGTCAAACCATACTTATTTTAAAGCTTTTGCAGCCAAGAGATGCTCATCTTGTAACCTCATCCAAACCATACTTCTCTTTCAGACTCCAGGGCATTGGGAGGTTTACTGCATTTTTCAACTTAACCTATACTAAATCAGCATGTGAAGAACCAGCAAAGCACACCCCCAGCCCCGGCATCCAGCAGTCTCTGGCTATCTGCTATGGTTCTCATCTTGATTTGGCAAGAGGAAGAAGTCACATGTCTGTTCTCCAGATAGGTCCAGGTTTTCAAGGGGATCCAGCAGGTTTTTGAAATAAATGTTGCCCAGAGCCTCATCAATTGCACTAAGTACAAAACTGATAAACCCCAGAATTCAAAGCTCACATAAAACCTGCGTCTGGGGACTATCAGAATTTTTATATATTTTTTTCTCTTGAGTTATTTGGGCTGCGGCAGGAACCTATTAGTTGATCTTTTAATAGGTGACATTTCTGGGAGCATTTGCTCCAATTTGAGAGGTAATTTGTATCAGCTGTTCTGGTTCCTGTTCCGTGACTCTTTTCCCCTCCCCTGCAGCGGGCACCTGAGCCGGCAGCTTTTATATGTGTGCTCTGAGATAGCATGAGAGTGAAAAGGGTCACTTTTATGCAGGATGAGAAAAATGTTTAACACCATGGGATCCTGACAATGTCTGTACTTGTGCCTTTACCAGTGTAAAGAGCCAGACCCGAACACATCTTCTGCAGAAAGGGGTACTGAATTATATCTCCCTTTTCATTCGAAGACAGAGAGAATATTTTAAACTTTCAACTGTTTAATTGTCAGTACCCTAAACCAATACTCATTTGGATGCCATCCGTCATTTGTTCTTTGTACCATTTACCTGACAGTTTGCATTTAACAATTTGCATAGCTATAAGTCCTGCTGCTCCCAGTGCTTGCAAAAAACACAACCTGAAATTTGAAAACCCAGGTTAACTTTGGGCATTCAGCAAGAAGATCTTGCAGGTTTGATTATGCCAAGTGAACATATTTTCCAGAAATTTAAAGGTGTACATATAGATATGAGATATGATTGAAGGAGTTGCTACATCCAGATGCTCCCTACATCCCCTCCCTTGTGCTGGGTCACTACCCAAGACCCAGCCCAAACTGCTTTCCTGTTGGGTTCCCTTGGATCCCACGTGGCCTGAATGGCCAGAGTGACCCGCTTCACCTTCAGCTGAGCATCTGTTGGTAATCTCTCTCAGGCCTGAAGAGACTTCTCATAGCATGAATCAGATTTATGGATAAATTTATAGATAAATTTATCAATTTATGGATAAATTGCACCTATGGACATCACAGACAGATTTCATATATGAGAGTTGTAGGACCCACTTAAATTAGAGAGCATAGTGTTCTCAAAGGACTCAAGAGTGAGCTTGGTGCAACTCCTTCCTGAGCAAGTCTCACAGGTCTGACCTCAATATTCTCTGCTCAGGAGAGCAGCCAAGAGCTTCCTGTAGATGTCAGAGCGACCTTATAGCAGTGAGGCAGTGCCTGGATGCACGACCAGCTCCTTGGGAGGTTTGGTCCCACTCTCATCTGCTTGGCCCAGCCTCAGCCATGAGGGATACAGCACTGCATTGTCAGGCTCCATTTGGAAGGGAAAAACAGCAGTAATGGCCCATGACTTAGAGACTTGGGCAAAACAAGAGCTGGGCTCCTGCTTGCTCTGTCAAACAGTTTGTCTTGCCCAAGATTATTTTCATGCCAAACATTTATTTAAATATATTTAAAGTAAATCTAGAAGTCAGTATTAGGAAGAGATTGTGCTAGTGAAATGCCCTTTTTTCAGGTAAGGATGTGGATTCAGGGTTTGCACTCAGATTTGTAGTGAAGCCACAGAAGGTTTTTGGCATCTAAGAGGTGTATGGATTTCCTGTGTATAGGATCACTGGATGAATCACTGCAGTCAGCAGAGATGACCCATACATCACCTGCATATCCCAGCAGTATTCACACCTAAGAAAATCCTAAAACTCCTCTGAACTTAACATTTTCTCCCTTTAGGTCTTTAAGCTGGGTCAGCTCAGCTTTTGTTACCAGTACAGCCAGGTCATAGCATGTCCACCTGCTAAATAGCCACACACTCCCCTAGTTTCTCATGTGCAAGTTTTGCCACTCACGACAAGGCCTGGGCACTCACATGTAGCAGGAGCAGCCTCACCCAGACAAATCTGTGTGCCCCTGAATGGAGTTAAGCCACAGTTACTCCACAGGCACCCAAAGGCTGCGCTTGGGCACACTTTTATGGGTACAGCTCAGGAAGACTAGGAAATAACCATGCTCCAGACCTGGCAGCAGAGCAGCATCATTGGCACTCACTAGCACAGCTCTGCTCACATAAAGCAGCTTAGATAAATATTCCCAAAGAACCCAAGGTGTGTTTTCCCCACCCAGGAGCAGGCTAGGCAGGCAGCACGCAACCATTTACAGCAGCAAATCAGAGGGCTTGGGAAGAGCAGCCAGTAGCCACCAGTAACAGTTTCTCCAGCCACCAAATGCTCAGTAGCAGCCTTCCTGTCTTCTCTGCTTCCCAAGCCCTGAGCAATAGGCTGGAGCAGTCTCCTGGTGCCAAACACAGCTCCAGGGGCAGCAGTAACCCCCAGGGCATGGGGATGTAGGAGACTGCAGCAATGAAAAAAATGAAGAACAAGACCATTTCAGAAGGGTCCCCTACTGCTTCCCGTTACACCTGCCATCTCTCTGAGGTGGTTAATACCCCCACCCACACTATTTCTACAAAGAAACTCCCAGGGAGAACCACATAAAGGGAGAAACAATGAGGCTTTGTCTCAGCTGTGAACCAGTTATATCTTTCATGGCCTGAATAGGGCTGGAAGGACTTTAGATGATCGTGTGATTTTAATGCCTTTCACCAGCAGGACAAATGTCTTCTGTAGTTGTTGCTGTGATGATAAAGAATCCCAGGAGGGGTTTTGTATGCTCTGTGGGTTGTGCAGTGGGTATTGAAAAGTTAACAGCATTAAGTGTGATGGATTATTTGAGTATGAAATATTCTTAGTCATAGTCAGAAGAGGAGCTGAGCAAACAGTTGCCATGAAAAAATATAAGGGTTTGGTGTTTCACTGTTTTTTCTTTCCCTTCCCACATGCCTATGAAATTTGGCTGTTTGGCAGCCAGGAATATTTTTTATCAGAGTTTAGACATGAGGTGAGAGGCTCTGTGTGTGTGTGTGTGTGTGTGTGTGTGTGTGTGTGTATGTGAAGAAAAGAAACATGAGGAAGAGCTGCCTGCACCATAGCTAACCTCTGCTACTAGCTGTCACCTTGGTCTGCTCCAGTGATGCAGAGCCCTGAATTTGGGTTCATTCCCAGACACCTGGGTCCAACTCTGAGGTCTGCCACAGATCTCCTGAGAGACCTTACAAGAGACAAGCATATCCACTAATCATACTAAGCATGTGTTCAAGCGCTTGCTCAAAGCAAGTGTTGGGGAAAGAGGCTGCAGCATATGTGCTCAGTGAGAAAAGCTTGCTCCTGAGTTATCTTGGTTGTGGATTTACTAGGGGGCAGGGGAGCTTCGCCCACCCCAGCCCAGCTGCTCAGTGTCCACGTGCACCCAGGAATGTTTGCAGGTTGTGTTGATGCTCCGTGGAGCCGCCTCTACCTGTGTCTGTTGCTGGGAATTGCTGAAGCAAAGCTGTAGCCTAGAAGGTTGAATGTACAGCAGCCCACATTAAAATTTGCCAGATCAGATGCCTATATTGATAAGTTATGCAGGCAATGTGCCAGAGATACTTTAAAACCTGCCTCTTGCATGGACATAAACATTTCAATAAATAGACCTATGGGTAAAAGTGGAGATTAAAACACCTTTGCTAGGGGATGTTAAAGTGTTCTGCAAATTGCTGTGTGTGCCACACCAAGAACGGGACAGGCAGATAGTGCTGCATGTTTTGTTAGGTCATTTATCAATCAAATGAAGTGTGCCAAAATGTACTTCATGAGTCTATTTTCCAGAGAAAAATCCATGTTTTCTTCAAAGGTCTGTTTTCTTTCCTCCTTGTTGTTTCTATAACAGTTACACTGCAGACTAGCTAATTTTGTCCTGTCAGTGGCTGTTCAGCTCTCCCACCTCCAGCTAATTTGTGGGGGTTTTTTGCACGATTCACTATGTATAAGGGTCTCTTTGTTCTTGTCTAAGGTGATCTCATTCTTATGCAAATGGAACAGCTTGAGGCAGAATGATATCTTTCTTCAATTAATTTAGAAATTAAATTTTTCACCACAAATCAATATTTTCTACCTGTGGCCAACTTCAAGACATATGGACTAAAGGCCTTTCATCTATTTAGCATCTCTGATGATGCAGAGCCAGCCTGGTGCTCTGAGCCACATAGCTCTTTGCCTGGGAGGGAATTGCTATGCTGAACGCCGTTATCTAATATCACCATAATACAGCCCCACAAACACTCTTGTATCACATAACACTCTTGTATCTTTACCACAGTCCACTGTGGGACAAAACACGTGTATCTGTGTGCTCACTGCAGCCAGCAGCCTCTCCTGTCTTGGCTGGAGACCCTATCTACCGTGGGTAAGAGCTGCAGCAGGCTGGAATGCCTTCAAGTAGCTTAAACTTGGGATGCTTCTCCCAGAACTGCAAAAAGGGAGTAATTAAAAGGGCTGGTTCAGACAAGTAATTTCTGGGTTGGCAGAATCTGGACATTAAGATAAAAGAAGATCTGCTGAGCTCAACAAATCTGTTCTTACTGACCACATTTTTTCACTGTCATCCTAAAATGAGAAGAGAGATTCCTCTCTGGACCTGGCACAGTAAAGGAAACTTTCCCTGCTTGTACTGGGAGAGTCCAGCTGTGGCTATCATGAGCAAAAAATCATGTCTTCTCTTGGTTCTGTTTTAGTAAATCATGTTTAATGTTCCAAGCTGGTTAATTTATTCAGTGAGGCTTAAAAAAATACAACCACACTTAAAAAAAAAAAGTCAAACATCCCAGCGGGAAGACACATAGGTGAACTGTGGACACAGCCTTCCCCTCCCACATACCCCCTGGCTGGGAAAAGAGCAGCTTCACTCCCTGTGACACACACAGCCCCTTTCCAATACTTTGGCACCTTGCGAAGGGGCCAGGTTTGTCAGTCAGGGAGCAGTGGTGCCTCTTAGGCTCTGGGCTCTGATAGAAACAGGAGAATACACCCACTGCAGAACACACACACAAGGGGGCTGTTAGGGGTGCACATGAGTTTCTAGTAGAATCACAGCTATGCATGGGCCCTGACAGCCCTATCCTTGTGGTTGGGCTGTGCCTCCACCCTGTCCTTTTTGACTTCTTCAAGTATCAGGTCATGCAAATAGCAGTGATTGAAGGAATACATCCTGGCCTGGGCATATCTATCTAATCCAGACTGAGACAGAGTGTCTCTTCATTGGAGACAGGCCCAGAGCAAGGCAGGATAACTAAAGATTTTAGTGTGCTCTTTCACCCAAGGGATGTTATTGCTAGGACCTGTGCATTTCCTATTGCAAGATCTTAAAGCTTTTTCTTTTTTTAATCACATCTCATGAAGTTTCCATCACCCACCCCTCTATGTGAAGATGAAAAGTGTCATTGTCCCCATTGCAGAGCTGGAGAAACTCAGGCATGAAGGACTAAGCTTAAAGCAACATTTCTAAATGGATACAGGAGACTTTGGCAGAGTCCTGCAAAGAAACTGGATCTCTGGCTCTCTCAGTTTTAGCCTAAGACCATTTTTTCCTCTCCTCTACAGAGTTCTGACAGTCCTGTGAGAAATCTTATGTAAATACAGGTTGTAGCTGTTGATATAAATCACTGTAAATCAGTAGCTGACATCAAAAGCATAAAACTGCTGCTTCTTTCCTAATGAATGGGTATTTCATACACCTGACATTGCTGAGAATCGCATCCCTTTGCAAGCCTGCTTCCATCCCTTGCTCTTAGTGTAACCAGAGGCAGTGCTGCCCCATCTCTGCATCCAGCCATGCAGGCTGTGCTCAGCCTTGCTGCAGAGAAATGTCCTTTAAAAAGCTGCTCCTTCTCATTCAGCCATCTCAGATGCATTGCAGAGAAAAGGGCTTTGCTGTATTGCATCCATCCATCCACTCAGCAAAAGCTGATCTCAGCCCTGCTGCAGGATGAAATCCTTTGCTCAGATCCCTCCACCCCTTCCACTGGTCCAGTGGTGCATGTCCCTTTGCATCAGTCCTATATCCTGCAGGTTCACTGCAGGGCTGCTCAGGCCCTGTCAGCACAGACAGGGAGGGAGAGAGGCAAACCAGGGTTAGCCACCTTGGCAGCCAAAGCACAGGCAGTCCAGTGTTGTCTTTCCAGCAGCACACCTCTGAGCCAGAATCTGCTAAACACAAAGAGAAGTCTCCCCTAACCTGAAGGCACTCTGGATTGGGGCCCACCATCAGATACATCAGTGACCAGCAGCTGCAACAACAAAAGTCAAAACAGTTGCCAATAGTCAACATCAGATTTCTTAATGTTACCAATGGATGAGTGGGTGATCCCAGGGAGCCTTCAGCACTTCCCATCATGGCACCCTGGGTCTATGCAGGGCTCCCAGGTGCTGCTGTTCCTCCCACCTCTGTAGTGCTGTGGCATGGAGCATTGCTTGCTGGGGAAGCCAGCATCCTCAAGAAGCAATACCTCATTCATATTGCACAACCACCCCTTGGGCTCAGAAAGGTGATTGTCTCCAACCAGCTGTACTGATATTTCAGTCCAGAAACCTTGGCAGCACTGACTGAAAGGGTGAGTAGCTGGTGCGAAACCATCCTGAACCTGTGCCGAGCTCAGAGCCTGCTCCTCAAGAAGGGGCGAGGAGGGGCAGAGCAGAGGGAACACGTCAGACACAGCCTGGGAGAAAATACAGCACACGTCCCAGGCAGCTGGGTTGCCATGGCTGAATAAGCTAAATCTGGACGATGGTGTGTGGTGAGAATAAATGCGTCAGTACCCAGCAGAATAGGAAAGCTGTCCAGGTAGGTCTCTTCTCCTTTTTCGGGGTGCACTACACGGCTTTGCTCCATTGACTTGCAGGACAGAAATATTTGATTTTTGAAGCTGATTATCTGGCTAAGAGATGACAGGGAAGAGAAGAGCAGTAGCTCTCAGCCCCCAGTAACCTATCTAGGGAGTGAATGAAAGTGACAAAAACCTGCCAGCACACTGCCTACACATGAAGAAATTCTGTTTCCAGTCCCCTGGGGGAGACTTCTCCTGAAAATCCCTTTCCTGGGAAAAAAAAAAAAAAAAAAAAAAAGATTAAAAATCACTCCATGTGTGTGTCTGTATGTGATTTTTCCACTTGACTTAGACCTATACAAACAACGACACTATGACAGTCATCACATTTGTGTCAAAGGAATGGGACAGCCTTGCAGCTCTGGGCTGTGACAGACTGGCACCTGGGATGACCCTGGTGCAGGGCGGTACCTGCAGTACCGACCGCCCCACACGCTGTGGGCGCGATGAGAGATGACAGCTTTAATTGCTAACCGCAGAAACAGGGAGCATGGAGGCAGAGGTGCAAAGGAAATGCAGGAGGAGGCCATGCGTGGGATCTCCCCATCCCGCACACGTCCTATCCCTGCCTCTTTTCCTAGACCGAGAGAGAGGAGTGGAAAATGCAACGGGAGGAGGATGGTATGTATTTCTCCTTGAGACACACTCCCCCTTGCAGCACTAGGTGCAATTTACATATGAATGCTGCGGTGTTCTTCAGAAGCAAGAATTAAGAGAACAAAAGAGTGCAGGAAGTAAGGGTAAGAGAAAGGGAAAAAAGACAAGACACAAACTGGAGGTGGTGACAGGCACCCAGAGGCGAGGTTACAACTCGGAGCTGTTCAGTGTTGTCCCTGTTGACATGCACTCCAAGGGTATAATTTAAGAAAGAGTTACCCTCCTATGCTTTGTCCCCATCCTGCCTGGCCCCCTGATCTGTTCTGCCCTGATTTCTGCTACACTCGTGCAGCATCCAGACCATCTTTCTAGGGTGGACACAGCAGACTGAGCTTTTCCAGCCCGAGGGGAACTTCTCTTAGTGCTGCAGCCATCCCTCCTCTGTATTACATGCTTCTTCTGCATGTGACTGACAGCCACATGTACACTCAGTGATGAAAAAATTAAAGGGATTTGGAGAAACAAATTCAAATAGTGCCTATACATTGAGGATCTCCAAGGTCAAGGTTGACAAGCACAGGCTTGTCCAAAATCCCGGTGAGGCACACACAGATCACAATACATGAAGTCAGAATCTTATTTGACAGAAAACAAAACAACATGGTTGTGCAGGTGTATGTATTTGGTTAGAGAGTTCCTTACAAGTAGTTACTGGTAAAACAGGATTTCTACATTAACAGAAAATAATATCTTTACTCAATCTCTTGTTAATTTACTCAACATCCTCAAATTGCTCAAGTCTCAATTTCAATAAGTAGGGACTGCATGCCCAGGAATTCTTCTGACAAAGGGGTCCCTCAAAATCCAGAAGACTATCCAATCATAATTTTAAGACTGTTGCAGCCAGAATGATTGAGTAAATATAGGAGTGGTAGGGAAAGAAAATGTGAGAGCATGTATGAAAGACAGATAGCTTCACTTTCTCACATGAGGAGTGAGGAGAGCTCTACCTGTCGTTAAGTTTTGGGGCAAGTGGAGCTGAGGTTCCTGCTGCTGGGTTTGGACCAGCTTGCCTCCTTGTCAATCTCCTTTTCTTCTTCTCCTCTCTTTCTATTTTGCTATGTGCAGGCCTCGTATTTTTATGGAAAACTTACATTGCTTCTTATGGAGTCTTTTTAGATTTGTATGCATCAACAAGAAGGTTAAGAGCTTTGCCCAGGGCATTACTGGCAGAGAATAAAAGGCTGCTGTTATTCCTGGGCTGAGTCAGATGCAGTGGTAAATAGATTTTTCTCCTGGGGACACAGAGGAGGTGTCAGGGAGTCATTACCTTGAAATCCCAGCCAGAGCAGGTTCACCAAGTGCTAACAGCTCCTCCAGACTCTCTCTGTGTACTGGGAATCGTCCAGAGAAGGTAATTGTATTATCAAGCCTGGAAGGAGAACTGCATGATGATGCGTTTATATCCCATGCCCATAAGAGATATTGGAATCCCTGGGTTGCAAAGAGAGAATGTCCAACAGATTCAGAAGCATTTGAGATTGACTACAGATCAAGCCCATGTACTCTTTATTGCTAACAGCTCCTTCCTGACTCACCCTCGGCCGTGGTTGGGCAAACCCTGGTGTTAAACCCTTGCACCATCAGATCAGACCTTCTGGTGCAGACAACAGGGCTATGAGCCAGTGAGCCTGGACAAAAGATGGGAGCTCAGCAGTGCACGTGGCCCTGGGCTCCTTCTGTGTTTGCCTGAGCTATGGCTCATGCAAAATGTCTCTTCAAGGTCATGCAAAATCTGAAGGCTGTAGAACCAAAGAAAGCATAGGGGGAAAAAAAGGCAAAAAACTATCAGCTGGAAACTTTAATTTCAATTATAAAATCATTTTGCATGTTAGTACCCCATCTGTGGTCATTTTCATAAGGTTTCTAGGACATGAGATCAGTCGTGAGAGTGTTTGCAGAACCAGCAACGTTTAAATGACTCCTAAAGGAGATGTGATAAGAGACATTTCAGACCCTCTGTAGTCAGGATTTAAATGAGAAACTTGATTCCAGGAATCACACATATCCAACAAGAGAACAAAGACCTATTATGTGACCTACCTGCCCAGTCTAATTAGTGCAAATGTAGAATGAAATTAATTACAACAATTAGAAATGGAAATGAATATGCCAGCGTTTCTCAAGAAATAGAACATGGTAACATTTCAATTACTTAAACATTTCAAAATCATGTTTTCAGTTCTCTTATTTCTTTTTAATTTAATTTTCCAGTTTTGGTCTTTTTTATAGCTTTTAAATAAGTTCTGATGATGTCAGCATGTATAATCTTCACATCATAAATAATGTGAATAAAGTAGTGAAGAAGAATCTTTAAAAAAAACCCTTTTCAAATGCAATTCTGGCAATTTCTGAAATTCTTTTTTTTTGTCATATTTAAGTTTTCTTATCTCACATTTTCCAAAAAGGAATTTTACAAGATTCATTCAACTTTTATCCAGAGAATAGCAAAACAACAAAGAAACAAATCCCACAACGGTTGGAATGAAGACGTTTTCAGTGAGACGTTTCTGCCTAGCCCTGCTCACTGCAGTGTCTTCTGGATGAGTGACAGGCCACAAATTATCTATGGAAATCACCTGCCAAGTCATTTCAAATTAAGTGTGCGAGGGAAGCACGGTGTGCTCTTGAGCAATTCGGAGTCACCTCTGCCGTGCGCGGTCTGCGACTGCCCGGCTGCAGCGAGGGAGCCGCCGGCCCGCGCTGAGCCTCGCTGCGCCAGCACACGGGACTGGAGCCTTGGGAGGGCCGGAAGGCTCTGCCGGGCGCAGCGCAGAAATCACAGCCTCGCCTGAGTCCTTCCTCACGTCCCCTAGTCTTGCCACCAGGCAGTGCAATGGGTTTCCAAGAAAGTCATTGAGTCCATTGCAGCCAATTAATCAGAGCGAGTCGCACACCCCGTCTGCTGTCACAAG
Source organism: Promerops cafer (assembly GCA_013398275.1). Lineage (NCBI taxonomy): Eukaryota > Metazoa > Chordata > Aves > Passeriformes > Nectariniidae > Promerops > Promerops cafer. The sequence continues at coordinate 435,199 of VZSE01007021.1, read as the reverse complement.
CCATTGGGAAGAGTTTCTGTAATCCTGCCTTTGAACTCCGCGGTTATTGCCGTTTACAATGGGTTTATTAGAGGCTTAATTGAATCGGTCCTGCTCGCGCTGCTCATTGCTAACGCGACGGCCATTAGCGGCTGCTAATGAGGGAATCCAGGGGATTACTGCATCAATTATGAGGTTGGGTTGGGACCGGAGGGGCAGCCCACAGTGAGCTCCCGTGAATTCAGCTGGCAAGTGTGACACAGCGAGCATGCGGGAAGCCGATGCGCTCAGTGGCTCCGACATCCCGGAGAAGCATCCAGTGCCTCATCCCCATGTGCTGAGCCTCAGCCGCTCGGTCCGTCATCCTCATCCTGCGGCGGGCGTGCTGGACAGGGAAGGACCAGCACAGCCCGCTGCCACCAGAGGAAGAAACACCTGCTTAGAGGGAAACCACCAAGAGAAAGTATTCAAAGCCATGGGAAAAGAAGTCAAATGACCATATTCTTTCAAAAATAGACTTACTGTTTGCTAGAAATGGCTGGTGGGGGCTTGTTTTCAACAACCAGAGTGAGAAAGAATATTGCAGGTGAAACAACACCATGTGCACTGCAGCGTGCAGATCCTTACACATCAGACAGACTTTATCCCCATCTTCGGAGAAAGGGGGAAACCCTCCCCTAGGAGAGACAGGCTGTGTTGGGAGGCGAGGGAGGGAGGCAGCAATGATCTCCCGTTAGGAGAAGGACGCTACATGCAGCCAGGACCTCACAGCAGGAAGGAGGCATCAGTCACAAGCCGCCTCGCTGAGCATCAGCGCTCTCCAATCCCCGAAGGGGATCAGGGGGCCTGACCCTGCCTGGCTGTGAACAAGTGCTGGGGATGCAGCACGGGTCGGCTGGTCTGTGCCTGCCAGGACAACGGGATGCTGGCTGCCCATCTGCTGCCTTGCTACACTGCCAAACGAAAACAGGCAGAGAGGTTTTTTCCCTTTTTTTCCAATTTTCCCCTCTCCCGTCTCCTTTCACCACAGCTCATTTTTCTTCTGTGTTTCAGATAAGAGAGTGTTCATGAGCAGAGTTAATTATGTTCTGTGGAGATGAATATGGGGCTTTTGGGTTGCAGCAGGCGCTCTTGTGCCTGAGGCAGCTCCTTTGCTGCTCCTCCATGCTGATGTGCAGCCCAAGAAAACCCTGCACACGGACCTGCTGTGGAGCTGGAGGCAGGCTGCAGAGTGCCTGTGCTCCAGCTGGTGACCTCTCATGCCATGGGAGCCAAGGATACTGCAGAAAGCAGGTCCAGCAGCCTAATGGGCAAGGGCTGTGAGGGGAAAGGAAGAGAAGAAGGGACTAGTGAGGGAAAAAGCAAGGAGGCGATCATGAGGTGGGAAGAAGATGACCCTGGAGGGATAAAGCATTCCTTCTGGGGAGCCCTACAGAAACTGAGAAACTGGTGGTCCTTTTTGCGTTAGGCATTTTCAGATGCTGTAACAGTTAGATTTTTAAAAATTATGATGGGGAAAGTCAAGCTCTTCTTCTCCACCACCACAAACTCATTCCCTTCTCTCTCCCTGGCTTGCAGTTGCAGCAGGAGACCTCTTTTGAAAGGTTGCTTGAGTGGGAACACACAAACACACCCTCTCCATGCTCCCGAGCCGGAGTAATGCAGTAATTGGGACTGCCAAACAATTTCTGGCTGGAAGACAAACAGGCAGGGAAGAGAATGACCAACCAACCAACCAACCACCAATAAAAAGGGCCACCTTCAACCAGTTGTGCCAGTGAAGGGAAGACCTGGGTGAAAAGATGGGAGAGTGAGTTTCCATGCGATCTCTTGTTTCTTCATACAATCCTGAGGAGTTGCAATGTAAAGAGAGGAAATTGTGTTTCTGCTCTGAGGGGTGCCAAAGCTAAGCAAACCCTGAGAGGCAGGAGGGCAAAAGCAAGGACCACTGAAAAGAGGAGCTTGCTGGCAACGGGAAGAGCAGGAAAATATCAAATCTGGATCAAAACAACACTGGGAGAAAGGGAGAAAACCTCTTTCTGAGGTGGAATAGGCTAATCATTAGCTCTCTCGAGTGGTGGAGGGGGAGGGAGTCTGCCGAAGGAACCGCAGGAACCGGTGGGACGATTACTTGGGGACCTGAGGAGCTAACAAGAGCAGTTATTTCCATTTCAAATGGAACGACGAGAGGAGATCAAACACATTTCACAGTAATGATCCGGAGCCTTTCCCTGAACACTGAGCCACACAAACGCTCAGGGTAATTGAAGCCACATGTAGCTAAGATGGAGAAGCTGAAATCTGCTCAAGGGGACTGGGAGGGGAAAAACACCCACAAAGCAAACAAAGATAAAATCCCAACCTGCAACAAACAAACAGCTTCCACTGAGCTCCCCACCCTCCAATTTGCCTACCACATGTGATCCATATGCATCAAGTTCTCTGCAAAATGACATCACCCTCCTTTTCCTGCAGCTCCCAGAATCCACGGACACCTATTCCCAATCCCATGGGTGAATGAGCCAGAGGAAAAAAATTAAAAACTGGTAGTAAATAAATACTTGTTTTAAAACTCAGTTTCAGATAATTATGGAATAAGAATGTCAGTAGAGCACAAGACGGGCTTGAGATCTTTTTGCTTATTCATCCATTTTCTAAAAAGACTAAGGTGACTTCTGTTTAGAACTAGTGAGGAATACTGATCAACTGCTCACTGCTTTTCAGTCCCTGATCTCCTGCTGAGACTGCATTAAGCTATTAAGTGGTAGTTTGATATGGTCCCATTCTTCCTACCTGGAAACCAGACTGAGATCCACCAGCCCGTTTCAGAGGGAGACATCTGTTGTCACTGCCATCGTTGCCCTGGGATTAAAAAAACTGTCAGTTCCAAGGTCAGAAACACTGATTACCTTACCCACTCCAGATTTATGAATGCCCATCTAAGAGCAAATCTGAGTCCCCATCCCATTCTAGCAGGCCAAAAACCCTAAGACAAGGGAGGTGTTTCTATGTTGTAAAAAGTATGAAGTTCATTTATTCAATTAAGCCAATTTTAGTTAAAAATGTGTGCCCGAGGATAGAAATAATTGCCTACAGACAAAAGCATCCCAAATGGTATACAGCACCCAAAAAAGTCTAAGCCCATCCTCCTCCTCCTCCACAGTCACCTTGGCCAAGCTATGGCAGAAAACTAGGACTTTTCACTCTGGCAGCAGAGCCAGGAGCACCTTTATAGAGAGGGATAAGCCCAGACTGCAGAGACTGGGCTTAAAAGACTGGGTCTTTTTTCCTGTTGGAGGCAGAAGCCCGCATTCTTCCTGCTGTACCCATCAGTTAACTTATGCACAGCAGTTTGAAGAAGAGGAAAAGCAGTTTCTAAGGTAACCGCGCACCCAGAGCTTTGGGCTGTGCAGAGGACAGCCAGCTGCTGCAAACAGCTGGGAGGCACTGGGCAGCGTGCAGGTGAGTGCTGTCCCTGGCAAGAAGCCCCACGCAGCTCTGGGAAAGCATGATGTCACACTGAACCGGCTGAAGGAAAGGCCCGGTGCGGGCCATGCTCAAGTAACCCCACCCTGTAGGGACAAAGAGGTGGATCAGTGAGTTAGCTGGGCTCCCTGCATGCAGGTGCAAGGAAACCCTCTTGGAGCATGCCAGTGTGGAGGCTCACCGCATATCCCACAATGTTTCCTCCCTCCTCCAATGAGGTTTTGAAGGATGCTCATCGTCCCTGCTATCTGTCTCCTTCCCCACAGTCCCACACGGAACGTTTGCCTCCCAAGAGATACTTTTAACCCTTGTAGCCTGTCCTTTGCAATGCAGATCATCAGCATCAGCAGTCCTGGCTGGAAGAGTCTCCTTTAGCATCTGCAGCATATAGACAGGTGTGTGTATGTGTGCAGGCTAGACCCAGGTATGAACCCTCTGTGTGTGTGTGTGCATTCAGGGTAGATAGAGGTACACAACACACACAGGCTCTGTGGCAGTGAGTGAAAGCCCAGACACTTACTTGTGAGCCCATTTTGTAAAATACAGGCAGCAGAGCCTCTGCCTGTGCAGTACATGGGAGCACCTCAGCCAGCTGGCAGCCCCACCTTGTGCTGCAGCCAGCACCAACGCAGTCTTGCCTGATATTGAAACCATTACTCTTCACTGTTCCCTCACCCCGTGCTGCCTCTTCATCCCCCAAGAAGCTTGGAGCTAAAATTATATACCAGAATAATTATTCTGTGGCTTGAAAACAATCTTCCTCCCTCACCACCCTTTTCTTTGACATGTGTGTTTAATATCAAATTATTTATAACCCAGCCTCGCGGTCAAGCTTTTAATAAAAGAGCTGCCAGAGACTTTTAAAAGCATCATATTCACTCGACTAGCCACATTATGCTGAGTAAGGGCTTCAGGGCTTTAGCAGAAGGAGCCTTGCTGCTGAAAATCCCCCCCAGTCCATGTGTGCACGTGTTTTACTCACTCACACTGTCTCTTGTTCTCTCCATGTCGTTTTTTGTCTCTCCTTCTCCCTTCACCTGTCTAGATCTGCAGTCTCTGCCCAGCTATCCTGAAATGCTGCCTGTACTGATGGCTACAAATAAAGGAATTATTAAGAAGGGATTCTTCAATGCCACATGGATTTTTCCTTCCCTAGGATTACACATAACCAAAGAGAGGTCAAAAATGAAGGAATGGATCCTTTCAACCTCCCTCCTTCCTTCCTCAGCTTTATCTGCTTCTTTTCACTGCACTAAACTTTTCCTTCTCTAAGAGTATATATGCACATATACATATTCCTCTCCCCCTTCAGCATGAAATATTGATGAATTCTGCTCCCCTAAATGAAGGTTTATTGCAGAAGAAGCCTGCAGTTCATCTTCAGCAGGAGGAATGCAAATGTGTTGAAATCCTAGGAGGGATAGGACAGCAAAATACAAGGGCTGCTGCAGCAGCTGCCAGATCATGTTTGATTCTGCGCACGGGCACAGACAGTAGCAGGGCAGGAAATCTGCCCCCGAGCAGTGCCATCCCTCCTGGTTCCCCAAGCAAGAGGCAAAAACGTGCTGCCCAGGTAGGGAGCTTATTTACACAGAGTTTATGCCTTGAATTTAGGGGAGGGCCAAGCTACTGTTAGCACAGATGTAAATCTGTGGCTAGTGAAGCTAAAAGAGAGTTATTCCAGATTTACACTCCCATCAGGGGGGTTTATACATGTAGTTTTCCACAGTGCCTTCTGCCATCCCAGGCATCGCTGCACATGTCCAACTTTCCTGGGCTCTGGCAGGAATAAAGCATGCATAACGATTTGGTAATCAGTCCCCTCCGGGTCTGATGTAAAAGACTTACCCCCAGGGGATCTGAGCACTTGGAAGAAGAAAACCAACAACAACCCGTAACACTTAGGGAGCTGTGCTTTTCTTTGCATCCTCCGAGGAACAAAGCGATGATGCCTGTTAGTCTGTGTATGTAATTGGACTCCGAGTGCTCGGTGAGGAACATCAAAGAGGTGAGGATTGCTAACAGACCTCCGAGTGAAGCGCTGTGGCTGTTCCTGAGCATTTGGCATTCAGGTAGGAAGAGGTGGAGATAGAAAGCCTCGAACATCACTGCATACAGGGGTCCCAAACCACAGCCCTTTCCCAAAAGATCTTCTGACCCTTTTTTACATGCTCTATCAACTCCTGCATCTGAGAAGGCAGCCTATATTCTCCAGCAGGGGCAGAGTGGTCAGGGTCAGGCAAGATGACAGTGAGGAAAGGCACAAGTGAGAAGGGGTCAGGTGCCAAGAGTCTTTTCTCAGTCTTCCAAGTCACTGAAACATCCTGGTTTTCCCCTGGTCATAAAGTCATAGGATGGTTTGTGTTGGAAGGGTTGGCTTGAAGACCATCTAGTTCCAGCCCCCTGCTATGAGCAGGGACACATTCCACTAGACCAGGTTGCTCAAAGTTTCATCCAGCTTGGCCCTGAACACTTCCAGGGATGTGAAACATGGAGGTTTGAAAGCTTCTCCTACTACAAAGAGGAGCATAATAAGAATTTCCCAAGCTCTAATGCTTGAAATTAGTGCTGCACTGGCACCTCTAAACCTCACTGTCATCTACACTACACATTTTGAAGTGATTAAAGACCTTGGAAAATCCCCTTTGAAAGCCCCTCAGCCAGAAGCCAAACCCAGTGAAGCCAAACATGAGCAACAGCAGCCAACCTGATGCTTGCCTGATGCTTGCTGCATACCTCAAGCGACCCTACCAAACTCACTGCCACACTACCTGCCCCGAGAGCCACAGCTTCTCTGCTGGTCTTGCAGACCCCTGCTAAAGCCAGACATACTGGGAGATTTATGAGGGTTCTCATGAGCTCTTCTCAGCATCACATACACCCTGGTCACAGCCAGCCCACGGACAGAACCATAAATCCCATTTCACAAATGAGAGGAGTGATGCACAGAGAGGTGGACTATTTCACAGTCAAATCTCCCATCCAGCTCCCTACTACTTTGGTTCCCCAGCCCTTCCCAAATCCTTTTGAGCAGCCCAGACCCTTTACAATGTGCTGCTCCCACACTAAGACTTGTAGTGATGGTGATGGAGGGTGCCCATTGCTCCCCCTCCTTCTCCTCTGGGTACTGGCAGCTGAATGTGTTATTTTTGTCCCCAGTTCAGAGGCAGTTTCATGCATCCCACTGTGTGGCTTATCTTCTGCAATTAGCACTTCCCGCCATATCTGATAGGAGAGAAGGGCTCAGCTGCCCCTGATTAATTGCCAAGTATTTGCTTTCTTTTCCACTTCTGTGGCCTGGAATTAATTAGTTTATCCCTCTTATTCCTTTCATGGGCCAGAGCGTTCTCCCTTTTTTTGTGCAATTATATATAATAGCAATGCTTGAAATCCCCTGGGGAACAGTTGAGAGAGGCTCTCAATAGGGAGGAAAGGAGCCTGAAAGCAAGGAGATTACTAAAGGTCATATGTCCTACAGCTTCCCTGCGGTCTTAAAATATATATTATCCTCTGACTCCAGCACAAATTCCTTCCCTGCACCACCTACCTCGCTGCCTTCTCCAGGATTTTCAGTTAGTTAATGTCTGAACAGCAGGAAAAGCTTGCAGACCTAAATCCCAGGTGTGAGCAAGAGATGTAAAAGAACGGCCCCCCTTTGGCTGGACACCTTCAGGTGTTGTAGAAAACACAGACTTCATGGCCCAGCAGGGACAATCTCGCAATGCTTGCCTGGTCACTACAAGGAACATGGCAGTAGGAACACTGGCTCTATTATGAAGGAGATGCTACAGTTTAGACACAGCAGCTAAAGAGTCTCACAGTCTCTGGCTGAGGAGGATGACTCCTGGGGCTCCTTTGGATGACTCAAAAGCCAACCAACAGCATACTGCTGACTTGGGGGAAAGGAGGACAGAAGATGTCCCTGAGCAAGAAGACCATGTCCAGTTCCTCCCTTGCAAATGCAGGTGACACTGGCACCAGTGTTCACATCCCAGTCTTGTTTTCCTGAACAGTAAATCAGAAGTAAATGAGTATGAAATCTCTGTTACTGAAAGCAAACCTTGATCCTTTGGCCAAAAGGGGAAGACTGTTTTTTGATATTTTTGATTGAGTATTCCCAAGCCGGGTCTGGTCTAGACACTGCAGCCCTTGGGGAACAGTATGTGGGGCAGTCCTCTACCTGGCATGAGGAAAAATCAAGACATCTGGGAAGGAGTGAGGCAGAACTTCATCTAATTCCTGAACTGTTGGCAGTAGATCCACCTAAGGTCTTATTTACTGAGGTTTTTAGACCCATAATTGTTATCTTCCTTCTTATCTTGTTCACGCCCATTATTAGGCAATGTGGTCTTCACAGTCCACTTCATTTGAGTCACTTCACTTAGTGCATTTCTTTTTAAGCTGGTGTCAGATGGCTTCGTTTGACCCAACACAGCCTGAGTTTCAGGGGGTTCTTGGGTGTCAAGATTCCTGTGTATTACAATTTTTGTGCTATCTCACTTGAAGATAAGGAACCATGATGCAGCCAAGATGCTGCCCCCAGTTCTCAGGCTGTCAGGATGACTGTGGTCTCATCCAGCATAGGGAGGGAGGGATTCCAAGACAGCCAAAAATTAGGCAAGCACTTGTTTTCCCACCACAATGCTTGCAGAGCTAAAGCTGTTCAGCTTTGAGTCAGAGAACAGACAGCAGGTTGGCTCTTATGGGTGCAAAAGAGAAGGGATGATCAGGCAAGACAGTGTGCCTAAGACCCTGGTATCCTGTTCTTTGGATTGATATTTCTTTCTGCCAGCTCCCCTGCCTCTTGTCTCTACCTTCATTTGGCTTTCTTAATTATTAGCAGTGACCGGTTTTCTCCCTACAACCCTTTTGGGCAGACTAGAGGTGATAAACCTGTGGAAGCCTGTGCATTGCCTGAGCTGCAAATCAAGAAGTGGCTGAGGACTGCAGCCGGGTGGCACGGCATCTCCCACAGCTCCCCTCCCCTCCCTTTCTGTCCTCCTCCCTCTCTTGACTTACAGCTCTGCCAGTTCTGCATCGTGGACCCCTCTGAACCTGCTCTGCAGGCAGGGTGTGAACGGAGCACAGACGTGCCTGGGAATCTGTGACTGCACAGAGACACCTGCGTGTGTCAGGGAGGGGGAAGTGGGTCAGGGGCTGGCCTCGCACACAGTGAGGAGCTCGGAAATGCAAGCATGCTAGGTGTATTACACACACACCCCTCTAATCTGAATCTTGGTCTGCACCCTACAGCATACACTGCATGCTACAGAGAGCATCTGCTGAGCAAAAGGCATTAACATACAAAAAGGAGGGAGCTTGCTTTAAAGCAGCTGCATATATCCATCCAGAGCGTGTGCTGCAGTCAGTGAGTTGTTTCAGGTGAAATGGTTGCGTCTTTCACCTTGGGAAGGCACCTCAGTGAGCACTGCTGGGCGCTCCCTCAATTCAGCAGGGTGTTGGGGCAGCAGCCATTTCCCTGCGCTCAGATTCAAAAGAACAAAAAGCATCCACAGCTGTTTCTAGTCCATTTGTTTCTGGAGAGGACATTTGTTTCTGGGGTAGTTTTTTGCCTTACTCTAGAGGGAGTTTTTCTAATGCTGTGGGGCAGAGCTGGAGAAGATGAGTCTATTTGGGGAGAGCAAGTTTTGCCAGTGGTCTGTTGAGGGCTCTAATACAGCCTCTGTTCTACAGGGACCTGTGGGTTGCAGTCTCCAGCAGCAGGCACAGAGGAGACCCTTTTGCCTCCCTATATGAATTCCCATTTATACATGAAGATCTTAGATTTGTGTTCTGGCTCTGTTCCTCCGTTCAACACCTGCATCCCCCAGCCATGCTCTGCTAGTGTAAAATGGTCAGTCTGCCTTTACTTGGGCAGTGCTACAGTCATTTCACACCTGCCAAACCTCTAAAGCTCTTTCCTTCATAATTAGGGGTGTAACTGACCTCATATGAAGAGCTCTTAAATGGCAGGAATGCAAAACTGAGGAGGCTCTTCATCCCCCCAACTCTCCCCCACCGACCACGGCACCTGCAACATAATTCATGCACACGCACCAAGCAACATTCTTTGTTTTACCTTACAGTAATCCACAGCTTTACTAAGGTGGCACTCAAAGAAGTGACTTGAAAGCAAACCCATAAACGTCTCTCTTAATTACTTGGTAAAACATTTAATTTTCTATCTCTTTGTTTCACAGTTGTGAGCAACAGCAGACAGGGAAGATATGCAACACACTGGCTTTGAATGACATGGGGAGCCCAGTGCCTGCTCATGACAGCTCATTCAGGTTTGCAGAAGCAGAGCACAGAGGCACATGCATTCCTGCCTGCCCAGTTCTGAAATGGCATTTGCAATTGCTGAGTGCCCTTACAAACCAAGCATTTTACAGGAGCAAACATTTTTTCAGCCTCATTTGAATGTAAAGCTGCCATCATTACACACATAAAGTAAGCATGCAATAGCCTCACAAGACCCCCAGTGGTGACAGAGTTCATTCCCCAACTTCCTAACAGCAAAGTCCTGTGATTTCAGTGTCAAATGCTGCTCAAAAAGAAGGTTAGAATCTCATTAGATCCTAGTTTGTTGCTACACACTGTCTACCTCAGGTTCGCCCTACTGGCTTCCACATACAAAGTGTTGTTTTTGCTTACTTCTATACGTCTTCGCTGGGTTTCCAGACATTATTAAGCATCTGACGCAACCCATCCCAGGGGTAGCTGCATTTAATTGTGGCTGAATGATTGCTGAATGTATGTAGTCTGCAAAGCAGTGAGTGATTCTTCAAGATGTCAGTCATCTTCATTAACATAAATAAGATACGTTTCATTTTAGTCACTCTAAAATCATTGACTCATTTATTGATGTCTCAGTAATTTATGAGCTCTGTATCTTTGCTGGAAACCTGACTGGTTGCAGGAAGAAATGGGCACAGTACAGAGATAGATCTCTGTCTAACTGAAGTTCAACTATTTCTTCCCTGGGTCAAAGGGTGAAACAGACTGGGGTGATAATGCTTGCGAGCCTTTCACCTGCAGTTCATACAGTTAGTGATAAATGCCACTGTATTGCCCAGTGAGAAATGGTCATCTCATGTTCCTGTTGGTGCAATGGCTTCTCATAGGCATCCAGAAACTGAATCCAATTCCCCTTTTTTGCTGGCAACTGTAGCCCAGAAGGCAAAGGACTCATGAGAACAGAGAATGAACTTCCTTCCTGTTCCATGAAATGGTCACCCATGAGAGGTGCACATTATCTTTGCTGTTCTGCAGCTGGAGCTTTTATCTGGAGGGGTGGTGAAAGGGAAACATGAGTCTCCCGGGGTGTCAGTCAAGCACTCTCATCAGTCTAATTTCAGGCAGAAATTTTATCAGGCAAGAGAACTGAGTGGGTTCAGATGAGCTCTGGAGAGGCATCCAGATCCTCTGCTGAAAAGACAAATCAAAATGGGATGCCAGCTTGTCACAGTTCAGAGAGAAGAGGAGCCCTGCATCCTCAACACCACTTGAGCAGCCCTCAGCTCAGTGGTGGGATGGAGAATTTGTCAAAAAAAATGGTCCAGATTCAGCATCTCTCACACTGGCCTCCTTCTGCCATGTTTCAGATCCTCTCTACTCAGAAATGCCCAGCAAGTGTGACTATGAAGCCAGAGAAGGGTGGAGAAGGCACGGCCCGTACGAGAGTCAGCCAATCTAAGTGTGATGCTGGGTGTGCACACAGCTCTGGCCATGAGTTTGCCCTCAGACAGGAGGAGAAGGAGAGCAGGAGAGGTAGGATGTCCAGAGCTCACACTGTCATTTCTCACTTCCCCATAATCTCACCTCTGTCACCTCACTTCTGGGAGAGAGGCAACTTTAAAAAGAGGTTTTATCAAGCCCACCAAAGGGGAAAAGAAAAGGACCCCGAAGTGTAAATAAACTTGTGTGCCTTAGTTTCCTTATCTCACCCCTGTTTGTCCCCTTTCCCCTCCACTTCTATCATGTTTTCTTCTCTCCTCCCTCTCTTACTTTCCCTCTCATTCCTTTCTCCCTCTTCCATTCTTCTTCCTCATGTTTTCTCCTTGGAATTCCCATAGGGATCCTGCTCTGTTCACAGGCCCATGAAAACATCTGGTTCCTTTAAACTCTACTTTTAAACTGGTGTCAGCAGTGTTTCAGTGACCAGTGAGAGGTCCTTTGGCACCACTGCTCTGCCAGCAGACTTCTCTGTGCCATACCACCTCTTCCACACAGCCCACAGGAGCTGGTAGCACCACCCAGGGACCCTTGGCCCTGGAGCAGAGGGAGGAGATGGCCCTGTCCTCACTGTAGAATTGCATCACAGCTGGGGATGATTCGTTTTAGGTTTTAGAAAGTACCCTTAAGGGCCACTGGCACAGGGTGCTCCTTCCCTTCAGAATTGTGCCCTTGTGGATGACCCACGCGCAGGCTACAGATGCTCAGGTGCTGCCCGACCTTGTAACTGGAAGCCGTCAGGAGCCCTGACTTAACATAGAGGGGTTTATATCCCAAAATTAAAAGACCTTGCTCCTCCTTCCTCCCACCTGAATGTCATCTCTTGGGATGCAAAACCAAGGCTTGCGGCTGGAATTTGTCAATTCTGCATTTGTCGACTTGTCACCCAGGAATGTTAATGATCTTCCAGCATGGCCCACAGCCTTCAGAGGTAAAATAGCTCATGTGGAACATTAGGCCTTCCATTGATTTACTTTTACTGCTTCCAGGCAGTAACGTTCTCTTGGTTTTAACCAGTTAATTGTATTTTCCAAAGGGTTTTTATCTACCTATCTGTTACATGCCAGTGGGATGCTGGTGCTGTAGCTAGGTGGGCTCACACACAGGTGGAAAGACAGGTGGACAGGTGAATATCTATGGGGCCCTTTAGACAGGCTGTAGAGGAGGCCGTGTGACTGCAACAATCAGTACAGCATCCAGTGCAATTAAGGCGTGCAGCACAGTGGGTCCAGGTGACTGCAGCAGATCACTCTGCAGAAGTTCAGCTGCCAGTAGAGCCATCCATGGCTTTTGGATGAATGCTCCTTTGCAAGCTACCTGCCCTGCTAACCCTGGTAGAAATTCAGTCACAGCTGGTGGCACTGGAGCAACAGCCCAGCAAGCCTGGCTGTATCAAGCTTCTCTGGCCAGTGGAAAAGCTGTGCAGATGCACTTTCATGGTGATGATAACTGAGATGTTTTATCTCCCATCTGTCGTGAGCTATTAGCATCCACACAATTAGTTATTACAGGCCAGCAATCAGCAGTAACAGAAGATGCTGCGGTATCTCTATTGCACATTAATATCTGCCCTTAGTCAAATAAAGCAACCCCTCTGTGTGAAAATAGTGTATGATATATCACACTGCCAGATGAGTTTTCACAGGCATCAAAAGGCAGAAATGCAGGCAGAGCACACACACAGAGCCCAGCACAGGAACGCTAAATTGTTAAAGGCACGTCTAAACTTGTCACATGGGACACTTCTCTGAATCCAGGCATTATTACTTTCTGAATATCTTCCCTCCTCACAAGATGTACTGAAACTCTTCCTCACTGAGCACAACACAGGAGTCACAGCTGAAATTTGAAAGCTGAGGCAGTTGTCTAAATGCAAAAGACAATAAATCTGTACCAAGTCAAAAGGCCAGAACCATCTTAGGATAGCTGGAAAAGGGTATCTCTAGGCCAATGTCCAGACGGGAATCCAGACCAATTCCTGCTGAGCTGCTACCATAGCTGTTTGGTACTTGGAACATTTTGTTCTAAATTTTTTATTTGCTCTTAGTGTAATTTTTAAATTACGCCTTTGAACCCCTTGGAACAGGTTCCACTGAGACTCCTCAGATTTCTTGACACATTTTGGAGTCCACCCTCAGCTCATAGGGTGAAAACAATGTCTATCAGAGCTGCCTGGGCTTCAGGAGGAGGTTGGAGTCTGCACCCTGGTCTCATGCCATGCCCAGTACCCAGCAGCAGGGTCTCTTGCAAAGATGCCACTTGCAAAGATGAAGTGCCTGGCCTCAGGACTGTGGCTTCTTCCCTTCTTCTGCCAGTATATTTGGAGGTGGAGAGGAGAGAAACCCCTGCCATCCATGTTAACAGTGACTCAATGTGTTATTTCTGGCAGTTATTCCACAAGATTTCTTTTTCTACGTTAAAATTCAAGAGCCCAGGAAGGCAGCTTAGGGCTAGACTGCAAGATGCTAAATCCTGTAACTCAGAGAAACACACAAATGTATAACAAAATATAGATTAAAAAACAAAAAGGCTACACTATTCTTATTGTGAAAACCTTTCAAGGGTCCAGGATATTACTTAAAAACAGAAACACAACAACCCAAATCTCCAAGGGCTATGCAGTCTTCTGCTGCACTGATGCATCCTCCTAGGTTTGGCCTTTCAGTCTGCCTGCCCGTGACTGTCGCTGCTGCACTGTGTGCGTGTCCTGACACAGAGGATGGGCACCCGTGTCCCTGCCCCTGGGGCTGGACTGCACCCCAGGGACTCAGCTGCCTGAGCCCCTGGAGAGAAGAGTGGGTGCTGAGGATGGAGAGCCCCTGAGTCACAGCCCTGCCCCAGGGTGACTCAGCTGAGGGGACACAACACTTTACTTTTTTGTTTGTTTTTTTCTCAGGCACTTTCCAGGTGAGCCAAACACTCCCTGAAAAGCTACAGAGGGTGCAAAGCTCACACCTGTCATTCAAAGCCCAGGGTGTAGTGGAAGACAGTAGGGCCAGCATTGCACTTATTTCAAGATATGAGATGAGCCCCTGACAGCCAAAAAGGGCATTGTGGAGCACAGTGTATGCACTTCCCATGGGATTCTTGGGCATGCCAGGCACTATGGAAATGGAAGGCACCCTTGGTCCTATTTCTCCACAGCATGGTCACTCCATCCCTTCTTTAGAGCTTGCAAAGGGAACATCCCTCTGCCACTTTTAGTGACCCCTCTACACTGGCAGCCACCTTGCAGAGCTTAGCCTGTAAATGCATTTTACCCTCTACCCCCAGCAGTCCATCACATTCCCCATTCCTCTCCCAGCTGCCCTTACCACGTGCCAGCACATCCCTGGGGGTCCCCTTGGGTGACTACTGCCCCTGACATGGGGATGTCTCTTTTTTTCCAGCTTTCCTGCCTCTGTCTGCTTCTCCCTGGCACCACAAACTGGCCTCTACAGGGCCTCCCCAAGGCCTGGGAGGGGTGGCTGGTTTTGGGGAAAGTACAAAGGTGGGTGGCTGCAGAGGACAAGGGTTGAAAGAGACACACAGAGAGAGAGCAAAGTTCCTGGAAGAGATATGTGATAAGAAGGGAACATTTCCCACAGATTTGTGGAAGGTCAGAGGTGCCAGTAAGTTGGAGAAAACCTTGAAGAAGTGGCAATGGTTTGCTGTTGTTGCCCAGGCACCTTGTACAGACAAGCCAGGTCCATTGCACAGGAGGTCATGAGCAGGTGCAAGCATTTCTGTAGGCAGAGCAAGGTATGCACATGAAGAGTGAGACTTCAGGAGATCTGGATTTGGGGCTCAGCCTCAAGGCTTTGGTGCTTCACAGTGTGGCTCCTGGCTGCCAGCTCTTCTGCTTGCTCATTCTTGTGCCTGAGCTTTCTTCCCTCCCTCTCTCTTACTTTTCTGCTTTTTTGTTCAAGTAGCAGCTTCTCTGTGGCTTGGCCAGGGCTGGAGCTCCAGCTGAGACCACAGGGCCAAGGAGCAGAGAGCACAGCGGTGGAGACAGGTGGTGGCTCCACATGGCAGAGAAGGGACTTTGTGGTGGGGGCAAGGGTAGAGAAAAGGAAAAGCTGGAGGGAAGGAGAGGATGAAGAGTAGCACTGGAACAAGTTGAATGAGAAAGAGACTTGGCCATTCAGCTGGGCACCACACACTTTACACTGCGAGTGGCTCCTCTGTGTCTGAAATGTTTTGGTTAATGCTTAGGGAATAAAATATGTGGAAGCCTTTTTTTGTTGGGTTTTTTTTTTGGTTTTTTTTTTTTTTTGTTAATAACAGTCATCTATTTATAGGCTGTAAATTATACACCATGAACATTACTCAGAGACAAGACATTATTTTGCTGCCAACAGGGAAAAGGGAAGGAAAGGGGGGAAAAAGCAGACAGAGAGAAGGGAGAGAGAGGAAGAAAGACACACAGAGGGAAAGCGAGGAAGCTGTGAGCTTCTGACCCTCCCTGCACCCCCATGAATCTATAGCAAAGGGCATGTCATGTGCAACAAGGATGACACTAAAAAAAAGAGAAGCTTGTGGAGCCAACTGCGGAAGCCCAATTCTTGTTCCTTCCTCTCATAGAGGAAACATGTGGGACCATTTCTGAATGAGTTTGACCATTTTCTAGTGCTTCTTTTGAGTGCCAGAATCAAGCACCATGAAAAATTTTGCACAGTAGCTGATGGCCTGTGGAATCTGACACCCTCCTGTCTGTTGCAGACACAAGTGCATGGGCCACGTTCCAGGCTTTCCTGGCCTCTTGACAGCAATTTGAGTGCTTCAGAAAAACACTTTACCATCCCCCCTCTCTCTTCAACCCCTTCTGGTTTCCCCCCCCAAACTCTCTCCCTCCTTTTGTGATCACATGTGCACAGATTCATCTGCCAGCATTAGAAACCAGATCACACTGTCTCCCTTTGCAGTCAATAGAAATAGGGAGAAAGGGTAATTTGCCTACTTTATCTCCCCATTAGTTATGAGATGGGTCTACAATATTTAATTCAGTATAATATTCAAGTATCTAACACTAGATGAGACAAGTTCAGGCTTTATGAGAAACCCAACAAATTGTTTCCATCAAGCTTGCTGTGTACAGGATGAAAAAATTCAGGAGTAATTCTGGACCATGGCAGAATAAGAACAATTTATTTTTAATGCAACTGCTGATAAACTTTTTCATAAATATTTGGGCTTCAGAAAGCATCACATCAGATCTAACACAATTTCCTACTTTTCTAAATCTTATTCACATTTTTCTTTGGCTCCCTAAGCTTCATCACTTAACTGTTCCTTTCTTTCCACTTCCTCATTTCCCATCTAGATTTCATACTATTTTTATAACTCCATTCCTTTTGATTTTATACACAGGAAAAAGAATAAGAGGTTTTAACCCAGCTTGCCCATAGGATTAAAAAAAGTTTTTAATCTCTGATGTTTCCCACTATCTATTCTATATGATCAAAAGCAAAACCTGTAATGTGAAACCCACTCATCTTACAGCCCCACCACAGAAAGAACCATATGTACACCCTGCTGGCACTAAAAACATACCCTTGGGCAGCAGCCCACTGCAAAGCATCTGTGACATCTACTGAGGGATGTCACAGTCCAGGTATGGACCAGAATCAGACACAAGTCCCCAAGCAGCCTTGAATGCAAGGAGCACATGTGGAGGCATGCAACACTGAGATCCAAACTCAATTCACCTCTTTTCGCTGGTACTTAGTAACTGAGGGCACATTGTCAACCACCTTATGCAGCCAAGGCTCCCCTGTGCTTCAGGGAGGTCAACATGGAGAACTGGAAAAGGATAAAGATTTGTTTGACAGCCTACTGAATCATGAACGGTTGAGCAATGGGTGGCTGAGTAACTGGTGGGGTGCTGCCTGGCATTGTTTCAAACCACATGTTTCTCACAAGCAAGGAGAAATTTCAGTCAGTAACCCACAGGGTAGAGCACAAGTGAGACCATGAATTTGGATCTGAGCTTGCAGAGCAAAAACCTGGAAGAGGTTCTCTAAGCTGCTAGTTGGGAGGGATGGCACACACGTGTGAGATGGTGCTGTGTTCAGTGCTGTGCAATGAAATCTGTGAGCTCCCTGGAAGCTCCAGCAAGTGGGAGCAACAACATTGCAGTGCTTGGCACTGAGAGCTGCCATTGCAAGCCATCCTAGAGCACTGTCCTACAGAGCAACCCTTTTCATGGTAAGTGACTGTTTGGTGACCTGTGTGCAAAGGCACTTCCTAGTTCCACTTAAAAAGAAACAGGAAAAGTATCCCAGATGAATCCAAGGGTAACTCTCATGCAGTCTAGTACTGAGATATCTAAGCAGACACTTAGCAAAATGTTACATCATACAGAGTTGCATAAATGTGTTCAGAGGTATTGCCTTTTGCCCTGGGGGTATAATGTGATATAGACCATTCAGCTGAGATGCCGTGTCACTGAACTGCCTTTTCGCCCCAGCAGTGGGTCTTTCCACAGCTAGGAGAAGACATCCATGATGGCAGTGATGTGTGGGCAGGGGACCTGCAAAGCAAATGCTGCTGCCAAATAAATAGGAACTCAGATCTCCAGAGTTTCTAGTTTGGCCTGGAGGACAAGTCAACCAGCAGAATGTATCAGCGTAGATACTCCTCATCTGAGCCCCAGGGAACATTTCTACCTAAGCACAGTGCCCCCTTACCCCTCAAGCTCTGATCTTGCCAGAGCTCAAATACAAG
This sequence comes from Promerops cafer, assembly GCA_013398275.1. Lineage (NCBI taxonomy): Eukaryota > Metazoa > Chordata > Aves > Passeriformes > Nectariniidae > Promerops > Promerops cafer. Next base: position 417,295 of record VZSE01007021.1, on the reverse strand, counting down.
CAACATGAACGAATATCCCACAGTTGCTGATGAATTAGTACATGCTGCCTTCTCTCCAAATCAGTGCTAAAGCTAAATCTGTCTGCATCACACTAAAGAGCTATGCTCCCTTCCCAAACCCTGACGTGTGAAACCTCACCTCATTTCTATCCCCTGAAGCTCAGAACTGAACCTGGACCAGTGCTCCCAGGAAGCCATCCGGCATCCTGTACCCTTGTCAGGGTCTCGCAGACACCTGCGTTTTCACTGGTGCAGCAAATCAGAACTGAGCAGCCTCCTGGTCTGAGCCTTGCAGGGCTTAGCAGTCCAGTCTCCAGAGCTACTGTCTGTAGCCTCTGCTCTCATGCCCTTCCCATGCCAGAAATGCCTCTTGTCTCTGTGCCACACAGCCAAGCCATAGCTGCCATTCCAATGGCAGATACCTGCCAGGAAGACCCAGCAGGGCTCAAGTCCTGCCAAGTCACATCTGCTTCTTTGTCCTGGTTTCCCCCAGCTCATCTATTATTTCAATTAACTGCAATCACGACAGCTATTCCAGTCCTACGTAGGCAGGGCAGATCCCCTCACTGTTTTTTCTTTTTTTTTTTAAATGAGTATTATTTTGGGATGTAGGTGGAGGGGATGGTGCTTAAGTGAAAAAGTCTGAATCTGAAGCATAAAAATCTCATCTCAGCCTAAAAGAAGAAGCTGGCAGATTGATGGAAAGCATCACCATAATGTGAAAGAACAAATAGGGTGAAGATGCTGCCAGATGGGAAAGTGAATCCTCCCTGGTTTTACGAGTATAGATATCGTTGGTGGTGTATGTACCACTGGCACATTCTGCAAGTAAACTTTAATCTTAGCTGCAGCTATCACCAAATTATGCCATGATCTATAAGAAGCAGCAAAATATTTTACCCAAATGATCTGGGGGCTTGGAAAATCCTTTGCTTGCCTCAGTCAGCAGTTGCCAGATTAACACCTCTGTCCTTACACCAGTGACTTTAGCAGCATGATGAGTCAAGGGGGCTGGAGGGATATTTCTTCCTTGTGCACCCCATCTGCCCCTCTCTAACAGCTGGAACCTTCGTGCAGTGAGACACCTGGGAGCAGTGGCTCTTTGCAGAAGGCAAGGTGGTTTCTACGTGGGTGAGATTGTTGTTGTGAGGGCTCCAAAGAAGAAGAAAAATCTCCTCTGTTACTAAGCAGGGATCTGAAGGCCATTGTCAGGGGAGAAGCAGAAGAATTTCCATAAAAGGAAGAATTATTCTGCCTGCAGCCAAACCACCTGGACTCTAATCTTGTCAGATCTCACAGCAGTAGCGGGACTGGTCAGCAAGGGGAGACAGGGTGTTGCAGTGATGCAGGGAAGAAGGGAGGGAACTTCTTATCCTGTGCAGACAGTAAATACATTATCCCTGTGGATTTTAATTTTTTTTTCTTTCATGACCAAAAGAAGAAGAGTCTTTTATGATCCAGAGGGTGGAGTGTGCATCACATGATGTCTAATCTGACTTCCTCATCTGATTCCAATGGGAGCGTTTAGATTATCCTGCATTACTTCTTCTCTTTTCACTTTCTTTCATCATTCACCTGAGCTGTTCCAACTAGTTGCGAGCCCCACAACTGTTTGAATAACTGTGAATGAAAAAATTCCTTCTGTTATAAGCAGCATAAGGCCCCTGGAAACAAAGTGACCCTTTGCCTGATCAGCAAGAGGGGTCCCAGGACATAAATCAGAAATGGAGATGACAGAGGAGAAGGGACTTAGAGTACAGGGTCTCTGTCCATCAATCCAACGCCAGAGCCAACATGGGTCACTGTGGACTGCAAGGAAAAAGAGGCACCCCCAGATCCCAGCCCCTTTTTCTGCAATACCCAGGGATTACCTCAGGCAGCTTGTCTCCGTGCTTCGTCTCTGAGCCGTGCCCAGCATAGATGGCAAAGCTGTGGAGGCTGACACAGCGGAGGAGCCCTCCAGTGTCCTTGGAGTCCCTGGGACAGAGCTAATGTCTGGGTTAAGTGCACCCACAGCAACTTTCCCTTGGCTCAACTGAGTCGGTGTTGAATTCTCTCCACGTGATGGCTGTTTAAATTCACTGTAAGACAAGTAGGAGGAAAAGAATGGATCAGGGGAAGGAAATAACTGACTCTTGTCCTGCTGCTCTTTGGCCAGTAAAGTGATAAAGCAGAAAAGAGAGAGGAAGCTTTTCCTCTGCTGTATTAAGAAGCTGAAAATTGAAGAGCAAATGAAGAGTATATTTGAAGATAGCACAAATCCTCGATAAAGCCTCTCTGAAACTTGATAAAAAATTTCAGTGTGCATTAGGAAAGTTGGGATTTGCTAAAGGATAAATCCATCAGACAGGACAAACTGAGGAGAAGAGGCAGACACAGATGGTTTGTTTGGGCTCCCAAACGAGTGGGAGTGGGGTAGGGGTGCAGAATGAACGTTAACCTCTGTTGGCCTGTCGGTCAGGGATGGAGCACTAGCATGGAGGGCAAGCATCAGGGTCTTCAGTGTCTGCTAAACCTCTTGTGTCATTTGAGGAGGCAGCCCCAGCATGCTGGCACCACAGATGCAGAAGGTTCTGGGGCAATCATGAGCTTGGCATGGTCCCCCTCTTGCCTTGCTTTCTGTCCACTTCCCTGCCCCAGGGACAAGCTGTGGACAGCACAGGCAAGCAGCGCACTTGATGGCTCCCTGCCTCATCAGGAAAGCAGGCTAGCATGAGCTGCTCTGGGCCACAGAAATCCAGAGAAGTTTCAGATGTGGTGATGAGGTCTTTCGGAGGAGATATAAATACAGCCACTAATCTCACTCCTGGTTTTCTCCAGTGTCTCCTATAGGAGAGCAAGCAGAAGCACTCTGCCTAGCTTTCCAAATCTGCACTATCTCTCCAAATAGGAAAAGATATGGCCTAAATTTCCTACTGTCTCTTCAAAGATTTCTCTTACCCCCTATGCATTTCCTACAAATTAATTCCCTTGGAACAGGCCTGTAATTAAGAAACTGTACAGGGAACTTTGTCATCAGGTAAATACAGATGATGGTGTCTGGAGACAGAAATTCTTTCAACGAAGATTAATAAGCAGAGCTCCTGTACCAGTCTATCTGGCAGTGGGGAGAACAGGGTTTGAACATGGGAGAGAAGGGTCAATGCTCCCCCTACTCTGCACATCTGGCAACATCCACCCAGAAAGCATCGTTCATGCAAGCCTTCAGAAGATACACATGGTTTCTCTTTTTCAGGCTTTTTGTTTATGCAGAACTGTTACTTAGACTGTTCCTGCAGCAGCAGGGAAAAAGGGCAGAGAAAACATGTGTATTCTTGATCAGAAAGAGCCACATCTATTTTCCTCATGTGCATTTGCTTCCCAGAGGGGACATGGACAGGAACTGATGTTTGCAATCCACACAGTGCTTAGTGGGAAGGCAGGTCCAAGAGAGGCAATAGGACACAGCTATGCCTCTTCCTGGCAGATCATCCTGGAAACAGATGTTTTGCCTTAGGAGTTTGTGCTCTTCAGTGCCCACCAGGCAGCAGCAACCTGACTGCAAAGGCCTGAGTCAGTGAAGGGAGCAGGGAAGAATAAAGAGAAAAAGCTTTGCTTTTCATGTTGAATGGAAAAAGAAAATATCCCACATGAGGACAAAAAAGCCCACAGACATCACAGCACATAAAGCAAAGGAATGGGAGGAGAGATGATCCAAAACACATCCCAGAAACTGCCTTAAAGCAGCAAGAAGAAAAAAAGGCTGAGGAAGGACGTACTAAGTATCCAGCACTAGACTCAATTAAATGTAGCCAAAGAAGGGAAAAGGTGAAGAAAAGACAGACATGAGAACAGCAGATCCTGGTGGTGAGTGAGATTTGGAGAGAGTGCTCACCTTTTAACCAGGAGACTTACATGCACAGCTCCTGTTAAAGGGCAGATTTGCACAGGAGGACATTACCACAAACAGGGAGGCTCCTCTGCCTCCCTCTTGCACAGCCACATATGAACTGTTCCCATGGATTTCATATGAACCTTACCAAAATTTCTTGTATCAACTCAGCCAGCAGCACAGGCAAAGGCGAGTAAAAAACCGTGTGTTTTTCACTGTGATCCCTTCCCCATCAGCACTCCCTGGAAAGTGGCATGGGCTTTGTGGCTCTCAGCAGCAGATTTCAAACAGAGAGGGGAAGGGTTAGACACACTGGCTGTGTCTGATCATCCAGCCCTTTCCACAGGCAGCGAGTAACAGGAGCACACAGCTCTTGAGAACAATCTTAGAAAAGCTCCTGCTTATGCATAATAACTTGTTCTTTTAAAAACAGGGACAATACCTGCACTTCTTGTAACAAGTTTGGCCCTTGGGACATTTAATGACAGAATTCCAGAAAGCTGGATCATCTGGCTGGGAAGGCATGGGCACTTCAGGGAACACCAGGTCTCATCTGGGATACAAATGGCTTCAAGTAAGTTCTCGGCCCAAGGTGGTGACTGGAATGCTGCTGACATTCCCAGGAAGGAAAGAAATAAAAAAGGTATTATAAGAAGGTGAAGAAAGCCTTTGATGCTCAGTTTATTGGGAGGCATAATGTGATATATGAGAGATTTAGCCAGCATTATCAAGTACTGGAGGAGACTGTCAAGTCCTTCAGAAGAGTGGTGCAGAGCTGTTCAGGACACTTCCAGAGAATTTCTAAGAGAAATCATCATTTCAGGCCTAAGAGACAGGGAATACTGGGCTACTCCTTCCAGCTTGAACACACACTGACTTCGGCAAAAAACAAAAAAAGCTACAGGATGAGAAAAGAAACAGGAAGATTTGGAGGGTAGGGTGTGCAGAGGAGGAAGAAGCAGATAGGTTGACCCAGCCCCAGGCGAGTGAAAAGGACCAGACAAACCCCAAAAAAACCCCAACCCAACTCCAGGGACAAAGAAAGAAACAACAGAAAACGTTCTGAATACCTCCCTGAATTCATGCCCTGTATTTTCATGCACAGAACAAGGCTTCAGGAGATCAAAAGAAAGCAGGGCCTCTGTTTGACAAGCAAGGACGTAATTAAGAGAAGCTGTATTTGGCACCAAAACCCCTGAGGTGTGCAGAAGCAGAGTAACCCCTCACACCCAGAAACCTCAACACAGGACTTCGGATGCTACGATGAAACCCTAAAGGCAATTGCAATTTGGATTGCCAGGAGGTCCCAGAGACAAGCAAAAAGCCCCTAGAGCCCACAACCCCAAGGCTGGCTCAGTCTTCCATAAAAGCTCTCAACAGGGGCAGGGTAGAGTGAATTTTTTCCCTGACAAATGTTCGTTTGTGGTCAGCATTTCCATGCTCTGTACCGCTTGCAGCTTGGCAGGAGAGATTTCACCCACAAAGCTTTCCTTAGGAGGCAAAGGCTCTCATTTGAAAATGAGAGCAACAGAAGTGGCAGAAGATACACTTCTGATGTGGGGAAAGAGCTAGATGCCCAGGTGTGATTAATGCCATGTAATTTTTGGTGTCTAAGCACAGATAAAAGCATAACATAGAAAGTGGAGCTAGAATTGCTTTGCAGTCAAAGGAGAGACAGCTACTTTTACATTGTGATTCTTTGATCTTTTTGAGATCGGTACATAAGGATGAGATAAATCATGCCCTTCCTCTCCCATGGATATAAGGGGAGCCTGGCACTGTGCTAGGCAGTTTTTGTAAGAGAGAGAAACTTGCTCCCCACAGCTAGAGAGCTTTTAAAGGCTTCAGTTACCCACGTACATGCACAACTGACCTGGCAATAAGAAACAGCGAGGACACCAGTGACACTAACCCTGTGCTAAACCCTATATATCTGGGAAGATGCTGTGCTTGCTGCAGGTGCAGGACCCTTGCCACCCCAGGGGAAGACCATGGGGCTGCCTTGGCCTTCACTAAAGAGATCAAGACTTTGCTCAAAAGCCCATGTGCCCTCCTCCCAAGGCCCAGCATGGCCCCAGCAAAAGGACAGCTATGGAAAGTGGAGGATCACCATCCACACACCCTGTAGACAAAGTCCCAGAGCCTCAGAACCACCATAACCTTTAGTGGAAGAGGCAAGAAACAAGCAGTTATCATTTCCTTTACAAGACAAATGTTTGTCTATCCCATCACTTAAGGAAGCCTCTGTGCCAAGTAGGAGCTGATGCTCTGCTCTGCCCAGCCCCATTTTCTCATTTCTCTGTTTTTCTGGGTCTACTAGCCTTGGCCCAGGAATGTCATGGCTGCCTCTGTAGCTGGGAATAAGGCCCAACAGCACAGCCTGAAGGGCAGTTACAGTGAACACTTGCCTTTTCTCTGTTTGATTGGCAGCTAAGTGCAGGGTAGGGGAGTTGTGCCACAAATGGTGCCCAAGAAGTATTTCACAGAGAAACTAAGAAGACACTCTTAAAAAAAAAAGGATATCCTGTTCTGGAGGGACCCAAAGAGGTCTTTGTTTAACAGGCTCCACACACAAGTGAACAGTGACAACTCAGGAGCCCCTGCCCTCCTCTACATAATGAATGAATGTTGCTGGTTTCCAGGGAGGAATATTTGTGTCTTGATGTTCAGAATGTAATCCTGTTTGGGGAGACGTACAGAGCAGCCTTCTCCCCCTGGTGCTTCAGCATTGCTGTCTGAAGGAAGCCAGACTGCTCCACCTCTGGCATCTCCTCAGACATTGCCAACAGGAACACAGTTAGCTCCAATTGCAGAAGGCCATTAGTTTTGTATGTGCATAAGCACGTGTGCTGACCATGTGAAAATGAGCTTACAGAGCTTGAAAACAATAATTTCCCTATTTGCATAACTTCCTTCTTCATCTTCTCTGCAGACATAAGAGCTTGGACTGTGGCCACAAGCAAAGGAATCCAGTCAGAATCTGGAGAGCTCCAGAGGTCCATTGGTGTTGAAGGAATATTTTACAGCTAGGCAAGGGGGGTGTGTGCAATCTTGTCTCTCAGAAGGAGAGACACAAGCTAGGTTTCTTTGCATAAAAGCATCCATGGGGATTCTCCACAAATGGCACACATTGGACAATTCTGGCCTTCACTAGTTCTGTCAATAAACTTCAGTTCCACTTTTGTTCCCCAGGGCCTGAGAGTGCAGGACATACCAAAATGTCCCTTGTGCACAGGAGAGGTTCAGGATGAAGAAGAGGGAGCAGTGGAAGAGCAGATCTGGCAGGGGGTTGAGCCTATTTGAGGTCACAAAAGCAAATGAATTTTGCTGGAACAGATTGTGGGATACCCAAGAGAGAGAAATGGAACTGCTGTGCTCCCTGAAGAGCCTGTGTGTGGAAAGACTGGACAAAGAGTTGCAAAGTGGACCTGAGAGTCAGGGGTCCTCACAATTCCTCTCATGCCAAGTGTTCCAGCATTGGAGACATAGCAGCACCATGCTGCAAAAGCCCAACACTGAGGGCTGCATCCATCCAGAAAAGCAGAGAAACCAGACCGTCGTTGGGACAGGCCATTTTGGGACCACTGCAAGTCCATTTTCAAGAGGTTGTCCACTCAACACTAACAGGAACAGACACTCCAAAACCACCAAAAAACCTGGATGCACACAGTGAAACGAGGAGCCTGTTGCAGGAGTGAAGAGCAAGGGGACAGAAGAACCCTGACAGTGGCCAGGCACAGAGGGCATTGCATGTGCCGTAAGGGTCTGGCAACCCAGAATCTTACACCTCTTCTCTTCCTCTTGCACAAACCTGACAACGACACAGCTTCCTTCCTCTGCCCCAGCCACATCTCACACCTACCCCCATCCTGGGATCTCCTGTGCCTGGCACAGCTGCTTATATGGTCTGAGACTTGTCGTGGGAATCCACAAAACAAGAGAAAGGCTTCTAGGCTGTGCTGTGGCCAATGGAACCCTGTCTCTTTCAAGTTCCAGTTATTGCCTTCACAAGCCCAGGATGTGGTGGTGATTCTGACTGCTGGAGGAGTTGTTCCTCAGCTGGCCGGTAAAGAACTCTGCATGAGCTTAGCACAACAAATCTGCAACAAAGTCCTGACTGGAGAAGGTGGAGGAGGATGCAGTTTCTCTCTTAGCTGTAGACACCCAAAGTTGTACTTTGTCCAGTAGTGATGTACTATTGTTCTGGCCTCAAAAACCTATGGCAAGAACTCCATCTGTGTGGGTCCTGGTCAGACCTTGACATGCTCTGGTAAAAGTTTTACCCTGAAAGTATGGCTTTGTTTTATTTTTCTGGTTTTTGGGAGGGCAATGAAACTGCAAAATGTGAGAAAAGAGTGGAAAAACATGTTCAGCAAGAACAGTACAAGCACTGCATGAGTGTGTCCCAGGAGCACTAGGGGAGAAGAAAGCAAAACGTGACACATCATCTATTCCATCAAGATCCAACGCACTGTCCCTCCAGTGCCAGTACTGAACATAAAATCCACTTTTCCTCCAAAAAGCAGCCTAATTGATGCACAGGAGTGTGAGCACATTACCATGGGGGAAGCTCTGTGGGTCTGTGTGTGTACAGGCAGGAAGGTGGTCCTGTGGAAATGGGGGCAAGAGGTGGTGGGCAGTGGGCAGGGATCAGTGTCCTCCAGCAGGGCACTGGAGGGGAGCAGGGGTCAGGGGAGTTGGCACAGGGGCTGTAGAGAGAGGCATCTGCAAGGCACAGCACAACTCCCTGAGCACTCAAGTTTCTGGTGCTCAACAGCCAAAGCACTTGATGGGAGCTGTTATTTAAACAATCCAGTTGTTAATAAGTGGAACCTTTTAGTCCTAACTGATGAAGAACCACAAGCCTGCAAGCCTCCCAGAGCTCTTCAATTATAGATACTGCCCCAGAACTGCTGGGAATGACTGAGCTGGTTCGTGAGCTGCCACTGAGCTCCTCATGTCCATCACTTCATACAGCTCTGACAGTGCCCTGGTTTGTCAGTGCTGCCATGACTGGGCCTTCCTTTATATACTCTGCAGAGGCAGATTCACCTGCAGCCAGTCAAAGGCTCTGAACTCTGAAGAACAAGGGCTTTTTGTGCAGCTGTTTGCACAATTCTGTACTCTGTCCACTGCAGGCTTCCACCCCGCCTCGCACCCGTCAGCTCACTGGCTCTGATGGAGCCTGTCTGACTAATACAGACTTCATAGCCAAACTACTGTCAAATGTTTCCAGTTTTTCTCCTATATTTCCCATAACTTCATTAATCTTTTCCCATGTGTGGAGTGCTGGACAAGCCCAGAGATGCTTTGTTTCCACACCCAAGCTGAGCCAGGTCAGCATGGTCAGAGCCCCGTTACTTACTGCCTTTAGCCAGGCTAAGGAATTTTTTCTCCCTTGATTTTTCTCTCTGCTGCAAGATACCATCACTGTAAACTACCTTCCTGTGTGTAACCATGAATAAAAAGCATGAAGACAAGGACCACTGAGAGGTGTGAGTGAACCCTTCCCACTTTGCAATATATTTGATGAGTCAGCACACAGTTAGGTATGGGAATTCATCTAAGAGGCACCAACATCTTCTGAAGGCCCTGAAATCCTCTGGTTCACCATTTGGGAAACCTCTGGCTCTGACAAATTAAACATTCAGAATGTTAAGGTCCCTTCCAACCCAAACCATTCTGTGATTCTGTGAAAATGGCAAAGGGGTAACTACCCTTTGTATACCAAAAGAAACCAAAACAACAAAACAAGATTGCTAGCCTGGATACAGCTGCTGGACTCAAAGGCAGGAGGCTGGAAGCCAATGTGAGGAGCAATGCAGCAGCCAATTGCTTTTCTAAACAAATATTTAACATGCCTGAGTCCCATCCATGGATTTATCCAATTGGGTCCACTCCTGCCAAACAACAAGAGCCTCATGAATCAGTTTTCTAACAGAAGCACAGTGTCAAAAAAATTCTTCATGAAGCCCCAAATCCCTGCACATTCTCAGAGAGTCTACAACACAAGCAAAGTCTTGAGGGTGGAAATCATCTCATGGTTTTAAATCCATGACTTGGGCTCTCCTCTTTCTTCATAAGGAATTAAGTTTCCTGTCTTCTGGTACAGCTGTGTGCCTTCGCTTTCAGACCTCTCATTTGTAACTCATGAAGATAAAAGGATTAGAGGGAAGAGGGAATTCTGAGGTGGTAAAACAAAGTCTGAGCTGCTTCTCCACAGGCAGCCTATTCATTCTGTTGCCAGTGTCTTGCAAGGACTTTAGCTGTCTGCTCCTGAAGCCACCTGGACATTAAAATAAGCATTGTGGGGAAGGGAATGCTACTTATTCATGCTTTGTTATGCATTTCTGGTCTCAAAAGTAAGCCACACTCTGGGCAGGAGCCACAATGCCTCTTGCAGAGCAATCTCCATGTGTATGAGCTGCCAGCCCAGCCCAAGTGGCCAGACTCCCCCAGGCAAAGGCAGTTAAAGGCATGCTGGCAAGAGACATCCTACAAGCCACTGCGTGGGGAGGGCTGAGCTCTGCAGGTCACAGCTGCTGCGTGTGTGGAAGGCAGAGGGATCCTGCGTGCTGGTGGTCACCTCTGCTCCTGCTCCTCAGAGCTGATGAGACAAGCTCACCTCCGAGATGTTCAAAGGCCACATGGGCACACACGTGACCCTTTCTCTGCTACTACCAGACCTTCTTCTCCACAGCCACAACTGGTTTACCTCCTCCAGTCTGTTCAGAACTCTTCAGTAAGGCTTTTATCTCTCCTGCAGACCCTTTCCTCCTGGGTTTGAGCTCTCTTCCCTGACTTTCAAGGTTTTCTTTCTGTGAGAACTGTTCAGGATAACTATTCTGCTGTGGGCAGTGAGGGTGTTAGTGGCTTTAACAGACTTAATCAATCATTAACAGTATTCAGGGCAGTCTGTAAAAATACTTTTGCACATTTTTATTCCAGGGCCTTCCTGCTGTTTCCATATACAAGGAATATGCCATAACATGCTCTTACTGGCATAGTGGGAGAGCATACTGAATGAAATCCACACACCTCCTCCCATCCTCTGAGGTTTACATCTTGGGTCTTGCTGCACTGTGCTGTCCCAGTTTCCCTCACGTCTATAGGCCAAGGGAATACCAGGCTGGAAAACACAGTGATACATCTCCTTCTATAAACAGGTTTCCTCCAGCATAATGTCCATCAAGTTTGGCTTCTCCACATCTACTTCTTCCTAACCATGAATCAGCTTTTATAGCAAGCAATTTTGAAAAATGAAAAAAGGAAAACATAAAAAAACCCACAACATGGAAGCCCTATGTAACACATGTTTTGTTTTTAATGAGGAAGCCTTTGAGGCAGCTTTGAAGCAGTTGTGCCAGAAGAATTTGTGCTGAAGCTCTTTGCCCTTGGGCTGTCACCTTATCAAACCTCCAGAGAAAGCAGGAAAAATTGTGTTGGGGCTCAGAGAGGAGGCTGTACAGAAAACCTTGGGTGCTGCAGCAGGCAGGAGGCTAGGGTCAAGGTTATAGACCTGCCACGATGCAGATGGCTCTTCCACAGCTTAGTCCCTTGAACTTTTGCCTCATACTTACTGCTCATTCTAGAGCAGCAGCAGAGTAAAAGGGTGAAGTGAAGTCCAGCTCTCCAGACTGTGTAGGCGAGGGAGGGCTGAAAAAGCCACTAGATCGTACCTGTAAAAATATTACTGCTGGAGGCCAGGAGGATGTCCATCCGCAAAAGCCTTTTGTTCAAAGAACTCTGTTGATGAAGGCAGACAGCGCAGGCACTGTGGTGGCAGCAGAGGGCTGGTGGCACCACAGTAGGGTGGCTAGGGAACCCCCAGCATTGTGGTTTTTGGGTGAAGGCTCCAGAAATGTCTGACCACTATATACACTTTTGCTCTTCAGCCCCTAAACAGATGGTTCATCCTGCTCGGGATTTTCACTGTTCACCTTGCCAGCATTCCTCTTCCTGCCAGGAGACCATACATTTCTTCTCCTTCTTAACACATTAACTCTCTTTTTTTGTTGTGTATGGGATGGAGGTTTGTCCCTTTTTTTCTTTTTTTCACCATAACAGGAAAAACTCCTTCCTGCAAGTAGCACTGACCTGCTCAGCAGGACCAGTCCTCCCTTGCAGGGACAAGGCAACCATAGTATGAAGAGAACCTGAGGTTTAAGTGGACTTCATGTTCCTGCAATCAGTCCAGCCTTATTAAGATCCTCTGCAGCCCCGCACCACCTCCACCAGCACTGCACCCATGCTGTCACATGCCAGCATATATAATAATACAAGGAAGCAGGTCACCAAGGGACTTGGTCCTTTTGAGGCTGCATTTGTTCTCACGCTGCTCACCTTGCTTAGGGATCAGCTGTCCTGGTGCCCCCAGCCTCTAGCACTTGCTAACACTGCTGCTGAGAGAGCTGAGTGCTGTCACCCAGCACAGCAGCCATGTCCCAAACTTGTTCACGCCACTGCAGCGTGCAAAGCTGCAGACAGCAGAGCTGCCCTTACTTGATGCTTTGCAGCTGTGAAATCTACCAGCAGAGGAGATCTGTGTCATGTCGCAGCTACAGCAGCCTCTTTGGCAAGCAGATAATTACATCCTGCATTCTCTGTCTCTGGGTCCTGCAGCCAGCTGAAGATACAGCCCACAAGCTGCCCTGAGGACCTACAGAAAGGGGAAACACACTCATCTCTGAGGAGGATGTGGGAGCACGTGGCTGCTGAAGGGCTCTGAAGTTGGCAAGGTCACTTGTGGCCAGGAAAGAGCTGTGCTTTTGCATGGTTTGAACTCCGTGGGGGTGGTGATTTGGCAGCAGCGATAGCAGTGTGTCAGCTGGGTGCAGAGCCAGGCCAGAGCCTGTGAGGCACACGGCAGGGAGACAAAAAGAGAAAGAACTGAAGTGTGCACGTGGGGAATTCCAGATGCTTGTGAAGTACAGGGAGGGAAGAGAGAAGGTGTAGAGGCTGTGAGTGCAGGAGTAGGTCCAGCTCTCAATATAGCCAGTCATTCACTGTGCTCCACAAGCCACGCAGCAGAGCTTTCTTTTGACCTAGGAAGAGAGTGGTGAGTGATTCCCCATGCCCAGACAGCTTTTGGGAGAGGTAGGTCACTGTCTTCCGCCCCTGTCACAAACATTCATTTTCTTGAGAAAAGTTAGACATAGAGATTTATAATGATCCTGTGCCTTGAAAATTTGCAATTGTGTTTCGGGTGACTGAAGCTTGCTCGAGAAACTCAGCAGGCACGTCAGTGACATGAGACCTTGGACTGTAATATAAAATAAAATAAATCAGTGTTCAGCAAGAGATATGTGAGGCTGCCAAAAGATGAAACTGATCTCTGTTCTTGCAAATGGAGTTTACACATTTGAATTCCCAATTTCCATCACACAACAGGGGCCATTTCAACATGTGCAGGCTGGGACACAGAGGAGTTCTCATCATTGCAGTGCCACACAGAGGACAGGTCACATAAATTTCTCTTTCTGGAAAAGAGAACAGGTGGAGGAGATGGTGTAAACTTCTGGCAAGTTAGGGACCACAGTGTCTTTGTGCCACTGTGCAGGGGACACCACCTATTACAGCTTACTGCAACCCTCCAGCTCATTAAAGCCATTCTGGAGCGCTTGCATTCGATCCTTGCAGGGCTGGTCATGATAGCAAAGTTGTCCCATTCCGAGTTCCAATTTGTGTCATGGAGATGACATGTACAACTACACGGACAGAGGTGAGATCTGGCAGGCTGAGAGGCAGTGGAGGCCTGCAATACAGATCTTGCCTAAAAATGCACAGGCCCCGAAAAACACTGCAAGCTAGGTATCAATGCCAGGGTGTGCATGTCAGCAGGACTGCCATTCAGCAGTGAGTGCAAACAGCAAGGCAAAAGTTGTTAGAGGATTTTCTGAGCTGGATGAGAATTCCACTTGGGAAAGGTGCCCTGTTTCTGCCATAAACTAGCTAGCAGACTACAACATCGATGATCACATTAGAGAATGTAGTAGGGAAATAAAACAGTATTATACAAATCTGAAGTATTTTAAAATTTTAAAAAGTAGGCAATCTTAAATATAATTAATGCTCAAAAATAGCAGAAGGGGACTTGATCTCTTGACCTTGGAATCACCATGAGTACTTGTAATGGCAGTGAGGATATGCTTCTGATGGGCAGAATCAGATGGCTGCTGGGCCTGAGCTGGCTTGCTTTTTAACATAAACTCTCAGCTGAGATGTGTCTGTAGCTGTGGCCACAACAGCACAGCACTTGGGAAAAATAAATGTTTTAACACTCTAGCTGACAACTGCTTAAGTTTACTTACTGCCCAGACTGTTAGCACAAGCTAACGCTGCAGGAACAAATACACACCTAATTAAAAAAGCCGTGTTAAATAGGGCAGGGACACAGTGGTGCCTAGACTGCCTTGCACTAAAGCAGAGACAGCCTCAGCACAGCAGAACAGCGTCCAGGCACAATGGCTCTGCGTCGTGCATGCTAGAAAACCATTGGAGAGAAATGTTGTTCTCAGCAGAAAGAAATGTAAAATGAGTTAACTAAATGTCTCTGAAGGACAAAACCCTGCTGATGATTTAAATAGCTGTTTTGAAACCAGCCTTTACCACAAACTGGTTTGTGATTGACAGAAAGAAAGGAACAAAGAAGCAAAGGAAACATGACAGATCAAGCCAAGCATATCTACATCACAGCAAGCACTTCTTTTGATAAAAATAATTTTCTGAAATGACCTCCCGGGGATCCATGGAACAAAACTAAGCCTACCATCTTTGCCTTTACCAAGACAAATTATAGAAGTAGAGCTTGTAATAGGCAGCCTCACCTGGGTGTAGTTTACAGAATGAGTTGCCAGTGAAGACGTTACTGCTTGACCTGGGATGTTACACAGAAAAATAGAGCTCCCTTTGGCACTCACCAAAAAGGATTATGGCTGTATTTTCTTAAAATTCCTTCTTTCCCTTTTTTTTTCTCATCAACAGAACTTTACGCATTTTTCTCTGCTGCATGCCAAGATAAGACTGTTTAATGGAGCATAAGCAAACAAATAAATAAGATTATTTAAAAAGAACTGCTGTGAAAAAAGCAGTTAAAAATCCTGGAAAGACATTAGTAATGGGAAAAAAAATCTGCTAAAATGCAGGACTTTAAATAATGGGTAAAGTAATACTTACACGAGGTCTTTCTGCATTTTTTCTTGTCAATGTGCACAAATGGCTGAAAGGGGAGTGCAAAGAAGTTGGAGTCCAGCTCTTCTTCGTGGTGAACATTGACCAGAGGCAATGGGCACGGACTGAAACACAGGCAGTCTCCTCTGAACACCACACTTCTTCACCGTGACAGCAACTGAGCATTGGCACGGGTTTCCCAGAAAGGCTGCAGCATCTTCATCCATGCAGGTACTCAAAAGCCATCTGGGTATGGCCCAGACCAACTGGCTCGAGGTGGTCCTTGGCACTGCTTGATCAGTGAGGCTGGACAAAATGATCTCTGAGGCCCCTTCCTACCTCAGACATTCTGTGCTTCTGTGAACCTAACTGGCAAGAGGAAAAGCCTTGGAGAAGTAAAAGAAGATGCCAAAGATTACTCTTCGAAGATTGAAAAGTCCAAGGTGTTAGCTAGTGTGAGATCACAGAGAAGGGGCTGTTGGAAAGGTTGTCAATCTATGGCATCAGCAAAAATCCTAAAGACAAATTGGCAAAGGATCTGTGATGTTCCTAGAGGTTACTGATTGTCCATGGTCCAGGCACCGTTCAGATTGAATGAAATGGGAAAAAACTATTCTCATTTCTATGAAGCAAGCTTTGCACAAGGAATGAGGGTTAATAGAAGTAAAAAATTGTGGGAGTTTTGTACCAAGTTTTGGTGCATTCTTAATAAGTAGTGATTTATTTGTGTGTTCCTCTTTGATGTGTCATTCCAAGAACACCATCAATGCAGAGTCAAATAGGGTAAACGAGAAATCCATACAAATGACAAGAGTGCTGGATAGATGAAGTCCTATTGGATTAAAGGTATCTGTCTTAGCACAGAACAAAATATCTGACAGCACATTATGAGATTCACCATTTCAGAGATTCTTGAACAGATGGAATTCTGCCATCGTCTAAACAGTTTTTTGATCCAAGGTTAATTAATACTGAAGTTACTACAAAATAAACCTATGTGCCAGAAGACACAGAAGACCTCTCTAAAAAGAGGGTCAAACTGTTACTTGCTAGAGAAATGAGAAAGAATTAGATGTGTCATAACCACTAAATGAGACCATGTGGCAAAAGTGACCATGACATGTTTGTATAAAGACAAATTACATCAACAGAGTTTGAAATAGAAGGCTGTGCATGAGTCTAGTTTAAAACACAGCCTGCCACTGATGAAATCACAGCATGATCAAAAGTCCAAGGCCAGGGCAAATAGATTTTGAAAGAAATGAAAAAGGCTGACTGGTAAAACACTCTGCCACCCACATCTAGGTTGCATGTCTGAGATGTCCCTCAGAGGTACCCCCTGAGAGAAACAGAAGATTGCACCTCCTTTTCCAGGACTCATACAATATGAGTAATGCTGCTCTGTGTCTGCAGAACTAACTCAGTCCTTCATGGCATGATACGAGGTTCTCCACCTACTGGAAACAAGCCAGTGGCCAAAGTGCCCAGAAGGGACAAGTTTGGGAAAGCAGGAATGGTTTGCTGATCAGGTTTGCTGCCCTTTTCCCACTGTCTGACTTTTGTTGGCTGGACTGAAATTATCTCTAGTAATATTTTTGATTACAGGCTTGATATGCTCTTAGGTGTTTTAATAAAATAACAGAATATCACATTAACAAAGAGGAACCAGAATGTGTATCACTGAGGAGTAACTTATATTCCCATCTTTCAGTGTGAAAACAGATTTTTCAGGCACACAAGTATTTCCTTGTGTTTGAAAGCAGCAAGGTTGAAAGGCTTGTATGTCTCAAGGCCCCTTTGCACCCTTTCTTCAGGATTAAGAAAAGCAAAGATTTCTCCCCCTATCAGTTCTGCCTCCTGCACATCTGTAGCCCCCTCACTTTTATAGCTGAGTGCCTGGATCACCTGTGTACATGGCAGATACAACGGGTCATCAGGCTGGGTCTGTTTGCACTGTCCCTGCTGCAGCTCTGCTTGAGCAGACATGCAAAACTGCTTCCCCATCCTTGCATCCACAAGGACACAGGACAGCATGGAACTGGCTCAGATTCCTTCTGTGCCTGTCACAAGAAGAGCAGTGCCAGGGGACTTCATGCCACGTGTCAGTTCCCTTTGGAATATTCTTCCCTTCCAGTGTTTCTGTTCAGGACCCCTCAGCATTTAACAAAGCAAAGCAGCTGAAGTAAGAACAGTACAGGAGTGCAAGAAAAATGTCTAAATCCATCCAAATAGGAAAAGCAGCTCTAACACTTATCAGCTGGTCACATATATACCCTGCCAGGAGGATAGATCCCATGTTACTCCCAAGGGCAAGGAATTCCCATGCAGAGCTGCCTCTAGCTGCTAATCCACTCCGTGAGTTTGCTTTTGTTTTGGGATTAATTTCCAAGAGTGCCCATGTGGTTTTGTATGGCTGTTTGTTTCTAAAAACATTTAGCCTACCCTTTTGAGTTCTGCTTTTCTTCCACTGGAAGATAAAAGACTCACAAGGGACTGAGTCCCCACTGAAGTACTTACAAATGTCATGTAGGTGGCTAAAACACATTTTTTAATTTCAAGAAGCTCACACAGTGTTTGTACCGTGGCACAGCTTTGGAGACAACCTCAGCACATAGCAAAGTCCCTGCCTGCTATCTGCTGCATGAACACAGATGAGAGCTTGTCCCTCCTGCATGAGTCCTGCACACCAGACATGGTGCAAAGCTGCTGGCACAGCAAGACTGCCAGAGGAGGCATAGCCCGTCAGCTGGGGAAGAGGCAGGAGAGACAACATAGGGACCCAGAGTGGAGATCCCCTTCTCAAGCCTTGCACCTGCGCCCTGGCAGCTGCTCTGCTTTCCTGACCACTCAGCAGTAGGATAATCTGTGGTTATGACATATCCACTGCCTAGCCTCTCTCAAGGACTTGTTTAACTATCACAGAAAGAGAAGTCTGAGCCTAGAGAGAACCTAGAGTAAGATGGAGGGGAGAAGGAGCAGATACATGCCTCTGCTCCAGCTGCCTTTCCTCCCTCTTCATGGCTTACATAACCATGGTGTTGGGTGGCCCAGCACCAAAGGGCACCTACAGCACCCTCTTGTTAATGTCAGCAGTGATGGAATCACATCACAGATATCAACTGTCTCCACCCAAGGACTTATGGTGAAGAAGCAATAACACGGGTGCCGGTCATGTTGCGTGCAGGCACCAACAGCCAACATGCTTTAGGTGGCTGCTTTAGACTCATCCTCCTCATCTCAATGCACCTGAGTGATCCCTCAGAGAGGAGACCCTCCTTCCTCTGCAGCTTGTCTTTCCTTTGGCCTAAGACACACCAGCAGGAGAGGTAGTAGTTTTTCTTTCCTACCTGAGCTCTACACTATCTGTAATAATCCCCTAATATCTTCCTCTCCCTAGTAGAGAGTAATTTATGCTTTTGATTTTGCTCTTGTTAAATTTCAACCAAGCTCTTGTTGGGGCACAACACTCCTACCTTAATGTCCAATCTGTAAATTTACTATTCCTTGTGCTGTACTATGACAGTGGTTTTGGTCTGGACAGGTGGGAATTGATGAGTCTGTTCCTCTCTGAGGGGTGTTTTGAGCCATGAGAACTCCAGCCAGCTGGACTGATGTGGAAAACAGCTGCAAGTCTCTCTAAGGACATTGCCCAGGAGCCTTGCTGTTAATAAATACCTGCCTAGCTTTTCACAGAATCTGTTACACTATATATATTTGATGTATGCAAAAAGAACAAATCCCAGGGACTGATTAATTGCAGGGTGAGAAATGTGAGCGCCTCTAATCTATAAAAAGGAAAAGCATGTAGCCTTTATGACTTCCTGTCTTGTACTAGGCTGATTTGGAGTGTCTGTTGGCCTGTTCTTGATCGTTCATCATGCACCTGTTTATTACCTACACTTCGGTCTCCAGCATCCCTGGTCTCACCATGCATCAGCTCCTTGCTCATCACCTGACATCTCCCCAGCCCCTCTTGCTCTGGATCATTTGAATTGCCCTTCACTGGACCTCTATGATTTCTGCACTCCTCATTAATTACTCCGTTCCTTTCTTCCCTCCTATGTTTACTCTCCTGTTGGTATTGGCACACCTCTGCTTGCTTTACAACCACCTGGCAACACATGATGACAGGGTGTTGAAACAGCTTAGTTGGTGAGGGCTGAACAGCCGTCAAAATGCCATGTTAGTTACACAGGCGCTGCTGACTGAGGAATTGGCTCAGACATTCAGTCACCCAGTACAGCACACATTCACATTACCTTTTGACTGAGCTGAGGGAGGGGAGAGGCTGCCTGGCCACACACATCATCACCACACATCTGTGTGGGTGTGAGCAGGGCAGCAGAAACACTGGGCAGGTGAAGAAAAAAGCTACAGCCTCCTTTCCCTATGTGATGCACACAGAGAAGAGACAGGGCTTGGGAGAGATGCTTGAAGTTGTTTGTTCCCAGCACCAGCCGTGATATATCACTGTCTAACTTGTTCTCAACACTGTCCACAGGCTAGGGAAGCCAGCCATGGACACTATCTCTGCTCTCTTCATCCATACTGAATAACCCTCCCTCACACATCTGCCCGGTGGTGGGATCTGCTGTGCCATTGATAACACCCTCCACAAGCTGAATATCAAGTCTAAGTATCTATTGGGCTTCCAAAAGGGTCACTGGCAATTCTGCCAGCTCAAACTGATACCCTGTGCAAGGGGACAGAGATGCAGAAACCCTTTTACTCACCACTGACACACAACCATCTCCCGCCGCGCTTGCTACCCTGTACTGAGGTTGTCACAACCTGGCATCAGAGGTGAAAAGAAGGATGTACAGAAGGACACATCTAGAAGTGCTTTCACATCTAAAAGCCGTCAGCACCCTGATAGCTCAAGCAAACACCACTTTCTGGGTGTGTCTCATTTGCAGTCAAACAAAGCATCTCCTCACTAGGAAATGTTTAACACTATCATTCACACAGCAAATATGTTAATGTAAACAGTTTCATTGCTGGCTACATTAACTACACTGCACATTGCTGAACAGAGTGGGGCAGAGCGCCTTTGCCATGCCTGAGCTGCTGTGTTCCTCCACTCTTACGAATGGGTTAAAGGAGGCAGTTCCCCACGACAGGGTTCAAGTAAGAAAATATGCACAACAGCCCTTCAGTCAGGCACTGAACCAAGGATTTTTGGTAATTTTGGGACAGTCATTTTCCTCCACATTGTTAACTAAAGAATATTTCTGCAAAGAATAGGTATCATCTCACAGAATAATCTTTTTCTGATTGCATCTCCTGAGCTCAGACATATCCAAATGCATATGCAGTGCTGAGTATATGTCTGATTACTGAATAAAGAGCAGCATTCAGATAGCTGGTGCAAGGAACACTATGCAGTAATAAGCAGTCAGTCTTTGGGAGATTTGGATAGTTCAGGGTGTTTTCAATATATGGATGCTCAATCTTTTTTGTTTTCTTGGCAGGATATTATTGCATGTAGCCCCATATAGCACATGGCACAATCACACAATAATTTAAGCAAAGTGAATTACAGCTTTTGTTGGCAGAAAAACACAAAAGATAAAAAGAGGGATATAAATATGCATGCATACATGTATTTAAAGGAGACACAAAATATTTAAGAAGTCACGGGAGAAAAAAAAAAGAAGTTGGTGGTTTGAAGCTGTAGTTGGGAAAAAATGAAAAAATCCATCCACACTCATTCAAAATTACAGGTAGAATTTTTCGATAAGAAGAAATTAATTATACAAGCTGGAACTGGGCCAGGACACTGTCCTTTTCTATACTACACAACGTTATCATGTTTGAACATGCTTGTAGCAAATTGAGTCACAGGACACAAAGCTGAGCACAACTTTCCTCTGAGAGCAGGAACAAGGCAGCACAGCCCCCTCTGGGTCACCCTGGTCTTATTGTCATGGGACATCATGCTTTTGAATGCAATTTTTCTAGGGCCCTGCTAAATCAGTCAGGATCCAATCTCTGACTGAACACGGCATTCAAGTACAAGGCACCACTGTCCTTCATGCTTTTGTAGCCATTTGTGCTAATGTTACACCAGCTGAGAAGAGGGCTCACCAGGATTTAGATACAGAAAACACCCCTGTGCAGCTGACACCACGGAGCAATTCACAGGGACCTGTAAGCTCTCTACTTGTACAGTGCTTTATTTGCAACTCATGTGGCAGAAAATGGGGGACAAGAGGGGAAACATAACATTGCAGCTGATGGACAACCTCATTCTTCTTTTTCACTCCTGACTGAAAGCAGTGAGTACTTCTTATGCCAATCAATCTTCCTACAGGATCCTAGTTTGCCTCTCCCAGTGAGGCTTTATCCTATGCAAGGCACCACAGTGATGACTTTTGCTTTAGGGCCCTCCAATAAGCCTTCCTAATTTGAGAATAACGAAGACTGAAGGGTTCACATCCCTCAGGCCAGTCAAGGAAGAGGGCAGCCCAGGATAGTAGAGGTTGGGGAGGACACTAATATATTTTAATTGCTTGCTAAACTTTTGCTTGTTGGTCTGGTTCAGAAAGGGGCCCTCTTTGCTCCATTAATTTCACTGCTGGCACATGATGGAGTGATTTCATCCCCCTTAGCCTGCACAGGAGGATGTGGCAGCTGGCACAGGACCTTTACTGGGGCAACCATATTTCTGCATACCTTGAGATTAATGTTGAAAAGACATGAAGAGGAAGATGGAAGGCAGTGCACACAACACAAGAGGTGTTGGGAAACCTGCCTGCTCCTGATTGCTTGAGTGCATTTGCCAGCATTTTCTGAGGGACAGACACAAGGTGTGGTGCACCCAGCAGAGGAGAGCTGGTCCCCAAGGCGAGTGCAGGAGCAAAGATCCTTCTCAACTACAGCTGCACAGTCAGTGCTGTGGAGAGTGTCAGAGATTATGTCCTGAAGGATGGCAGAGTGGTTGTGCTCTGGGACAGACATGTGGGGACCCTTGCTGTACTGAAGACAGTGTCAGCCATTGCAATCATAAGTACCTTTGATTTCAGCTACATTTTTCCCCCAAAGACACACATTATTTTCTGTCTCCTTTTGCTGCTTATTGATCTACCACTGAGTACAGGCTGCCAAGAGATGCCTCAGACAATAGAGTTCATTACAGTTCATTGTGCTCCCATTTTACAACACTCAGCCCTCCCCTCCTCCGTGCCTGACATTTTCAGCTATCCTGCAGCAAAGAACTTTGCCAGAAGGGAATTCCAATTCCACCTCTGTTCTCAGGGCCTGTCACTCAGTGCAACTCACCTGTAAAGGAGGCATTTACCCCCCAGTCATGTCTGCCATCTTCAATTAAACACAAGCAGTGGGCTTTG
Source organism: Promerops cafer (assembly GCA_013398275.1). Taxonomy (NCBI): domain Eukaryota; kingdom Metazoa; phylum Chordata; class Aves; order Passeriformes; family Nectariniidae; genus Promerops; species Promerops cafer. Next base: position 394,906 of record VZSE01007021.1, on the reverse strand, counting down.
GTTGATCTGTCCTTAGTTGTCTTCTACTGAAGATGTCCATGGGTCCAAACTCCCAGCAGATGTTTCCCAGACAATGAGTTTGGTGGGAGATTTCTCTGAGCCAAAAGAGATACCTCTTTGGAGAGGTTGTAAATACTTTTCTATGGTCCATTGACTAGACAGAGTCTAGATGCCAGCGAAAACCTAAGCAGATAGCTAAGGTCTGAATCCCTAAAGCTTAGGTGAGCCCCTAAACACAAGGACACACACACACACACACACACACACACACACACACACATAAATGCACATACACATACTCCAATGCCAATCATCTGAACAATTATAAAAGAAATGCTCTTCCAAGGGCAGTTGTGCCTCCTACACAGGCCGTGGGCCAGCATAGCCTATGTTTGAGAAATGCTTACTGCTTGGAGGAAAGAGGCTTGGAGATATCCCCTGCTAGACACTGGTTAGGTTGTCCCTGTTAGGGAGATGCATCCCCACTTATGTGGTGAGGGTAGCAGACCCTGGATGGAGCAGTGAATAGCTCTTTTCTATCACTGTGTTCCTGTGCTGTGTTTAAAAACCTTGGCTCTTCAAAGAACCAAAGGGGTTGGTAAGTGCTGGTGACATCAGAATAAACCTATACTTGTCAAACTTGAGTGTCGTAAGACCAGTGATAATGTGATTATTTCCCTACGCATTTTTACCCACTTTTTCATACCTAGTCCCAGGTCACCCAGTTGTGGCTGAGGTGAAAGTAAGAAGAAAATCTATAGAGGAAAGTTAATTGATCTCTTCCCAGTTTCAGCACATTGTTGTCCATCTGGGAGATTCAGAGAGGGAATCTGATTTTTCAGTTGCTATCCCATTCACTGATAGCATCTCCAGACCTCTTAAAAATCATTTGCTTCAGCTAAACCACTGCCAGTTGAGCCATTTAAAAAGTTCTGGTTGTATTTTATTTCATTGAAATTTACAGAACTTAAAAACCCCTGAGAAATACTTTTCTACTGTTCGAATACTTCTTCAATCCCTTTTGATGATTATCTCTACTTTTCTCTCACACACTCCATTTATTTTTCTGTTTGGCTTACTTGTAGTCTACTAGGAGTTTTCAAGTGTGCAGCTGGGCCAAAAAGTGAGTATTTTCAAATCTGAAATTAAATTGGCAAACATTTCTGTCTTCAAAACAGAACCTGTCAATTAAAAATTTCAGTAATGAAAAAAGGAGTAAATGCTTTAAAAGGTATTGAAAATGTATAAAATCTTTCTGTTTTGAAAAGATAAAAGCTCAAAACACTGAAACTTTCAAAACATGCATTTCCCCTGCACCTCCAGCCAAGATTTCATTCTGGCTAGCAAGTGAAATCTAGTGAAATGCCTGCCTGCCTCTGGCACATGAACCTGGGCAAAGAGCTAAAGTTTGAATAAACTCTACAGTATTTCAGCTAAGTGTTGGAAATTAACCAATTTTGATGACAGTATCCTGCATTTGAGTGGGAATTAATGCAGCTCCATTCCAGATCTGGAAAACAGATTTTTGTTTTCTTAACAAAAAATATCAAGTACTGGCAGAATTGGCCCAAAAATCACATTTCATTTTTGCATTAAGCCACTGTCAAAAAAGTAATTATTACACATCAAAATGGTGTTATTGGAACCCAGAAATAAAAGGGTGAGTACCTTATATTAGCACATGGTTTGAGACTGAAAACCAAAATCCCAATATTCACCTTTTTTTTTTGCCTTCGGGTATCATTAAGGTCACTAGTGCACCAGTGGATTTTGAGACTGGGAAGAACCACTGCCACAAGACTATCCACACAAGCAGCAGCTGAGTCATCTCACTGCAGCAAGCCCAGTGACTTACTGGGGGAAGGGAATGGGGCAGGTATATCCGTGGGTGCAGCCGTGACAGTGGAGGCCTGGAGCTGCACCCCTCATTGGGTCTCAGATAATGCCCCACTTCCTTTGGTGATGAACAGCAGTGCAGACATGGGTAATGACCCATTTGTCTCTCCAGCTTCATATAAAAACAGTGTTTTGAGCCTTTCAGTCTCTCCTGTGCTATTACTGACTTATCTCTCATCATTAGTACTTAACATCTATTTTCAGGATTTTCAATAAGCATGGGCTTGTGTATATATAATCCTATTTACCTTTATGTTTACTAGCTGGAGATTTTCTTTCCCTGGTTCACAATTTTGCTCACCTTATGAATTATCTTCATTTACTAACATTTAATTTGATTCAGCTGCTATAAGCTTCTTGGCTGAACACTGCATTTCCTGTTCTGAATCTGACTTGGTGCATCTGAGTGTTTCTGCTATGTTCCACACTTTTAATTGCACCCCACAGGTAGTCTAGCATCCTCTGACTAGCTCAGCTAGTCCATTTTCTTTATTTTTAGCTCCCCTAAAAATAACTGACTACCCTCTCACCATTAAAGGTGATGCATGGCTCTGTATTTCCAAAACATGTCAGTTCTTAGCTTTTCTTTATAAATAACCTCTTGTGCCTTTTCCATTGTTTGGACCAGGGTAACCTCTGCAAAGATCAGCTCCTTCCCTCAACTTTCCTGTAGTCTTGGGGATTGTGATTGATGGCTGATTCCGAGAGAAGGTGACATCATTGAAGACTTCCCTACCATCTTTGCTACCCTCGTCTTTGCCACTCCTCTACAGTCTCAATCTGGGTTTTGTTTTACGTAAACAATGTGCCAAAGCCTTGTCACTTGCTGGCTGACAGGAGGGGTTCAAGATACCTCCAAAGTCTTACAGGTTGGTTAGCAGTGATACCCACAACTTCATGGTGGCTTTCATTATGCAACCCCCAGAAACATTTTCAGGCAGTATAAAGGGAGATTCAACCCATTGAGACAGTCTCCCTTTCCTGTCCCTGCCTCAGAATTGTTTGTGTTCCATGAATATGATCAGGCTCCTTCATCCACACACTCTCATCATCTAACCCCAAGAGAGTAGGCTCAACTCACAGCTGATGGTGAACAACAGGGCAAGAGCCCCTCTCGAGTAATATTGTCATCCTAATTTCAACTCATCCCCATTTCAGGCTTTGAAAACATCACTCATGCAGCAAAATTTCCAGGCATTCTCCAAGTTAAGAACAAAATGAATGAAGACAACTAAGAAAATATTCTGATTATGGGTTCCAATTTTTTTTTAACCCTGATATTCTGTGGTACATTTCTTTATTTTCGAATATAAAGTGACAGAAATAATTTGTTGTTAGAAAAGAGAAAGTATCTTTGACTATTTACAGGTTTTGTACATCACAAAGGTTTTCATGTTTTTGTTGATTTTTCTTCTTTTTTTTTTTTCTCCACATCCTTTAAACAATGCTGAACTGGAAATCTCAACAGTTCACAAAAACCCTCTTCCCCAAAAAGCAAACCCCAATGAGAAACAAGAGAAATCAAAGGGGAAAAAAATTAACTCCTTTCATGGTTCTCCAGGAAATCCATTTGCTTAAATACATATATTTTGATATTTATAGATATTATTTTTTCAAGTTCAAACACCCAAAATTCAAGAGAGAAAGGGAAAAAAAAAACAAAACAAAACAAGTGTCTTCCCCACCCCCCTCCAGAATCTGTTGATCCCTGCTTGTCCAAAATCAGAAAGAGTTATTTACAGAAAGAAGAACCGGAGGAGGGTGAGGGTGCAGGAAAGAGGAGGATGAGGTTGTGACGGGTGGAGAAGACAGTAGGATTAGGGCCTCGGGGAGGTGAGGCAAGCCTGAGTTCGACCGCACTTTCCCTTAGGAAGACGCCACACTGGGGAAGGGTCCCCAGTGTCCCCCTGCCCCCATGTTCAGTGCAAGGGTGCTGCCTTTCTGGATCCTGTCTCAGCCCCACACCAGGTGCTCGGTGTTCATCGCTTGCCCTTCTCCCCACGCCCTCCTTTGGTCTTCCCACGCCAGCCAGCCAGCCCTGGACATCTGCAGCCAAAGGTATTACAAGGAGCAGAGGGAGTGCCTGGGGGTCTCCGCTGCACCCAGCTGAGCCACTTCACACGGATCCACGACTGGCAGCAAGGGTTGCTGCCCCTTTCCCTCCCACTGGCTCCTTCTGCCTGTCACCCATTTCACTCCCAGTCTAAAATCACTGAGTGCTCAGCTAAACTGCGTGTTCACAGGAGCCTAACTCCAGGTCCTCAGGTTCCATTACATGAGACTCATCCTGCTGCCAGCTAACCTTGGCACCCTCTCCTTCTGCTTCATGGCTGCAGGGTATTGGCAAGTAACAGGGGCTATACACAGAAAATCCACCTCTGATCCCCATTCTTCCTTCCCTCAGCTGCAACCTGCTGGAAAAGTTCTGCCAGATAAGTCAAATTTTACACTACAGAAAATGAAGTTTATGTTGCAGATGTGAGCCTGCAATTTCCACATGATTTGTGTGTATTATAATGTATTAATCAGGAAACACTATGTAAATGTGTGTAAATGCAGACCACGATCTTAAATCAGTTTTGCATAATGCAAGTAAACAAATTAATCTCCCTATGTGCTTGTAAATGTTAATAAAAACTTGACATTAACCGTTAAGTTAATGTCACTAGATGATAATGTTACTGGATGAGAAAGCAGTGTTGTGTGTCACACGTGTCCTTTAAATGCAAATAAGTAAAATTTACATGTCCAAGAAACATGTTCTTGAGAACTCAAATTACTGTTTGCTGCAAGTCATGTAAGCTCTACTTTATCCGTCAGCAATTTCTTTTTAAAACACTGCCTCCTCCCTGGAGAGAGTAAACCATCCAAAATTAAATGTAAGGAACCCTTGAATATTTGAAGAGCGGCAGTAACTGTGTAAGTAGGAGTATGCATAATTTAAAGGGGTTCTGGCAAGACAGACCTAAAATGTTGGAGCAATTAATTAGGCTGCAAATTGAACTAAGCTGACCTGTAACCCTAGGAAAGCTGGCTTTATCATCCTAGACTTTTGAAAACAAAAGGAAGCTGGGTCAGCCTCTGTCCAGTTGCATGTTTGTTTGCACTTCAAACCATCCTTCAAGGTTTGAAAGCAATGCCTGAGAAGAAGTTGGCCAAAAAGTTCAGTCACTATTCAAACAGACCAGGATGTCTTAGATGAAATTCATCAAGAGTTGCCAAGCTGAATGAGCACTTTGCATGATACAAAGAGGTTCTTGAAGAAGCTTCTCCAATGTGACACTCTGAGGTGTTACTGCACACTGGTTGAACCAAAAAAAGGGAATTATTTTCTATACAATATTTTGACAGTCTCCTTGTAAATGCTGAAAGTTTGTAGCAGCCTGACAAAAGCAGCAAAGGGATGCTCAAGACTACTTGTGAGGAGTACAGTAAGACCTTGATGTGCAAGTTTCCAAAGAAGGGAAACGAGTTGTATTTTGAATCCTAGTAGAGCTTCAGCTGAGAGAAATTCGGTCAGGCTGGCAGCAGAGGCTGAGCCCCGTGTACTGCACACATCCTCAGAGAGCATTTACAGCTCAGCACCTCTCTGGATTAGGTCCCCACATGCATTTTCCCATGCTACCTGTGAAAGTAGAGCTAATTGAAAATGCATGTAGAAATCACAATTTGTGGTTCAGGTTCTCTTTGTCCAAGACTGGGATAAGTTACAGCATCCTCAAGGCTTTGCCCAATTGAAGAAGTGAAATGAAGCTGGAAAACAAGAGCACTGCCAGAATAGCAAGATTTCTCACCAAACTCACCTGAAGCAGAAGTTGATTGCCCTGGGCATGCTGTCATCCCTTCATGATTTCCAGAAGTGTAAGAAGAAGAAAACATCCTTCCAGGTACTGAAGTGGCGACTCTGGGGTCTTGTGGCCTGCTCCTGAGTGGATCACAGATTCACCTCCTCACTGTTCCCCTGCCTGTGTAGGAAACCTAATCACTTTAGAGCATGGGGGGAATCTCAGGTGGTATGTGCACAGTGCTGCGAAGAGACGAGTGTATCTCTTTCAGATCTTGAAAAGAAACAAAAAACCCCAACAGGCTGAGACCCTGACTAGTCCTTCAGGTTGAGGTCTGTCAACATCCCAAATCAAGTCTCCCAGCACAAACTTCCTGCACTACTTCTGACTGCATCCCAGGAAGTTACTACACTGCTTTCTCCAAACAGCAACCATAAACATAATACTTTCCCAAATGAAAATGCCAGATGTCCTTTTCCTCTGCTCCTAGTCTTTACCCCTGTTCATACAAGTCATACCAAGTTACCTGGCTTACCATGTCTGGATGTCTCAATTATTTCCCCTATAAAATATATGTCTCATTTAACCTCGAGAAAATTAGATGCAAATGCATGCAAGATTTCAGGATATTTGCATAATATATGTAAACTATGGCATCTGTCAATTTACTTGTTAATGTAAATGCTAATATTAACGTATTTTAGTTTAGCATCAAAATCACAAACTCTTTGAAGTAAGGACTGGGGCAGAGTGAAGCATCAAACGGACAAATCTTGTCTGAAAACAGGACCTAAATGGTTTTGATCAATTTTATGTCAGGGTTTCACCTTGCTGGCACAGCATTTCACTTTACTTGCTGCTTCCCAAATGAATGACTGGTACTGATACAGTCCAACACCATAGCAATAGTGTTGTTAGGAGAGGTGGAGTCATTTTGATCAACACAAAATTACCCCTGAAGCCACCAGTCACTGTTGGCATTCGATGTGCATCCCCAAGCACACCTTTCTGATGAAATCCTGCCCCACATGCTGCATACTTCCCCATTAGTGACAGGTGCTACTGAGGAGGGAACTTCTGCATCTTCTCAAGGGAGCTTCATATCCTCAGCTCAACCCAGGGCATCCTCCAGGACTAGTTGGTAGTTGAGATTAATATCACAATATTTTAGGCTCAAGATAACTCAATTAATTTTCCCGAGTATTAAATAGTCCAGCCCCATAATAAAGAGAGTTTTAAGAAGAATAAACATGTCTAGCTTCTGTAATGGAAATTTCTAAAGGCATCTGAGCATCTAAGCACTATTGGCTTTCAGTAAGATGGGTTTTGATTTAATAAATTTCTTGTGTGCTTCTAAAAATGCTTCCCTGTGTGATGCAAATACGGTAAAAGCATTAACTGTTTATTTCTTCCCGACACGCAGTGCTGATGGCTCACATCTGGGGGTGCCTGGGGTGCTCCAGGTCCAGGATGTGTAGTATGAACAGAGCCAAGCAAGTGGTAAGTGACTGAGGCTCTGGACTCAGGGCTCACCCCTTGAGACCAAGGCGGCAGAGAAATTGACCCTGCCCTCTGTGCCAGGAACTATTCTATTCCCTCACAAAACCCCATGTAGAAACATGCCCAGAGGCTGTGTTTGAGCACCAGTCAAAGATCTGCCTTATTCTACCACTGCAAAACAATACTCCACGTGGAGAAACAACAGTCAGAGTTTCCAAGTGAGGGGAGAACCTTCCCTTTCTCCTTTCCAGGAAATTTTCCCTTGGGAGCTGGGGAAATAGAGAAGGAAGAAACCAATTCCTGCTTTTCTGCTTCGATGCAACTCACACCAGCCTTGAAGGAGTGGCAAGCACACAGTGTAAGTCACTCAGCATCCCAGTGCGTGTCCGCTGCTGAAGGGCAAGCACTTACCCAAGGCTTCACCTTGTAGCTGGCAGGCCTCAGTGTCTTGCCTCCTCAGCAAGGATAACTAATCAAAGAGCCACAGAGACAGGTCCAAAGCGTCATGCTTCTCCAGTTTTAATCTAATGCCTCAGATTAGAAAGCAGCCATGAAGCCCTCACTCCCTGCATGTAAAACAGGGAAGGTCAGCAGGGACAGCAAACTCCGTGGCCGCTGCAGCACAGAGAGAACCCTGAAGTGGCTTGAGGAGGAAGAACATCTGAACAGTTAGCTCCTAAGCAATGTGAAGCTGCAAAGCTAGAAGAAGTGGCTGATTCATTACAACTAGCTCTTTTTCATTCCAAATAGGATGCTTTTACCTGTAACTTAGCACAGGAAGGTTCAGCCTCCAGAGCTGAAAAAGGAGCATCTGTGTGCAGGAAAGGACCAGAGCCTGTGGAAGTGCCTTCACTACATGGAAAAGTTCTTACATGTGAAAGGCCAAAGAGAAGCCCCGAAATTTTTTGCTTCAATAAGTAAAGAACATCAGATAATTTCCCCCAGGTATGGGAAATACCCCTTCGCAGATGCCTTTTCTGTACCTACAATCCTAGTCCCTTGTTCAAATGTCAAAAAGACACATTGAATAGCTGTTTTTCACTGACATAATCTTGGTTTCCTGGTGGTCACACAAATAATCTATGAGGGCAAACAAACCCAGCAGTGCTCATTAACAAAGACAGAGACATTTCAAGAATATCCAAGGCTTGTGTGCTCTAGACCTCCAGACTCCTGCCTTTGCTGTACGTATGTACTGGAAGGAGTTCTGTCCTCCCTCTGACATGGTTGAATGTCTACCTGAAAGACCTGATATCTGAGCAGTTTGATGCAGAGACAAGGTGAGCCGAATGAAAGCTGTTCCACTTTGTCATTAGGCCCTGTGGGTCTAAGGGAAGATGAGCCTGCTGCTTCACTCCAGGGAAGGGAAGGTGAGCGAGCACACAGGCTGGAGTAGAACGGCCCTTGGCTGAATTTCCAGCAAAGCACATTGCCACAGCCCTGGTTCCAGACTCTGAGACACCATGCTTGGAAATCTGAATCTTCAGAGCATTTTCCAAGTTTCTGCTTTAACTCTGTTCCACTTTATGGGTCCACCAGTAACAAATGCAGAGCTAGCGCACAATGGTCACCAGTGGAAGATACCATGTTCTTCCTAAGGAAGCAAGTGCAATCTACAAGATACTGGAGCAAAACAAGATAAACAGACCCCTAAGCTTTGTGTAATGACTTCTCTGCCCTCATAAATCACTGAAGGACACAAAGCAGTCTCCCATAAAGGAGTGAGGGCCCTTTTTCTTAACATGCAAGGGCAGGAGGTCACAAGGGCAAAAAGGATGGGACTAGCAGACAGAACAAGTGGGAAGAATGGTAAATAGCCAGATATTCACTGGAGGCACAACCTAGATTTGTAACTATTAATGAGAAAAGCTTCAAAGAGCAGACAAAGCCTCTTCTTCCCTGTGGGAGTCAAAAAGCAATCACAGATGGCATAGGGATGGCAACAGGGCTAACTAGGACCCCCAGAGGCTAAGAAGATATTTCAAGATTTGGTCTTTTTTATACTAACAGGACTCTCTCCCTCTTTTTTCCACCAAGAGGTAACATTCCCATGGATTCCCTTTCATACCTGGCTCAGAATTAAAGAACCCACCAGTCTAGCTGGTCTACACCATCATTGCCTTCAGGTCCTCCTTGTCTACTTCACCCAAATCTATATTGACTTGAGCACAAGACCAGATTTTTATCCAGGATTCTTTTTCCTAGCACACTGCTAGAGGTGTGGCCTAGGCTGATATTGAGACTTTACCGTTTTTCAGACTTCTCAGTCAGTGCTGAATACAATTTATTTAATCGCTTATTTTAAGCTATATGGTAAGCTATTTGCCTCTTCCCTTCCAGCCTACAGTGTAGAAGACACCCGGACAAAAAGGACAGGAGCAACAGAGAAGGTCCCCTGCTAGCTGGTGGGGCAGTGTTTTAATGATTGTGTGGGAGATGGGAGCATGAGGGAGTGAAGCTGAAATTCATTTGCAGGAGATCTGATCCACTCAGGCACGTGGAATACCTTCAAGGGAGAGTGAACAGAGCAACCTACCAACTTTCCTTGACCATTCCAGAAACCAGAATCTCCTGTCTTCCGAGCAAGAAGGATTCACAGCATGTGCTGAGGAACCACCTTCATCCACAGCAGGGTGGGGTGAGTGCTAGCACCTGCTCAAAGGCAATGCAGTGCCCCAGCACCTGGAATCAGAGCCCCCAGTGGAGATAAAGAGCACTGATACCTCAGCACCTTCAGGGGAGCAGAGAATCACAGCCATCATTTCTAAGAGGGTCTGAAATGCTGAGACGACGTACTATTTTGCCTGGAATTTGGAGAGGCAGTCTGCTTCCTTTAATAAACCTGGGGGAGGAGTAAAATTTTTTTAAGGAATGAAGAATGACACCAATATATCCTGCAAAAGGACACTACCTTATTCTTTTACTCAGAAGGAAATGTGAAGAGCCCCTGGTTTAACTCCTATGATTCACATTACAAAAAAAAAGAAGAATTTTTTCAGTCCTTCGTTAATGTCTTACCTCCCTTGTACCACTATTGATACCTCAACTACTCAACAATCTTAAATCAAGAAGAAAAAAATCATGATGAATGCAACACTCAAAAGCAATTCATGGCCATTTTCAATTTGCCTTTTGGTTTTTTGAGTCCTTGGGATTCATTCTGTTCTTATTTTCAAGGTTTTCTTCCCAGCAATCAGAGATAAAAAATATCTTTTCATATAGAATGAGTTGTGGTTTTTTTCCTTCTTTTTTTTTACATAATCACAAGATTCCAGTTACCAAGATTGAATACCAAGACTGAAGAAAAACATTATGTATTGTGAATCTCACAGTAAAAGCCATGACTGCAGTATCCCTCTCTCATACACCACTCCTTCTCTCTTCCTTCTTTTCCCTCAGTAACTAAACAAAAACACCCTTTGCACAGCTTTTATTCTTGATCATTTTATTTTGGTGGTTTTCATGCTACATAAAAATTAGTTTTTATATCAAAAAATTATTCACAATATTTCCAAAATAGTTCAAGTTTTTTTTTTCCTTTTTTGTGTTTTTTAAATATTTTTAATGTATTTTTATTTTTTTTTTTTACTGCAGCTAGGGTTACAAAACATCCCATTTCCTCTCGCCACCACCAATTCACTGTCAGTTCCCTTTTACATTTGCATATGTAAAAAAAAAAAAAAAAAGAAAAATAACAAAATTTTTTATATCGTTTACTTGAGAAATAAAAAGTCATTTGGCACTCATGTCTCTGTGGCTCTGATTTTCACCAGTGAAGTGGCTGGACGTGGGTGTGTGTGGGTGTGTGTGTGTGTGTGCATGTGCACACACATATGCATGCATAAAGGGTACAAAGAGGAGGCAAAATTTAGGCAAAGATGGTCTCAGAAGTGGATAGGATATATCTGCTGTGTTCAACAGCCTGATGGGTGGCCAGGTTCACCACACGGTACCAACAGCTCAAGAGAAGAGGAGGTAGCAGTGTTGGGCAGTAGAAGACTTAGACTAGAGGTGAGTATTTCTTTTTCTTTTGGTTGATAGACTGAGCTTATCAAAGGTGCTCTCCAAAGTAAATGTACATTAGTTAGAAAGAAAATACAGCTGAAGTTGACCTGTGCCAGGTCTAGAGACGCTACCTGCCCCAACCCTAGTAGACACAACAGTCCTCCACTGCTGTCCTCAGCCACTTCCAAGTGCCAAAGGATGAAGGTGCTAGGTTTTCCCTTAGGTGATGATATTGAGAGCTGGCCAGCTGCCCATGCACCACCTTTAATTCCTACTTCATGGTCTGTGAGACTCTGCTCAGCCTTGAATGATGTTGTCCAGGTTGACAGTCGTTCCTACTCACTTGCAAATAGATCAGGAGAGGCAAGGCTGAACACCTCTGGCCCATTCAGGGTCATTCATTTGTCCCTGTTGCAGACCTATGTGCCTGGCTCCTGCTCCACTGTGGGAAGGACTGTGCAGGGGTCAGTGAACCATCCACCCCTGCCTGCCCTCCAGCCTGATCCACAACCCACACACACTAGAGGATGATCAGCTGTGGATGACCATTTCCTTTGGGTCAGGCCCCTCTGCTACAGGGGTCTTGTCCCAAGAACAGCCATGGAAACTGCCAATTCCATCCTCACCTGGACAATCTTGCATGGCTTCAGAAGGGCAAGGCCCAGGGGTCAGACAGGCTCCCTGCCTTGCAGCAGCCTTTGGTGCAATGGCCAAAGCTCACTGGAGAAACATTTTAACATTTTTTTAAGGGAAAAAAAGAGAAAAAATTAAAAGGAAGGAAAGAGAGGGAGTACCAAAAAAACCCCACAATAAAACCCCCACAACTACAACAAAAATCTCCAAAGCCCATTTGTGCAACAATTAAATATTTTGTCTTCTGTGACTCCACGGGGAAGTCAGTGAAAAGCTACTTCCCAAAAGGCTGCTGCCTCCACTATATACCAGCCCTCACCTCCAATTACAGATGGTGCTTTGGTCACTGGCAAAGAGACGTTTCAGGATAGCCCTGCCATTCAGGAAAAACATGTACAAAGGAAAGACCCCAAATACAGCTGAACCATACAAACAATAACTGCACAGAACTGAGGTCTCGGAAAGTTGTATTGCTGAAAACACCTCCCTGCGCCCACTAAAAGGACTGTGTAAACAAACAAACATACAAAATAAATCAACAGCTAAACAATAAACCTTTTTCCCCCCCCATGTTAGAAATTTTGAAAATGCAAAGCTAAAAAGAGCAGTTTGCTGTGTTTCTGACCACAGGTGAGAGACAGCCTGCTCCAAATATAGGAAAAGCAACCAGACAGGCAAAGAGGCCTCCAAAGCTAGCAGCTTTCTGTGATAACCTCCACACTGACTGCTGCCCAGTGGGAAGGTCATTTCCTACAGCACCTCTTGAAGGCTCCAGCTTGCTAGGAGTTTTTAGGTGTATAGCATGTTGATAATAGCAATAATATTTAAAATACACACACACACACACACGTGTACAAGCATTCACACACATATATCTTCTCTTCCATAAAAGGCAAACCTGGCAGAGCACAGGATACAATTTGATGGAGAGGAAAGAGTAGCTAGACATGGAAGAAAGCAGAGGAAGTGGATGGAAGTGGTCTGATAGAATGAGTCATTGGAGACCACAGATTATTTTCTTACATTTCATATATATAAAGAAAAAGAAACCATCAAAGAGGCCCAGTGACACCAGCACTAAAGGGCTGGTTAAGCAGACTTAAGATAGGCTAAATGATGAGTGCCCTAGCCCCTGAATGTTGCTCCTTCCTTGTCTGGCTAATTATGGCATCTCTTCACTGGGTCCTGATTGTCTTTTCTGGCTGCTGACAGAGGACAGCAGTGTCTTGTTCAGCAGTTTGGCCAGTTAAAGTGCTGTGCCAGTTGGCACTGTAGGGCCCTCCCAGCAGGTCATCCTCTCTGGTGCTAGCAGTCTTGTGATCTCTCCTGGAAATGAATGGGATGGAGAATGGCTGCAGAAAGTTTACTCCCTTCTACTCTCCCTTTTCACTGTCCCCTCTGGAGAAATGGAACACCTCCAGAGTGTGGGATTTGCAAGCTTCCTACTCAGCTCCAAGCAGCAAAAGCGATGTTCTTCCAGGTAATGGGATGGGAGACCAATTCGCCTCAGCTCAGCTTTTTCCTGCGTCTATCTGACACAAGAGCAAGAAAGGACAGGCTAGGGTTTCCTTGCAAGTGGAATTTCAGTGCTTGCATTGCCCTAGGAGGCAGCAAAATGAATAGCAAGGGAGTCTCTTGTTACAGTCAAAGATCAGATTGACCAGATCTCTCCCAGAAGACCTTACCAGTCAGTGTGTGATTGTCTTCCTGTTCCACCTACCAGTTAAGGCCAAAGTAGGCAATGAGTGTGGCACAATGGTTTGGAAATGTGGCACAGTGGATGAAGCACAGAAGTGAATGAACACATGGAACAGGTTTCTGGTGCTGTAGTCAAACCCTCTACAGGGGTCTGCATCCCAGACTCATCACTGATTCAGAGCTGGTCCCCTGGAATCCAAAAAAAGCAGCCATGCCAGGGTGTACCAGGAAGGAACAAGAGGGTTGCCAATTTACCTGCAGGTACCTACCATCATCTGGCTTTAGCAGCAAACGGCCCCCATCACTTTTGTCTCAGCTCAAACACATGCGTACAAACACCTAAGCACACGCACAGTGGCACCACACATACAAATGTGTGCAGGCTGCATAAATACACATACCAACATGAACCCACCCCTGCCCCCCACAAGTAGACACGTGCAAGAAATACAGACAAGTAGCAACAGGCATGCAACACACACATGGTGATCCCAAGCAGAGGGAACCCCTCTAAGCTATGTTCAAGCATGGTAGGTCCGTGGGAGATGAATCCTGGCAAAATACACTGCAGGAAGAGGCCCACACAAAGACAACAATCCAAAAAAGCCATTCTAGGCATCTAAACCCCTAAGTAGCTATTCTGAAAGCTCCTTGAATTTCACAGGAGTTTAGCTGCCTGTGAAGATGGATCTGGCTCCAAGGCCTGGAAGGAAAGCAGAGGGAAAAAGTAGAGAACTTGAATCTTATCCCCTTGACTAATTTTTTGTCTGTGCAGGGACAGGTATAACCTTTTTCCAGTTGACATGGGACTTACCAGCCAGTGCCCAAGGACCTAGAGAGAAGTCTCACGTAATGAATGCATTCTCTCTGGGCACCCTGCAACTGTTGCCGTTGTGCTGTACTTTTGGCACATTGAATAAGCAAAGGAAACACAGCAAAGGGCCTCGTGATGTTCAGAAAGGTAACTCACTATTTGGCCATAAATTAATCTATGGGATGTTCTCCCAAAGAGGTATCTACCTGCATCATTGTGGTAGCACTACATGGGCCAGCATTTCCAACTCCACTTACGTTTAGAGTTCTGCCAGGAGTCACTCAAATGTACAAACATACACCTCCTCCCAGACTTACAGGTATTTGTATCCATGTATTCACACAGGTACACAGACCTCTGTGGGCCATGCTGGGACAGTCATGCCAACATCATAGCAAGGGTACATCAGAAGCCTGACTACCCTCCTCACACCTGTGAGCAGAGATCCATTTCCCAGGTGGCTGTGGTCGTTTTTCTCACCCAGAAATCAGAAACACGGGCCTGCAATGGAATGGCAGGTTGAGCAAGAGTTAGCTGCAGCTGGAAGAAGACTGCTGCTCTGAATAACCTCTGGCCATGCTGACCCTTTGCATTGCTCCCTGCACTGTCTGTGTACTTCCGTACAACTGCACTGCACTACACACACAGAGACTGACTGGCCCCTTCTCAGACTGTGGCCAGCAGACCCTTGTGTCTTCAGGGATAAGCAGCCAGTGCCAGGGACATTGAGGATGGTGGGTTGATGGACGTTCATTAAGGAGCAATGCAAATTGTCCAAAAGGGAAGGAAGGAGATGTCTTGGCATCTGCCTAAAGCCTCTACCAGTCTCACATTGGCTCTCTCCATGCTTATTCACCATCCTACCACTCTCCTTACTGCTATGACATCAGACCACAAACCCCAGCAGATAATGCCAAGTACCAGCTCATACTGACTTGTCAGACAGAAAGGGACCAAATACTACTGGGCATTCACTCCTAGGTCTGCAACACAGCAGAACTTCACATAGGTCTTTAGAAGCCTCTAGGCAATAAAGGAAGTGCCCTGTGCTTTTAAAAGATGGCATACTTCTCTCCAGCAGCCTTGCTTTATTCACATAGAGTAAAAGCAAAGAAACTGTACTGATCCTGATATGGGTCAACTTGAAGTGGATAAAAACTGTATCTCTCCCCACTATAAATGTATCAGTCAGACATCAAGGACAGAAATTATGTTATTTCTCTTGGCTTTCTCAGAAAATACAATTTCACTGCTCCCTTGCACGGGCAAATTTGCCATACTGATGATTTCTTATTTCTTGAGTGTGCAAGAGCAGAACACTACCTCAGTGAACATGACAGAGAAGTCAAAAATAGCTACAAAATATCATCTTCTAAAAATCTCGTCATGGCGAGAATTTTCCAGGAGAGAAGAAGTGGACGCCTGCCCTTCACTCATCTTCCACACAGCACTGCACAGGCTGATGAAGACAACAGAGCAACAATAGAGTAATAAGAGAAGGAGAGAGGGCAAACAGCCAACATAAGTAATTCTGAGGGAAGAGGCATCGAGATGAAATTGAAGAATCGGTGTAAGATGGGAAAGTAGGTAAGAGGCCAGGGAGATGAAGCAGTAAGCTGCTGGAGAGATCAAAACACATGAAAATGAGGTTCTGCTAAGAGGAAGGACAAAGTGCAGAGGAAAGAAAGTGGGCAAGAATGGCACAGAGGGTCTGAGACCATGCCACTTCCCCTTTCACCAGTACTGGAAAGACCACAAAGAGAGGGAGAAGGAAGAGTTGTCCAGGAGAGGACAGGCCCATAGGGAGGTCCCTGTAATCCACAGTAACAAATGTACCCTGCTGATATCCCAGGGAGAAGACAATGGGGACCAGGGAAGAGGAAGTAATCAAAGAGCAAAGCACACAGAGAAGGAAACAGCCTTGTGCCTCACACAAACAGTCCCTAGCAATCGACACGGCTTTTATTACAGGAAATTATTAACACCCTCTGCTACCCACCACCCCTTACCAATCCCAAACCTCCCCTCTCTGGGGACCCTTTCTTGGCACACACATATAACATCCAGATAAACTTTCCGAACCAGCAAAAGCAACCACTGAAACAACTTCAAACACCACAGACCAATAAAACCACAATTTAGAAGTTAACTTTCCCAACCCCCCCCATGCCATTATTTAATAAGGAAATACTGTACAGATATAAAACCCACCCTTTTCCCAACCTGAATATAATTGCTTGAGCTAGTTTCTGTACATATATACACACGTATTTACACAGTAATGCTGCAGTCAAGAAAGTAGATGATGTAAAAGTCACAAAGTGAATACATAAATTAAATAACTACCAGCAGAACATTAGGAAAGGTCACGCTGTTCCTACTTGGCAAAAATGTGTTGTGGGACAGAGTCATTAAGTGTACTGCAATGTACTCTGTGTTGTGTGTGTGTGTACATACAGGCAAGCAAACCTCACAGCTTCCTGCTGTCTCAGGTTTGTTCATGTATGTCTCACTTCCCCAGTATGTCTTGTATGTGTGTGTGTGCCCAGAGGAACCCCTGTTCCACAGCATGGAATTATTTTCTGACCTGTTGGAGTGTATACCAGTGCTTGCTTAATGGCAGGAAGCCAGCAGGTTAAGAGATCTGAACTACTAACACATCACAGAGATCCTTCTTTACCTCAGCACTCAGGGGACTGTACCCTTGACATCGGCAGACATGAGTCCTGCTCTCTGCAATATGGTTTCACTGTCTTTTTCTATACACAAGCAAGTTTATGCTGTGTCAGTTTTGTTGTCAGCAATGGCAGAAGGGTGCCAGAATTCACTCAAATGGCATGGCTAGGAGAGGAATTTGGAGGATCTCAAGAAACGGAGAAAAAAACTGAAAGCCAATAGCAAAGTGGTTTTCATTGTTGCCGTTCTAGTGGCAGACACCCAGGTTTGTCTGCAGCCAGCCCCAGGGAAGTCCAGAGGGCCCATGATGAAGATGAAGCAATAGTATTTATATTGCCGGTGAGACACTCGGCACCCCAGTTTGCCTTTGATGGGGGAGGAGAGAGGAAGCCACAGGGAAGTGTAGGTAAATGCAGCGAGGGTCTATGGCTTGGATATCTATTTGGCTGCAAATTGAAAATAAGCCCTTGTGGGGACGACAATTAGGTCCCACTAGTTACTATCTCAATGTAACTACCTGCAGCATCCAGCAGCATGGTAGGTGTGTTCCAGGTGGACACGCCAGGTGTGTTCAGCAGCAGGGAAGCACTTATGGGAAAGAGTGGGTGCAGATGGGGATCGTGGCTTGGAGTCTGTCCCCATTTGTTGCCAGCAATTTGATTCCTTTCTCGCACACAGCTCCCAGGGGCTCCTATGGTGACCAGGCATATGTCACAGAAAGGAAGCATAACTAGACCCTACCCTTTGCTAGCCTGGATTGAGAAGAAAGGGTGAAGTGTAATTCCATAGAGCAAGGGCACAGAGGGTCAGCACAAAGTCCTTTCATCAGCACTCCTGATCTTTATCCGCTTCCATTTTCCCTTTCTTTTTGGCAACCAAAAATGCGTGGGGAAGTGCAACCTCCCACCCTTCTCCATAAGAAGGGCTCATCAAAGGTTGCTTGACTGGAGTGGAGGATGTGTGAAAGGCCTAAGTCTGATCATTGGCTGTGTTCCCAGGCTTGCTTCCATCTCTTGATAAGCAATGGAGGTGGGAGGATATGCCATTTGATAGAAAGCTCTAAAGCAAAGACTTGCCTATGAAGATCCCTGAGGTATCTCTGATCACTCCAAACTGTCACCACCACCATATTCATTCTTTATGTCCCCCTCTCTCTTTTGCTGGCAATTTTGCTGTGAGCAACAGCCTGATCTGAATGTTCAAAGGAGCAGTATTCAAGATGGATGCTAGTGTCTTCTTGGAGTGAGGAGGTCAACATCAGCAGACATTGCTGAAGAAGAGGCCCATCCTGGAAACTCTTAATCCCTCCGTCAAATCCTTTGCAACATCACAAAGGAACCTTCCTCCCCCAATATGCTGGAAATTGAAGTATCAGCTCCCTACAGGCAAAGTTCATACTTGGACATTGCTGAGCATTTTGAACCCACTGGGGTTCTCACCTGGAGAGTTCTGACAATGCATGCTGGATTTCAGAGAGAATGGGATTTTTTGTTGTTGCTGTTGTTGAGGTGGGGACGGTGTGCTTCATTGTCTCAACTGACAACAAGTTCTGACCGCAGCTTCCCTTGCCTACTTAGGATGTGACTTTGCAAGTTCTGATACTGCCCTCACTGGGAGGCGTGATGGGAGACAGAGAACCACTACACCAGCCTGTGTTGTGTTGCACTACAGTAAAAAGCCAGTGTGAATACTCCAACAAGGTTTATGACGTGGAGATCCATGGCTGCAAGTTCTACCTGCCAGTTGCTTTCCACCGTGTATGGCACATTTCTGATATTTTTTGCATATTTCCTCCATCTCCTTCATAGACATCCTCCTTCAGCTGAGTTCATACACTCCAGTACCACCTCAGAAGAACATGGCTCATGAAAATACCTCTCAGAAAGCCATGCCTCTGGTTAGAAGTGAGGAGGTAAATGTCAGAAACATTGCCAAAGGTGACTAATCTTTCCTAGGAGGCTGTCTGCAAATAATCAGTAGAGGTCACCAGCTGTAGAGGACACAATGGTTTTTGCTCAGTATTCTTGTGTGCAGAAAACTTCAGAGAGAGGAAATGCACCCAGCCACTGCCCCAGAAAATACTGGTGTTTCTACAGCAGAGAGAGAGAAATGGTAAGGCAGGGGATGTGGAGTTTTGTCAGGCTCTGGCATGAAATCCCATTCTTTTCTGGACAGGTAATAAACAGCACATGGGTGGTTTTCTAGTATAGACAACACCTGCTGCTAATATTACCTGTTGGATTCACTTGAATACTTACAATGAAAATACACCAAATCTAAAATTCTAAATATATAATCAGAGTTTAATAACATCATTGATTTATTTTCTTGATTATGAATTACACCCTCCCCCCTCCCACCCCTTCCCCTTCATCTCTGTCCCAAAAACTTGTTGACCTGTCAGAACTAAAATAAACAAAGCAACCAGAAAAGATCACTTATAGGAGAAAGGATTAACCTGATGGACACGTGGCCTAATATATTATGGGAGAAGGCAAAATACCAGACTCCTGTGGTTAGACCAGTGGTTCAGTCCAGAATTTCCATTTCTTCTTTTCTGGTTGCCCTAGAGCATTCATTTGAGTGGTTTGTGGCACAGTTAATATTTGCAGAGCACTCGGAGTGTTAACAGTGCTACAACAGTAAGAATACTAGATAATGATTTTGGCAAACTATCATTTGCCAATCAGTGGAACAAGGGACAGACCAGTTCGGAGAAAATACGAACCAACTTTCAACCCGGAACACAAAAATCAGAACCTTTAAGAAGAGATTTGAAAAAAGTTCCATTAACTTCTTTTTGGTTTGTTTTCAGCTTAATTTCCCTGCAGAGCCACCCTCCAGGTTTCCTCGTTCCAGGTGGGGAGGGACGGAAAAGTACCGAGATAACCACCAAAGAGATTAGCTGCCCTCGTCAGCTGTCAAGCTTCCCAACCCCAAGCCCTTAGGAAATACCAGAAATTATCATGAGCTTTCCCAGGTCCAAGATTTCTAAACCAAAGTAGCATTGGAGAAGTCTCTTAATGTCAAAGTGATGGTCCAACCTGAGTGGCCAACTTGATGGTTCACCCCACCACTATCAAGACAGTGTAGTGCCTTGAGGCCCAAACTCCACAGAGAGATGCTGGTACAGAGAGTTTATATGCAAAAAGGAATTGGGGGTGTTCCCATCAAAACATGAAACCCTGCTGGCAAGGCTTGAAGTGACGTTCCGGCGTCTTCCATTCATGAAGATAAAGGTGACAGGGCAATACAGGGGGCCTCAGGGGAACACGACACACATGGGTTTCTCTCTCTCTCTCTCTCTCTTTTTTTTTTTCCTCATTCATACGGCCTCGACCTGCGTAAACCGCTTCCAAAAATGCAGCCTGAAAAGTCATAGAAAACAAACAGAACGGAAACAAACTTCCCCTCCCTCCCACCCCACGACCTGAATATTCACGAGAAGAGAAACACCAATTTATACAAAAACGCAATAAAAAAGAAATATTTACAAAAGAAAGGAACGCCTTCTTGGTGGCCGCTATCAGAGGTGTCTGACAAGCTGCCATGTGTTCTGGATTGCAGATCGCTCTGTTAATTTGTTTGGTTTCTTTTTTTTTCTCTTTTCTTTTCCTTTTTGTCCTTGTAGTGAGAGAAGAGGGAAAGAGTAAGAAGTTCCCTTACCCCAAAGAGTAGGGGGTGGCATCACAAAGACTCTTCCCCTCTTTCCTCCTTAATTTCCTCTCTGAAATATAAGAAAATATTCCCTTCATCAACCCTGCCCACCCTCTCCTCACACACTTTGACTTTACAGGTAAATCCCACCCTCCCCCCGCCTCAGCTTAAAAAATAAATAAAATAAATAGGTAAATAAATAAAAGGCCTTCTGTTGGCTTAAAATGAGAACGATAATATAAAATCAACCATGGTGCGGTGAGGAATGTGAGAGAGGCGGCTTTCAGCTCCAAGAAATGTGGCTCATAAAGACGGGGCTGCCGTCTCTCTTCAGAGTCAATCCTCAGCAGTGTCCCCACGCTCTCAGCATAGGACTCTCTCAACCCTTCACCTGGTGAGCCATGGTGATTGAGACACTGGGACAGACCCAGGATAAGCCGTAGAGACTTTGCCATATCTCTCAGGATGGGAGTGGTCGGTCTGCACTCCCACCTCAGGAGATAGATGGCATATGAAAGGTGTGTTCCGCTTCTCACTCCTACCATTGCTCCTTTCCCTTTAGTTTAACTTGCATCTAAAATGATACAATGGAAACAAAAAACACTCTTATTGATACTAAGTGCACCAGGAAAGCTGTCACTACAACTGCAGGGATGGGAAACCCTAGGCTATTCCAGCTTTACACCTGTGCTAGTATCTCTCTCTTTCACACAGAGGCACACACACACATGTACACGCACATCTCAGCTTCGCACATCTTCAGTCTTCAGCACAAGTTTCTGTGCTCTCTGGCATTTATTCAAGCACATCCCTTCCCAGGAAGACAAGCTGTGTACTTCCTCTGTACATTCAATAGTAAATATACACATGTATTTCCCATGGGTGCATACACCCTCCTCCCATTCCCACATGTGCAAGGAGGCATTGAAACAGTCCACCAGCACCACCGCCACCATACGCACCCTTCTATGGCATTTCTTTTTTCCTTTCCAGCATTGGCAGAGGGCACCCTATTCTTTTTGTTCCAGCCTGCTGGCCAAGTGTAGAGAGAGCAGAAGGATTAAGCTCCTTTTTCTCTCCCATTCTTGCTGAAAGGACATGCCAAAATGGGTTTGGTGTCCCCTGAAGTGACAGTGAAAAAACTCCCCACCTTTCCCTACTCTTCAGCTCTGTTCTACTGTGTTTGTTCTCCAGACACCTCATAGGATAGTGGGTTTATTTTGCTTTCTTCACAGATATTTCAAGTATAAAGTTATCGTATATACTCGCATATAGGCAAACCCATACTATATACTGCTCCCACCCTTGAAGAATGTCAGAACTAGTGAGCAGCTCGCAGCTAACAAACCAACCCTGTTCCTCTGTCCTCAAATCCTTCTTATTTCAGTGCAAACCAGCATCTTTTGTCTGAGTTTGGGAAACCAGCCCTGGAGTCAGGGAGGCTGCTGATCAGCTTTCTCAAACCCAGACTCCACTTCTTTTCTCTCTCTCCCACTGGTCTGCCATAGATTCAATGGCTGTAATAGCCATAGTGAAACCACTAGCCTGACCTGCAGACAAATCTTCCCTCCCTCCATCCACACCCCCCAGCAGACAATTCAAAATTTTAGCGTAAAATTTCTCAGCATATACGCAAATATATATATATATATATATTTCAGCCCTAAACCCCCATACTCTTCACAAAATAATGTAACAAGAACCTCAATATAGCTAACATATAAGTGCATCATCAAGTTAGACTTGTTATTCTCCCTTCACTTTCTCCACGTCAAACACTACTCTTTTCTAGGCAGTTTTAGGAAGAGTTGCCTGAGCAAACATATTTTCCTGCAAGTCCATTACACTGCTGCTGCTGCCTCCTCCTGCCACACACACACATAGACGTGTGCGCAAATGCCTTTTCCTGCTGGGATCCAGCAGAAGTGACCACTAAAGTCACTGCTGCTCTTCCTCAGCCCACCCCTTCCCTGCCTTTTTCTCTGCTTCCTGAAACCACGAGCAAGGATATCCAACTCCGACATCACTGTAAAGTGCAATGGCCAGGAATGGAGGAGAATGGGAGGAGCGAGAACATGGAAAAAGAGATAAAACGGGAGGCTTGGGAAAGGAGGAGGAAGAGGGGGAAACCAAAGAGGTGGCACTTGTCACCAGTGCTGCACTACTCACAACTCCAGTATCCCACAAACTAAGGACAACTCAGGAGAGTAGTTGATGGGATTGATCCCACCCCACCCTCCCATGCTCCACATACATCCCCAGTCCCTCCCCGCGCTCTTCCCCTCTCACTCAAACATCAGACTCAATACTGGAGAGTTTCTCATAAACATGCCCGTTGCTGGAGCCATTGAAAGCCCTGGGGTTTTTGTTGTTAGGCACACAGGGGTTGGACTGGTTCCCTATACAGATGTCCTTCTGGAAACGGGCTGGCACAGCCCCATGAAGGGCTGAGACCACCGGCTTGTTGGTGGTGACAATGGCTCGGAAGTCTGGCCTGGCTTTGGGCCCTCCTGCCACCACAGGCTGCCTGAAGAAATAAGATTTGCTGCCGTGGAGCAAGCATTGGTCATCCCCAAAAGTGGGGATGAAAGGGTTTTGGGTGACCCGATCGGGGTAGAGCGACTTGCTGAGCATGTAGCCCCCACTGCTGCCGGGGTTGTTGTGGTGGTGGTAGCTGGTGGCGGGCACTGAGGACTTGTTGTTGGCAAAGGTGGTGTCACTGGCTGGCATCTCAAACATGTGGGCGTAGGGGCTCCCCTCCAAAAAGCGGCCCTTGTCCTTGAGGCTGACGCTGCGGGGGGCCAGGGCTGAGTCATCCTTCTGCAGGTCCACAAAGGTGTCATAGGAGTGCTGCCGGCGGAGTTTGTTGCGGTTCTTCTTCTGCACCTTAGAGGCAGAATTGGAAGGGCTCTGAGGATATTTGGAGGAGGAGGTGGCACTGGTGGCCACGGGCACAGGGGCGGGCGGCTGGTCCAGCTCTTGGAGCGAGTTGTCCTCACTGATGTCATACAGGTTGCCCGCTTTCTTGCAAGCCTCACAGCGGATGCAGGCCTGGCGGGTGGAGTTCTGCCCCACCGTTGATGGCGTGTAGTTGTGCAGCTTAGAAGGGCAACTGCGGCAGAAATTAGCCCCGGTCCGGTCTTCCCAGTCTAGATTGGTCAGGTTCTTCTCCCACGGCGCTGGGACCCCACTCACAACGCCGTGCTTGTGCTCATTGCCTCCACCAAACTCGCCCGAGCCGTGCTTGTGATGGGCCCTGTTAGTGCAGGATCCACCCCCTCCTCCTCCCGTGTCGCGCTTAAACTCATCTCCCCGTTCTTTGTAGATATCCGTCAGGTCCACATGTTCCCAGTGCGGTGAGTTCTCCTTGGTCCGAAACTGGTCAAGGTAGAAGTCCCGTAGCCCTTCCTTGTCCCTGAAGTAGCGCTTGTGGTCAGGTGAGCGGGGTGGGCGCCGGCGGTAGGCCAGCTCTATCTCATCAAATTCCCTCCGGGACTTGGCGGAGGCTGGGCGCTTCTTCAGGCTGTCCTTGTACTGCTGCTTCCGCCTCTTGGCTGCATTGCCCTCGATGTTGCCATAGGTGACCGTGTGAGTGGAAATGTCAGAGACGTCGGAGCGGATCAGGTCGTCGTGGGTCCCACTGCCCCCGTAACGGTCACTCTTGAAGGAGAACTTGCCATAAAGGTCACCCAGCTGGCTGTGCTTGGCAGGGGGCAACCCCAGGTCCAAGGGCTTCTTCCCGATGGAGCGCGACTGGGCATTGAAGGGCGGGTTGTCACAGTCATAGAGCCCGTCAATGGAGCTGGTGCTGCCAATGCTATGGGGGCGGTGGTGGTGGTGGTAGTGGTCCTGATACACATTGCTGTCCTTCAGCTGGAGATTGCCAAAGGTCCTTTCCACCTCACTAATATAGTCACTAAAGAGGTTCTCCTCACAGGGGGGGTTGTTGTAGGATTTGCAGTCTGAGTGGGTGAAGCTGCGGCGGTGCTCAGAGATATCGTAGACGGATGACTCGCGGCGGATAAAGTCCAGGGCACTCTGTGGTGAGCCATTGACCCCTGACAGGTTGGCCATGTTCTTGGCTGTCCGAAGCAGGCGAAGGATGTTGGAATGGGTGTTGTTCATAGTTGCTGTGGGGGAGTTCATTGCTGACTGGCGTTCTTCAATGGCCACGCCATGGATGCAGCTGTAGATACCCTGAAATGAGAGAAAGCAAGGAGGTGAGCGGTCCTGCAAAGAATACACAGAGGGGGACCTGAACTGGGAAGCATCCTGTGCTTCAAGAGTGAGTTCCTGTAGGATAGTAGGGCCTATCAGCCTTCCATCATGAAGCACAATCAAATCAAATGAAATCAGATCTGGTCTACCAACCCTTGCTGTTCTGACCCTCTTTCTTCACCCTCACATTTTTCTTTTCCCTCCATTCCTCTTCCTCTGCTTTGTTTCAAGTTGTATCTCCAGGATGCAGGAATGCCTGCTAGCATCTGTAAGAGTTAGTCAAATCTAGTAGGTATAACAGAATTGCAAATGGGGACAATAATATCCTTGGGAGTAAAAGAATCAAGACAAATGATTCTGTGTGGATGAGAGGATGAAAGTCTGTTTTGGCCCCTGAAAATCATCTGGGCATCAGTGAATCAACAAGACAGGAGCTATCTTAAAAAGGGAACAGCTTCATTTGTCATAAACTTAGCTACATTTATCATCAGTACAGATTAGAAAAGGAAACAGAAAGAGCAGAACTCTTGCATAGGTATTTAGGTATTTTGCATCTGGTTGACTGAGGTACAAGAGAATTTTTAATTGCATTCTGTTAAATTCAACAGTGACAACAGGCTCTAAATTGACATCCCTGAAAGCAGAAGTCCTCTATTCAACCTCAAATCAGACAACAGAAGGGCCCAATTCCTCCACATTCTCCACAAGCTCATTTCACCCATGACTGTTTGCAAGGGCTATCCCTAGGAACAGAACTAAAGGGGCTCCTTTATTCCCTGACCTGCCAAATGGTGCCTGATGATTAATGTCAATTGTGAAATGGACACCATCACATCATGTTATCATGGTTTCTCAGCAGCTAGCAGATGATTAACACTTTTCAGACCTTTCACCAACCTGGCCCAGGTCTAACAGATAGCCACAGAATGAAAGAATCTATTCTTAGCTAAGGGTCACCAAACACAATGCCCCATCTCATCTCCAGACTAAACTACATTAGAAACTAACAGTATAGAAGAGAGGCTGTGCTCTTGCATTCAAAAGGCTTTGTCATTTCTCTTCAGTATGTAATGCAGCAACTACATACTGCTTGTACAATCAAAGTAAATGCAGCTACATCAGATGCTGAGCTAAAAAATGCCAAGATTTGACCTCACTTCAGAATGGATCAGGAGAAAGGACCAGTGGCTTGAAAGGAGGAAAATAAAGCTCCAAATGGGATACTGCTAGCAACCCTAATAGTAGAAGATGACTCAGAAATGGCTAGAATCTGTTTTAAATGTAAATGTTGTACCCTAAGGCAGATTTGCATAAAGCGATTGCTAAATTTATGTGGTCATCCTCTGTGGAAGGATTTCTGCATAGTTCAGGGCATGGCTTTCGGTTAAGGACTTCTCACTGTCAATGAAGGCACACTTCTAGTTAACAAAAGGTCAGCTGAAAAGCTGTAATTTAGAGGACAATGTAAAACTCCTGAATTTCTAATCATATTATCCATT
The DNA here is from genome assembly GCA_013398275.1 of Promerops cafer. Lineage (NCBI taxonomy): Eukaryota > Metazoa > Chordata > Aves > Passeriformes > Nectariniidae > Promerops > Promerops cafer. The sequence continues at coordinate 368,525 of VZSE01007021.1, read as the reverse complement.
ATTGCTTGATTACATTTAGGGTGTCCCCAGATTTGGCCTCCTCACAGCTCACTTTGGAGGAGCAAACAGTAACAGTTAACTTGTCTTTTCCTGTGTTTTCATTTCCATGTGAAATTTCCATTTCCTTTACCATAATCCAGCAGAGACCAGAGGTTTTCACAACATTAACAGTGCAAAGAAGACACTGTGCAGACTGCCACCTGTGTACTAGACAGTCTTGGTGCATAGTCCCATGTCCAGCACCTAGGACTGTCTAAACAAAGCCTCTGATCGTCCCTGACAGCTAATGGCACTCACCCTGCTGATGGAGAAGACCACACCAGGCTTGCCAGAGCAGACACCCATGAAGCAGTGGCGGAACTGCCAGTAGAAGAGATGCTCACAGATGAAGGTGATGAGACTGAGGGCCATGGCCGCTCCCAACATGTAGAAGACACCTGCCATGTTATCTATATCCAGCTGGCTGCTCATAACCTCATTCTTCTCATTGTGACAAATGCCAGTGAGCCAGAGAGCTTCCAGCTCCTCCATCTCTCCTGGAATGACAGAGAGGAGAAAAGAAACAGGTTAGATAATCCTGCAGCGGCTGAAGGGCTCAAACTGGGGCAGACTGAAAGCAAGAAGCTGGTCTAATGTAATTTCCAGTCTCCATGTTCTTTTTCCACAGCTATAACATCCATAAAATATCCCGACTGCCCTGCTGATGAGGGCAAGTGCCATTTGTCAGAGGAAAGTCAACAGGATTTTTCCACAGCCTGATATTAGCCATAACAAGCTGTACCACAGGACACAGCTATGACAATTGCTGGATGTCTACACTGACATCCTGAAACAGTTGTCCACCAGATGACTGAAGACCTGGCCTCACAAGCTTCCACTTTCATTAAGTCAATGAAGGGAAAAAATTAGTGACTGATAGTGGTAGACAAAAATCACTTCTAGGTGAAAACATTGTATGTTTCCAACTTGGAATCAAAATATTGATTGTTTTCAATCAATTTTTTTTCCCATCATATCCATAGCTCATTAAAACCAGGTGCAATGTTCCAAAAAATATTTGAGTATTTTTGCTTGTTTTTCTTCCCTTCAATTTTGTCCAAATTCAACACTTCCAAGGGCTTTGACCAATCAAAAGTCTTACTAATTTGTATCAGCTAGGAGCAAATGTTCTGTACTCTAATTTCATACACCACTTACTACCATTATGGTGCTTTCATGAGGGGTGAGAGAGAGGTAAACACTCACACACACACACACACATTGTGACATTCAGAACAAACTAATTTTGGAGGATGACAAATTGTTTCATGTTGTTAGAAAAGTTAGTTTCTCACATTTTCAATCTCCAGATCTTAAAGACCATCTAGTACCAACCCCCATGACAGTGGCAGGGGGAAAAAGTCCATATATTTAAGTAGTGCCATAACAGAGTCTTTGAAGCTTTGTGGAGAACTTATGTCCTTCTCTGAAATAATACATACTAGGCTTTTTAAGAAACAGAACAATCTATCTGTCAGGTGGCCAATTTTCTGAAGTATGTCCAAGTTATGTTCTTTCCATATTTATAATACCATATGTTATTTTCAGATTTCGGGGGGGGGGAAAGAATACTTATAAATTAAATAACCTGTGAATTTTATTTATTCATAGAAAAGGACACAGGAAAATGTAATGTGAAATGGAAAGACAGGAAAATACTTCCTAAGAAGGAATTTCTTTTCCCATGAACAATTTTTGTTAATACTAGCAATTTCTCTGTAAATTAAGAGGTGAACTAGGTAACTATAATGTTCTAATTAAAAACTCATTCCAAAATATGCTTCTAAGTCTCAAGTTCTTCCTTGGGTTTGTTTTGTTTTGTTTTGTTTTGGGGTTTTTTTTAGATTTTGGAAAATCTGATCTAGCTCTTTCATCCAGAAATATTTATCCTTTAAGTCTATAAACTCCGCATGGATTGATCCTGTCTAGAGCTATAAAGTACGGAATAACCACAGACAGTCTGGTACAATTAGTGGGTTTGGTCATGGCAAAACCTCAAAGCTAGTGAAAAATTCACACCAGAAATCTTGTTTCTACAAGACATTTTTCACATAAAATATTTTTCAAACACACATCTGAGCTTGTTCTATGAAAACTTCAGTGCTTTTGGCATTGCTTTTGATGATACCGCTACCCTGCATCAACAACATGAAAGAAGTGGCATCCTCACATTTCTGGTGTGTTGCCTCTAAAAAAACTCATTAATAATTCCATGTTCTCAACTCACATCTGAAGCACCAGAGCTAGAAACTTCCATTTCTTACACGCAAAACTTGGTATTTCTTAGGAAAATTCCAGCACTTCTTTTTCTTGTCACTTACCATCTCCAAAAAGCTGTAGAATCGCAAGATCAACCTGGCGCTTCCAGCCTGAGTCCTTTTGGATGGCAATGCCATAGCCAGTGGAGGCGAACACTTTCCCACTCCCAATCGTCACCAGCTTGCAGCCTTCATCTCTGCCAGCCATGTAGTTTAGCACTGCTGCATCATAAATGAAAGCATCCAACTTCCTGCACAGATGCAAGAAACAAGAGGGTATAGTACAGAAAACGTAACATCTGTATGAAATCAAAGGTGGTTTTAGGTAGCTAAGGAAGTAATTAACCTCTTTAAGATGGACTGCAATATGTTATGTAGAATCATAGAAAGATTTGGGCTGGAAAGGATCTTAAAGACCATCTAGTACCAACCTCCCTGACACAGGCAGGACCACCTTCCACTAGACAAGGTTGCTCAGAGCCCTATCCAGCCTGGCCTCAAACACTCCTAGGGATGGGGCATCCAGAACTTCATCACCTCACAGTAAAGTGCCTCACCACCATCATGACAAAGAATTTTTTTTCTAATACATAATCTATCTAATCTTTCAGATTGAAACCATTCCCCTTGTCCTGTCACTACATGGATTAATAAAAAGTCTCTCTCTAGCTGTCTTGTAGGTTCCCTTCAGGAAGGTCACAATTAGGTCACTCTAAACCCTTCTCTTCTGAACAATCCCAATTCTCTCAGCCTATCCTTGTAAGGAGAGGTGCTCTGTCCCTTCAATCATTTTGGTGGCCTCCTCTGCACTTGCTGCAACAGGTCTATGTTCTTTTTTGTGCAGAGGACCCCAGAGCTGGATGCAGCACTGCAGGTGGGGGTCTCACCAGAGCAGAGCAAAGGGGCAGAATCCCCTCCTTCATCCTGCTGCCCACGCTCCTTTGGATGCAGCCCAGGATACAACTGGCTTTCTGGGCTGTGAGTGCCATTGCTGGGTCGTGTCCAGCCTCTTGTCCACCTGCACTCCCAAGTCCTTCTCAGCAGGGCTGCTCTTGATCCCTTCATCCCCCAGCTTGTGTTGACACCGGGGGTTGCCCTGACCCCAGTGCAGAACTTGCACTTGGTCTTGTTCAATCTCATGAAACCCCCATGTGCCCACTTCTTGAGCCTGTCCAGGTCCCTCTGGATGGCATCCTATCCTTCAGGTGTCATCTTCATCTTCACTATAGTTAAATAAAATCTAAGCCTAAAGCTGTCTTACAGGTGAATCTGGGTTATAAATGAGGATCATCTGTTTCTTTCTATTTGGTAATCGCAATTTCTGATCTTAAAGGAAATTTGGAATACAAACATACTGCAAGATAAAGATGAATGAAGAGGAAGTCAAGGGGATCTATACCCTTAAGAGTAGCTTATATTTCTGTACTGCCTTTCATCTCAAAAGAATCTAAAATGCCTTATAAAATGTATCAATATTAGATGGCAAAGTAGGGATTGAAGTAAGGAAAATATTTTCTCCACTTCAGATGCTGGCATGCCTTGGCTGAGAAAAATGTAGTTTTCCAAATCGAATACAGTCAGGACATTATGTTTAACCCCTCAGTTACTGTGAAAAGTACTACCAGATCTTTACCAATGTCAACTGGCCACAAGAGCAGCTTTATGGTTTACCATGCTGAATTGGTCTTTGTTAAAGAATGTTCAGCTGAAAATCACAACAAAAATTCCGTTTCAACACAGAGAAATCCCCATTACGGACTGTGTAGAGAGCACAATGGTCTGATGAGAGCCTTTTTACACTGCAACAAATTGATTTGGATGTGGGGGGCAGTCTCAGGTGGCTGCATCTTCCACAAACACAAAGACAGCTGATGAGTAAATCCTCCCACTAGATCTGAAATGAAACATTTTCTGATAAATGACCTAAGACCTTCCAGTGGCACATTGTCTCTCACATACCATGTTTACAATACACCTCCTGCACCTATATTTACAGTATGGTGATTATCTCAGTTCAAGTGCTTATCTGTGAGGAAGTCTGTCCAAGGGTGAATATGGAGCCAGAATGACTTCTATCTCAAGTGATGAGAGTGATGAGCTCTATTTCATCCATACATTTCCAGGACAGTGTATATTTATTTCCTGAATGATGACTATCCTGGCAACTGTACCTTCCCAGGATGACATCCAACCATGGCACAACCATTTGTAATGGGCTGTGGGCCTCTGAACCTGGCAAACAGGTTTAGGAATATTCAGTCAATCTAGTAATTAAATTGGCTAAATATCTTAATTTGTGCTTTGGAATGAACTTTATCATCAGAGTGCAACATGAGTGTAAGCACAAATGTTTTTTGTTCACTGGGGCTGGGCTCTGGCAACACAAATGGTCAGTTCTGAGAGGAGGTCTTTACAAAGGACAAAGGTTTGCAAAATATCGTCTTGAGTTAGGTCCTTTGCAGATTCACCGTTATTAAAATAGGATGAGCTATTCAAGCATGCTTTTTGCTAACGATTTTTCCACATCTCCAAAATTACCCAAGGAAGCACTAACATTTTTTATACTTCCATATTATTCAAATAGTGTTTTGTTTAGCCCTTGATTCTAAAATATACCAGAGAGTAGGCTACTTCCAAACTATTTGCTTCAAACCTACCTTCCATTACATTATATTAGCTGGTGATACACTGGGGTGGGATTAGCCTGACAGCTTCCTGATTAACATAATCTTTTATACACAGAAGGAGGGAAAACAAAGGAATTTACAGATGACAATATAAATGCTCTGAAAAAAACTTTATCCACAGAGACCTGTGAGCTTTTCTTCTGTATGCATAAAAACCCATCAGCATGAAACATCTTGATGAAGCAAGGTCTTTGGGACCAATACACACATGGATTATGTACACAGGGATACAATACATCCTCTTTTCCTTTTTTTTTTTTTAATTCTTATAAACACAGCAAAACCAGAAATTCTTATACAGATGTCAATAGAAAAACCTGGCAAAAAGAACCACAGAGTTACTCTCCTGTGCTACTGTGCTCTGTTTCTCTGTGCTCTGTGCTGTGTGGTCTTGCTGTACTTTTAACCATGGAATGATAATAGAGGCTCATTTTTCAAACCCTAAAAAGTAAATTTTCCAGACAAGCATGCAAAAAGTCAGGTTTCTGCAGTGAGTAAGCATGTAAGAAAGCCTCACCCAGTCTTCAGCGAGAACAGTGCATCGTCCACCCCCCTCTGATTGAACTTCACCATGTAGCTGTGCATTTCAGGGTAGTTGTTGCGAATGTTCCTTTCCGTGCTGCCGTTGGGAACTGTCCCGAAGCGGAAAGGGGGTGAGAAGTCATTTGGCTTCTGGAACTGAAGAGACAGAAAAATGAATATTTTCAGATTCAGTCTTTCAGATTGAAGCAGTCGTCTGGCTGGGAGAACATCGGAAGGTTGATCTGATTTTATTTTACTATCATGCAGAAAACATAATTGAGAAAATATTATATTTCACTGTTTTCAAACACGAATATCTCCTGTTAATGCCTAAGAAACAAGAAGTAAATCTGAGCAAGCTTTTCTTTTTCTCTACTCTGGATTAAGTGCATGACATAGTCAGTGATCAGATATTAAATAGGAAGTTAGATAAAAGGAAAAAGGAAAGGGAAAATGCAACAGTGATGCTGGAACATAGTCAAGAAATGGTTTCCAATAAAGTCTATGTGATGTGCTTTTTATCCACAAACTGTCATTTAGTTCCTAAGAAGTATCTTTTTCAGCTCTGCGGATGCCTTTACACTTCCTGGTTCTGACAGAGGTAGAAAAGTAATTAATGAGGAGAGATGCCACTCAGCACACCTCACATCCACTTCACCAAAAAAATGATCAGCTTTCAAAGTTTTGGGCAAATGTCCCAAATAAAATGCTGTTAGTGGCTGCAAGTTACCAGTAACATTTGATGCCCAGAACAGAGCTGGCAGAACATTCCAAAGCTTTTGCTGCTCGCAAGAAATACATTCATCATAACATTCCCCCATGGCTGCACGCCTGTGAGATTTTATATGCCACTCGCTTAACTCAAGTCATAATCAATGCTCTCTGGGATTTTATGAGGAGTAAAATTTAGACTGTCAATTATCAAGACTGCTTAAAATCCCTATAACCAGCAGATGAGAAGGAGCACAGAACTATAAACCAGGAACTGAATAAGCAGTAAAGAAAAAGTTGCAAAGGTAGGTTAAATGGAAGGAAGCCTCCTCTTCTCTGGATGTATCAAGCAGTAGCTTGCCTGGTGTTATTTCTTGACTCCCAGCAGTGACTGTGTATTTCTAGGATCCTGAGAAGCACGCGGGCAACATGCTAACAGCCAGACCAAAACCACTGAACAGCAGGAGTGCACCTGGTACATGAATGCGTGCAGTCATGCACTGCCACCTTCTACAGGGCTGCAACCTACAGATAGCTCTAGCTTAAAACATGCAGATGAGCCTTGCTCTTGAGCTCTGCTTAAAGCCTTTTTAGAACTTGGTCAACTCAACTGAGGAGGCCAGAGCCCCTAAAGCAGTGTATCTCACTCACAACATCTCAGCCATGAGGACAGCTAGAAGCTGGGTCTGTGGCCTTTTTTTTTTTTTTGTTTCTGTGTATCACCTGTTTCTGCGTACCAGTCAACTTATCTCTCCATTTTGGATGGCAAGGTGGGCCAAGTTGAATGTGCATGTGAATGTGTGAGAGAGAACACGTATCCTACTGCTTTAAGCCAATAAAAAACATCAGGGCTGTTTTTATGAACTCAGGTTAGTGCATCACCAACAAAACAGAAGTTTCACATAGCATAAAACAGACAGTAAGGTGTCTCTTAGAACTTTGTCACACCCTCCAGGGAGGAAGACAAACTTACAGCTATCAAAGACTGTAATGAAAGCAAACTTTGATGGAAGAAAAATCACCGCAGCATGCTAAAATTATTCTTTTTTACTAAGCTGATTAAAGCAGCAGCCTAGGGGACCCATCACAAGGAGGGCACTGCCATGCCAGACACAAAGAAACACAGTCTCTCCCCTGACATGCTCAACCAGGAGATTGCAGCGTGGGCAACTTGTTTTCCCAGAGGCTGCAGAACCCCACCCTGAAGGTATACAGGGCATTCTCATTCCCACAGAACCCTCTGACAGAGTACAGTCAACAGGAGAAGCATCAGGCAGGCCTGACCAACATTTGTGTGACTGAGTTTTGGCATGTCCATTTTATACCTCCACCCTCCATTCCCAGTGACACAATCTCTACTTTTGTCTGCTTCCATCATGATGTCTACAAACTGGAGTAAGAAGGATTTTGAAGTCAGGCCTTTCCCTGCGATAAGGGAAATAATCCCAACTCTGAAATATCTTTTGTCTTCACTCTGTTCCAGAGCCCACATAGCAGCCACAGGTGAAAGGCTCCAGATTTAATTTTTAATGTCCTGAGCAATCAATAAATAAATGAAAACATTTCTCTTGTAAGAAATTACTGTTTCTGGCAATTGCAAAAGCACATTTCTAGAGAAAGAATTCAGATTGATGACTTCTACAAATTCACATACTACTCTTTCACTCACCAATCCTTACCTCCTGCTCATTCCTTAGTCAGAACAGATCTTCAAATGCAAATTATTCTCCACACACCAACATGCACACACACTTCAGCAATAGCTTGGTGAACAGCAAGACACGAAACGATATGAAAGGATCCATATGGGGCCCACGCCAGACAATTTTAGCTTGAGTGCCCAAGAGGAGCACAGATCCCCAGCTAACCTAGCTTAATGTTCACAAAGCTGAAAGTAGAGTGGAGTCCAGCTGACTCCACAGTTGATGCAGCCAGAGGTAAGCAGCTATTTCTCCATATTTGAGAAGTAATAGCAATACATGCATGCAGCTTTCTGAAAGGAGAGAGCTGTTCAAAAATCCCCATGTGTGTTTCTTAGCAGTAAGTGGGCACAGCTCAGTCCAGGGATGAAGGGATCTCCAGTGAGCTCTCCAGAGTCAAAAACTATTGCATCATTCTGGACTAACTTCTGTCCCACACAGCTCATACTGAGGGAACAAGAAGATGTGAGCCTTCCCAGAAAGTTCATGGGACAGATGGGGAAGGAGCATGTCCTCTCCTGCCAACACAGTAGAGGAATGTGTGGAGGAACTGGAGATGATCTGTAAGAAGGAAAGTTAATTGACAGACTGTCAAAGAGTTCAGTAAGGAAAGCCACTTGTTTGATTACTCCCAGGGGCTGGGACTGTGGGCCTGGATCATAAGTGTCATCCCCAGGGAAGCAGGGCTCTTTGGCAGACGGGTCTACAAGGAGTCTGAGACATGAGGGAGGAGCAGATGCTCAGTGCAGGGGCTCTTACATGGAGGAAGCCTGTGCAGAGGTAATCTCAATTCTGCAGTGAACACTGACAAAGGAGTTAACCACAAATATGGACAGAAAGGGTCAGAATGTAGATTAATGAGAGAACTGTCCCATTATTTCATGCAAATATTTCTCCTATCAGAGCCTTAAGTCACAACTACTCCACTCCAGGCATCCGCGAAGAGGAGTCCTGTGAGGTTCTCGCAAAAAAATGTGGTAGTAATAGGGGAAGAGAAGATAAGCAACTACCTCAATTGCTGAGAAAACCCAGCTGCACAGAGTCCACATTGTAGGAGCTCCACGCTCTACTTGCCTGTAGCAGGAGACCTGTCCTGCTGCCCAGCTCAATCTACCTCAAGGGGTGACTGCCTGTGAGGGAACCAGCAGGGCTTAGCTGCAGTCCTGCACCCAAAGAGCCCCAGGCAGAGATGTATCCCACTTGCATCCTCCCAAGCATTCACTGTGGAACCTCTGTTGTGAGATGCTCCCCTTGTATGTACTCAAGGTGATGTGCACATCCTCTCACCCATGAAAGAAGTACCACTTCCTTCACATCAATTGTGAAGGTGGATGCTAGAGGTGGGAGTGGAAAGCAGGATGCCTGAAGGGCTGCGGTAGCTCTGGGACACGAGATATCTATGTTCAGAGCCCAGTGGTTGCCTGCCTCTTCAACCCCTCACTCCACAAACTGAAATCAAGGAGCATTAAGTGCAAAGCAGACCCTGGCTTTGGAAAAGTAACCTCTCAGAGTCAGAGAGCAGAAATCTTCCTTCTCTGGAGAGCAATAAACACACAGGCTGGGAGCTGTTAGCACATTGAGGGGGGAGAGCTCCTTTGCCACTCCTCTCCACATCTCGCCATGAGAGCTGTCGACAGCAGCAGTGAAAGCGGGTTTAAGTGACTCGGCTGGCAGAGCTGTTTCATTAGCAATTTGGAGCCATGCCGTGCAGAAAGCAGCATTGTTCTCAGATGTTCGGATATCAATCTGCATAATGGAACAGGTGATAGGAGCTCTTCCCATTCATGCAGCAGCAATTGGAGGGGATTTAGAGATGAGGGGAAGGGGTTATGTCTAATTGGCCACAATTAATTTGATGAGAATTTTTTTTTCAATATATTGTCTATCACCGAATGAATCCTACAGAAAAGCACATCTGCACTTATTTATCTGCCTCATGTAGGCCCTGTTTACACTGTAAAGTGTTTGCCAATAGCATTGAAAGCAGTTTCCCAAACTCAGCAAGCTCTTGCAACAAAAAGGCTCTTTTTTATCAGCCAATCTACTTTTACACTGCTTTAAAAAAAACCCAAATCAATCCACTGCTGAATAACATAATGAGCTGGCAGAACTCAGTGCAGGGGTGGGTGCGTGGGTGTGTGGGTGTGTGGGTGTAGTGCTTTACCCTTATACAGCTTCTCTGGGAGGGCTCCTTACACTTTGTAAGGCCCAGATGACCAGTTAAAAGTTTTCTACCACAGCTCTGACCCATCAAACTAAGAGCCACAAATTCAGCTCCTCTGCCAGCTGCAAGTCCAAAGGAGCTTAAGCCCATGTTAGATACTTTGAGCTCACTTCATTTACCCAAAAGTCAGTGCCAAGCTGAGATGCCTAGGGAATTTCACCCTGGGAACAGGTCTCTCAGAGCCCCTCTGTCAAATTTGCCCACCACCTGAGGGTACTTTGGACACTCCAGTACACCTAAAATAGCTCTAGACATCTACACTGGCCCAAACGAATCTAGCCACTGGGCCTTTCAGCCCTCAGGACATCTTCTCCCACCAAAAGTACAGGGAGCCAACCACTATGGGTAGCAACAAGCCTGAAGTGCACACCACCCTCCTAATGTATAGCCTCCTTGCATTGCCCAAACATCCTTGATTGTCTCCTCTTGTTCTGGTGCAGCTGCATGTCCCTGCAGTCAGCTTGCACCTTTCTTCACTGTCAGAAAATCCAACCAGGCTGTTTGCACAAGAGCTTCCTTCAGAACCTTAAAAACTGAAGAGTGGGTCAGTGGTTTTCAGGTCTAACTCTGCAGTAGCTCTGTGCCTGTACTTAAGTCCTGATAGGCTACACATGTCCACAGCAGCATGTCTTGCCCTAGCTGTCTTCTACGTCCTCTGTTTCAGCCAGGAAATTATGTCCTTCACAACTAATGGATGACTCTCAAAGAGAAAAATCATGGTTTTTTCTTATCCTCAAAATATATAATTTTTGTCCCCAAGCTGCACCATGAACAATGCCACAGAATCACAAACCTGGATTTGACACTGAGAAGATGTCTCTTCCACCTCTGTCTCTATGGTGAGTCTACTCTTGGACATCAGCATTCCTGACAGCTCTTAATCCAGCCCACTGTGGAAGATGGCTGGTGCTGGAGACTCCTCCCTTCCCTGGACAATGCCCACCAGAGCTTTACTACTGGAAAGTTCTTCCAAGTATCTGAACTAAAGCCTTCCAGCTGCAAATACAATTGCAATATTTTCTGTTATCTTGCCCATGGGTCAGGAAATCCAAATAGTTTCTTCTGCTCTGAAGGTGCATTTCATGTTTTTGAAGACCATTGTGCTGCTTCTTCTCCATGTTCTTTCTATGCAGCGAAAGAAGCCCAGTTTCTTTAGTCTTTATTTGCAAGCTGTATTATATGGACCTGCAACCATTCTTGCTGTTGTCCTTTGGCTGTATCCTGTAGGTCTTTCCTTGACTTACCTTTGGCTGGTGAACATGCTCTCCACCATATCAAGAACAATCTGATCAAGACCCAAACATGCTGAGAGAATATTACAGTAAAAAAGCTTGCAGTAAGGCAACACAAACAATGCTAGTGAGAGTTTATGTTCATTATTACTCTTCTCAGGGCCCCTCTATATTACACTGTGTTTTGTCTATCCTTCATTTTCAGCTTGCAAGTTCTTCAAAGCTGCAACTCTGTCCTGATTTGCATTCAGGTAATCAGGTAATCAGTTTGTTTCTGGAATGTCAATCATCACTGCCAGCACCAACTTCAGGGCTTTTACTGTATGGTCTTTATGCAGCTTGGATTGTGCACATAGGCACATGCACAAACCCATGCCCCCAGTCACCTGTCCTAGCAGAGGAGGTGTTCTACAGATTTCGAGCATGGAATTTGCAACTCTTGGTGGCTTGGTGCTGTAGGCACTTTAAAATCAACAGCACTGCATCCCAGCTAGGAGTGTGCCAGCTGTGCCAGCCCAACAGCACAGGCAGAAAATCATACTGCAAACCTAAATCTTAGCACTGGTACAAGTCTGTGAGCAGAGAAGACTAAAGTGACTGTGCTGCTCATTCTCTATTATTAATGACTCTCTTGTACAGATACTTCTCAAGATTCATTCCTAAAGCATTCCTCTCCCCTCTGCACAGTCATGTAGTTTTGACATTACAGACATTTTTTATTTCCAAGGTGGAACTCTCAGCCATTTCTAAGTGACTATAAGTTTTCAGATCATCCTTTTACCCTAGCTCTTTTTAGTTCCCTCCTGCATTCCCTCACAATAACATTCTCTGCCTCCTCAGCAGTGGCTGGGATTCCTCACAGCTCTGAATCCAGTTGCCACATCAACTCTTCCTGAAACCTCAGTTTCTTGTCTTCACTAGTCAAACAACACGTCTTGATTTATAAACAAACAAAAAAAGGAAGCTTAAAAAAGGGGACCGAACAGCACCAAATCAAATATGTCGATTTTGGGAGGCCATAAAATTACCTTGTGCTCCCTCAGACTTTGACTTTGTGGTTTATCTTATTATTCATTACCCAGTGATGTTTCAAATTCTCTGTCTTGCTTTGCATAGCGCTTTCACCCATTAAATGCTCTAGATAAGTCCAAGAAAGGAGTTATCAGTCAGTGCAGCTGACTGCAGTGAAGTTGGCAAAGAATTCTATTAAAGTCCCTTTTAAAGGAAGATGTAGTGTGGGTCAGACCCACAAAAAAAAAAGAAAAATATCTGTTAATGTCTGTTGGTGAAATATGGACACGTGCAGGTCAGGAGAGGGAACAGAGCAACCTAGTGACAATGCAGAGGTGAAGGGGGGCAGGTGAAAGCAAAAGAAAAGACTTCAAATATAGAAACTTTAAAAATAGTTGTCCTTGCAAAATAACTGAGATGAAAGCAGAGATCCAGTTGGTGGAAGAAGCCTCCATCACATGCAGTTATTGCCAGAGCAGTGCACACAGGACTGCGCAGCCTCTTTGCAAGCTGGATTGCTACGTACAGACCTACTCTGTGCTGCCTGTGCACAGAGCAGGAGACTGAAATCCTTGGGCACTGCAGCGTCACCCCAAACAGACGGCATGTCAGGGATCCCACGTCCTCCATAAACACACCCACTTGTGCCTGCTGCCACCACACTGCCTTTATGCTGACCCAAGCACTACAGATACACCAGGTCTGAGGGGCCACTTCAGGATCCGACCATCACGCACAGACAGTCCACCCACCACCAGCACACCAGGAGTCCTCTGGGTTGGGCAAGTGCGTGAACATTATTCAGCCTCTGTGCAGTTTCTCTACCCAACAGGTAGTATGAAAGCCTTAAATATTCCTCAGGACACATTTGGCAGTATACAGGCTTCAATCCACTGTTAGGTGTCCCTCAAGCTTGGCCAGAACTCTGTAGTGGAATCACTGAGCTTCACCAGTCAGAGCCAAAAGCTGCTTGCACAGCTCAGGTGTTAGTATGTATGATATCAAAATACCACAGTCATCTCTGTTGCAATGAAGGGTGCTATGAAATCATAGCTGCTTAACTTCTGGTTGCACGCGTGTAGGGGATGGAGATCATCTGTTTATGCAGCATCAAATCATGCCATGTATTTAATTCTTGAAAGTCAGCTTCCTTGGAAGCCAAGCACAGTGGGACAAAAGGTATCTACTGAATAATCCCAGGCAAACACAAAAGAGAAATTCGTGAAGCAGAAAGATGTCACTTACTACACTCATGTTAATATCATTAGGAGTGTAGATGTTCATTCAGAGGGAGAAAATTAACTGATTAAAAAGACCTTGAGAGGAGAGGTGACAGCTAAGTACAGAGGAATTCGAAATCTGCTTTGTTTGCACATGAGACAGCTGGTTAACAAATTATGAAACAGTCTGAGAAATTCAGAGGATGTAGTTTGGTGGAGGAGCAATTCCATTTTTCACCCATTTTCGCTAACAAAGGAAGGTCAGATCCTCCTGTCTTCAGAGTACTAACAGTAGCCAACCTACTATTATGTGGGTACTATCTACTGGGCAGCAGGGTGAAACCCTGCACAAGCCTGGCAAACCTCCAAAAGACTTCACAGGGGCCAGAATTTTCATCCAAGCAATTTTAAAAGCTTAGTAATCACATTAGTGCAATTTCTTAAGCACGTCTGTAGGCCAGGGAGGCAAAGTAAAAAAGCAGGGCACTTCAGACAGGGCAGCACCTTCCCAGAGCTGGGAGATAATGCCTTCCTTTAACCTTCTGATGAAAGCTGCCTCCTACCTGCAAGTGAAAGACACAGAAATGAAAACCATATCATTCCCATGTGAGTCCTGGGGCACTGAGCTACACCTGAAGTAAACAGGTCTACTGGGCCACCGAGATTTAGGGGAAGTTTGACGTTGAGTAGCCAAAGGCCTGGGAGAAGCAGGGCTTCTTTCCATGCAGTGAATTAAAAATGCCTGGAAAGATACAACCTGCCAAATATTTATCAAGTACATGTATGTGCATATAACTCCAAATGTCACGGTCACTAGGCATCAGGAATGAAAGTGTGGGGGTACAGCTGTTGAATTCTTTTTTTTTCTTTTTAAATCCTGTAGATCTCATACTCCTATCCCTTCCCCACCAGTAACTCAGCCCTGATCATTCAGCTGAAGGAGGCCAGCTCTCATCTCTCAGGCTGCCAAATTTTGGTGGCAGGGCCATTGTCTTTTATTTGACTGCGAAGTGCCAAGTACATTTATGGCACCATATAAATAATAAATAAAAATATTCATTGTTTCCCTCTCCACTGACTTATGTGAGAAGCAGGACAATCCTTTGCTTCCCTCTCTCCCTCTCTCCCTTATGTAACTCTCCAAAGACAGCTTTTTCCAGACTGCCAAGCAATTAACACAGAAGCAACCAAATTTAACCACTACCTCCAAATGGGGATAGCTCCAAGAGCTGGTGAAAAGGAAGATGAAAAGAAAGGGTCAGTGGTGGCCAAGGCCTGGGAAAGGCCAGGGTGCTGTGGAGGGGGAATGCAAAAGCTGCAGGCTAAGGACTACGCCACGGTTCCATCACCAAAGTCCCTCATCCAGCAACTCTCATCTGTACCTCCAGCAAAGCCCAAGGGTTTGCATTTCTTCCTTTCCAGCAAGGATGAATTAAGCCTACAGTCTGACTCTGAGTATCCCCTCCCCTTGCATCTTCCCTGCTTAAGTTCCCAACTAAACTGCATTTTAACTGTCAATAATCCTGAATAGTCCCATTAGAGGTTTTTACTGTCATTAAATAATAGAATGGGGTGGAAGGAACTTTAAAGATCATCTAATCCCAATCCTCATGCCATGGGCAGGGACACCTTTCACTAGACCAGTGGCTCAGAGCCCTATCCAACCTGGCCTTGAACAGTTCCAGGGATGAGTCATCCACAACTTCTCTGGGCACCGCTTCTAGTGCATCACCACCCTCACAGCAAAGAAATTTTTTCCTAATACTTAATTTAAACCTATTCTTTTTCAGTTTGAAACCCTTATCCCTTGTCCTGTCATTACATGCTCCTGTGAAAAAGTCTCTCTCCATCTTTCTTTTAGGTTTCCCTTCAGGTACTGGAAGGCCACAATTAAGTCACCTCAAAAGGCTTCCCTTTTCCGGGCTGGACTATCCCAATTCTCTCAGCCTTTCCTTGTAAGGAGAGGTGCTCCACCCTTTTAATCATTTTGGTGAACTCCTCTGGACTCACTCTAGCAGGTCCATGTTCTTTTTGTTCAGAAGACAACACCCCAGAGCTGGATGCAGCACTGTAGGTGGGGTCTCACCAGAGCAGAGCAAAGGGGCAGAATCCCCTCCTTCATCCTGCTGCCCATGCTCCTTTGGATGCAGCCCAGGATACAACTGGCTTTCTGGGCTGAGTGCATTGCTGGGTCATGTCCAGCCTCTTGTCCATCTGCACTCCCAAGTCCTTCTCAGCAGGGCTGCTCTTGATCCCTTCAACCCCCAAGTCTTTTTTGATACCATATATTCATCCCTACATATGAACAGAAAAAGGGAGAATCCTGAGAGACCAAATAAAAGCTAAAGCACACTGCAGCCTCCTTGCTGCTCCACACTGTACAGTGCTGAGCTGAAGAAAAAGAGGGAGAACGACAAAGAAGCTAGGACTGAAGCAAGGGGAAAACAAAACATGTTTGAAAACCCACTGACTTTAAACATTTATAGTCTTAAAAACTACTGAATCACATTTTAGCACACAGGCACAGAGGTTTGTTCCAAAGATCTCAGAAAGCATAAAAGTGATCCCAATACAAAGACTGCAGAATGTCCAAATCTATGATAAACGCATCCATCTGCAACTGCAAAAATTTATCTAAGATTATATTTATGTATTCAATAAATGTAAGTCACAAATCAGAAAAACCTATTGCTAACATGATATGCTGTAGCTATCTAATAACTATTCATTAATACGAAAATTTTAGCATAATATGTAGCTACACATAGTACACATGCATTATGTGTTTACATATAATATATAGCTACACTATATAGTATTTTAAAATACTTCATACTATAGCACCTGATGATTTACAAGGAGATGCAGAGAAATATCAGATTTTAAGCCATAAAATTTCAGACTATCAGAGCTCTGAGTCTTTTACACTTCACTATGAACCAGTGTTTCTTGTATTAAGCACTAGTTGATACCACTGTTATTGATAAAGGTCATATTTAAGCAAAAGGCACAGTTCAACTCATTTACAGGGAAATGTACCCCTTTGGAAAGAAATTCAACTCTACCCCATGACATAAGGTCTGGAGATTCAAGAATCTCTTTATTTTGGGGAGTTATTTTTGTCAAGTAAGGTGCATCAGACTTAGGCTTTTTGGAAAAGGTTAAGATTTATCACAAGAGGACAGGATTGGAAGCGACATGGTCCTTCTTCTGTCTGCCTAACTCATATCTCCACAAAGGTGTCCTGACAATAAAAATCATACTGCTATTGAAAGATTGCATACTTTCTGCCTTTGGACACTGCCACATAAAACTTCCTTTGTATCCTGTCGAAATGTGTGGAAGTACCACAAATGTCAGTTAACACTAAATATTTAATCCTGTGGAAGATTTGTACTGCCTCCAAGCCATCCAGTTAGACAATCTTCCCCTTATAGAGATCACAAGGCACAAGACTGACCCTCACTTTTAGTCCTCTTGAAAAACGTCTAGCTGAAGATATCTGCTCTGCATTTTCCCTGGACTTCTCCAGAACAGGTATTTGTTGTAGAAAAGCTGCAAGCTCGGGGAAGCATTTAACTTCAATCATGTGAATAATAGCCCATTGACTTTAATGTCACCACTCATGAGCACAAAGTTAAGCACATGCTTAAGTCTTCTGCATATCTGGGATCCTTGTATAATTTCGATTTAACGTTCCACAAAGTACAGTGTGGGAAATAATTCATTTTTCAGTTACACAGCCAAGCATCTATTACTGCCAGAAAAGAGCAGGTCCTTTTATTTCGGTAGGTTTTTCAGTGAGGCTTTTGTTTTGTATCAACCCGAAACGTTCCATTCACCTCAGATCTACCTATGTTGTTTTGTCTTCCAATTATTTCCATCTGTCCCCTTCCTTTGCTACAGAAAAAAATCTTTTTTCCACTCTTTTTCCCCCTTAAATGTAGGTCAATTTTATGAGTAGTGCCTTTAGAAAATGACATGTCAAAATACATGTCAGAAATATCAAAGTATTTTGTATAAAGTATACTAAAATGAGCTATTTTGGAAAATACCAGGAATTCCTTCTGCCTTCTTATACTCTCCTCAAGTTTTTTTTTCAGTAAAAATACTGGCCAGTTTTAACTTCAAAAGCTACCCTCAAAAAAAGAAACAAACTCATATCTATTGAAAAAATAACTGACCTATGCTGCATTTGTCACAACATTTCATTAACATCTTAAAAAGCAAGTAAGTCAAATATGTGTGAAATTTCAGCAATCCATATTAATTTGCAGGCATGCAGAAATCCATTTCTCTCCTTTTCATGTCAATTACAAAATTACCATTTTGATACTTTATTAGCTTCTTTGGCATTTCCAACTAATTTATAGAAAAGGATACTTTTTTTATTATTATTATTAACCTACTGCCTTCTAAATAATTTTATTTAAATGCCCTGCTGGCTGCCCACATTTGCTTTTATTCTATTACTACTGTATAGGAATGGAAATTACGTATAGCTATTAGATTACTTCGCACATTAGTTCATTTTATATAATCTTTCCTGTATTTATTGCCTTCGTTAGACTGAAATACCGCAGGCGCTTGTTTCTCTAATGTGTCTGAAGCTCTCCCACTAATGGAAATTGGGTTACATCTTCTGATTACACTCAGATGAAATCTAGACCCAGGAGTTGACTGCAGTACTCTGCGACAGGCCCCCTTACCCCGGGGCTTTTGCAGCCCCCCACATGGACCCTGGATGGATGCAGCCCAGCAGCACGTGCAAAGATGCTCCGGCTGGGCTTGCTGGGAGCCGGCACGGCCAGTGTGGCACTGCCCCTGCCAGGACCACCTCCAGCCCCTCTGCTGCACAAGGTGGACCAGTGCAGGCAGAAGGTACTGCTTCAGCACCTGCGCAGGAGGAAAGTAGTTCAGCGTGCCACAAGCACAGGGAGCTGGAAAGGAGGTGCTGTCAAGAGCAGGACTTTTCCTGCACAACTTACGAGGCCAGCGCTGCTCTCAGGCAGGAGCAGGTTTCTCCTCCCTCAAACTGCCCATGCTGCCCCAGAGTTAAGAGCTAAAGCTTGATGTATGAATTAGCAGCTGCCAAGGATAATATGGGAGAACTAACAGCCGTCCTAAGGTGGGTTCCTGTGTCAGCTGTGGCACCTGTTTTGAGCCAGCTATGCTCAAAGGGCGGCATTTAGCAAGGTGAGCATCGCCTGGGACAGAGAGAGAGTGGCAGAGGTCCCCAAGTTCATACAGGGGGCCTCCAGACACCTTCAGTTCAACCTGGTACCCTAGGACAGAGGCATCCACTCCAGCCCAGCTCAGACAGACATGCTCAAGCATGCACAGAAGCACAGTGGGGGCATGATGTTAGTCATTGCCTTGCATGCCATTAGGAAGTACATGCTGGGGCACAGCCAAGATGTCATCCAAGTCCTGAGACATCTGGAGCATTTCAGTCTGCTTTTCTGGGGAAGTGGCATGCCAGTAGCTGTAGGCATCTCTTGCAGTAGTTATTCCCAGGCAAGACCTAAGGAAGAGGGTCCAAGGAGACCCTCAGGGTAGCTGTTGAAGAGTGTTGCCAGCCTGACCTTGGCAAGTGCACCCCAGCCAGGCACAGAAATGGATTTTGTGAGTGCATGTGGCTCTACAGTGACAGTGGGACACCTTCCCCAGGTACTGTTGAACTACAGAGACATTTGCAAGCAGATTTGGGTCTAGGAAAGTAGGAACAATATCCTTTTGTTACTGTGACTTTGCCTATTGGCTTGGATTACATCCTCTGCTGGACACAGGTGCCCTTACCAGCTGATGGAGAAGGCCAGGAGACTACTCTGCCTGACTTTTGCTGTGGACACCAGATCGTACATTTGGGATAAAAAGAGATTGGAAGAGACAGTCTTTCCTTTTGGAAAAGTCTTTCCCACCTGGCTTTGAACAGTGACTGCCTCTTTTGAAAGTCTGAACTGGCTTTAAGAAGGCAAGAGAAGTGAGGTAGAACGCAGCACACCTCCATGTGCCCTTCATCCTGGCCAAGCAGTGCACTGAGAGGGTGAGTGAGTTGCAAGCAGTGTGTGGGCTTTGGAAAAGGGAAGAGATGAGATTCAGAAGAGTGAATTCCTCCCAGACCAGGGGCTCTTGAAGCAGTGTGACAAATGTCTGGATGACTGTTCCCAAATCATATGGGCCCCTTTGCATATTCAGAGAGTAAAATCCATGAGCCCAGTAGATCAAGCTCATTCACTCACTTATTTTGGATGGAGTTAGTCCCACCTGCCTTTATTGCCCAAAGGCAGCTGTTGGCCTTCAGTTTCACCAACCAATTTTCATTTGATTCCAGATGCTCTGGTAGATTGTAATCTTACCCAAATATTGTACTTGCACTAGCAGCTACTTTTGAGGCATGCCACAATCCTCTGACTATGTACTATAGCCTTTCTCTTCCCCAAGGAAAAAAGCACATATGCTTTAGTGTAGCAAAAGTAAATACAGGTACATTGGCAGAGAAAAGTAGAAGAAAATGGCCTCAATCCAATACACACAGGTGGCCCTATGGTGAAATCAACTAAAACAGCCCCAGAAATTTGTATTCAAAGGCTCTGTGAAGCTCCAGGAGTCACTGCTTTCAAATGGTATTTCATGCACATATCTCTGCAGGTATGAAGAATATCCTGAAAAACGTGAGAATGAAAGCATGTTCTCTCCATAAGTCTAGGCACAGTCTGAAACAATAGATCACAGGTACAAACTATCCCATTTAGCTCAGCCAGTTGAAAACCTAATGGTGACAAACTAATGCTACCTCTGATAGGGCTGGCTGGTTTTGAACAGTATCTTTCAATCTGAAGGAGCTCACGGCTTCAAAGGAGTCTCTGCAACAATCTCCACCTGACAGAAAATCCTCCCCTCCACCCCATCCTCAACACAGCACATTGCAAATGAGGAGACAATGTGAAACAAATTGAGGTCAAAATTAAAACAAGTAACAGGAGCACTTCTGCAAGGATTGTATTATTCTGTGCCATGTTTCATTCCAGGAAAAAAAAAAAAAAAAAAAAATAGTAAGAAAAACTCCTATGATTAATCCATCACAGAATTTCCAGCCTGCTGAACAGGATTCTGTATACACAGGAGGCCTGGCCACAAATTATTTCTAGACTGTCATGATGGACACAAGAGTCAGTAACTATAACCAACCCAGTAGCTGCAACTGACACTTGCAGTCCTCCTCTTGCTGCTATTCCCAATAGCAATGTGTGCAACCCGTTGCTATTTGGCTGCCCTGCAATGGCATGACCCCTTAAGCACCCCCAGTGACTGAGTAACAAGCTCAGCATGGGCAATCGACCCTCACAATACTCAATTCACTGTGAGTAGCCTCACCACAAAACAAAAATAAAGCAGTGCGCAAAGCATTACACCCTCACGAGCCAGACAGTGCTACCCTGTATGTATCAGCAATCTTCTCAAAATCCTCAAGTGTTCAGAGTCCAGCAAAAGCGAATGCTCTGCATGGACAAAATGCTATGCAGACAAACAAGGCATTGAAATGCAGTCTGAATAGAAAACGATTTCTTGTGGTAAGCCTCCAAACACCTTGAAAAAACAACAGTATAACTTTAAATGCAAGCAACAGTAAATCATCAAAATCACAGTGATTTATCCCCATGGACAGAACTTGTTTTCAGAATAAATTAACAGATCATATTTGCTAGCCTAATGGCCAGCATTCCTACCCAAGACAAATCATTTAATCCTGAAAAAACAGGTTACAGCCATTATACACATCATCTCCAAAGCTCCATTAGTACGTTTCTTGCTGATAGTCAAGGTGTGGTTTGGGATCATGCAAGCAGGCACAGTTCAGTTCTGGTTTTAATTCATTCCTGAAGTGCTTAACGCATGTAAAAGTGCAACTGAATACCAATGAAGAACAGTTGTGCTATTTAAATTAGGGTCTAAAGCTATGGTGTGACTCTGAAAACACCTGCCCACCTTCCTAGTGAAAGGAAAGAAGAGAGGGTAGAGCAGCCTCTTCTGTGGAAAAGGCTGCTTTGAGGTTTTGGGTAGATACATTACCTTTTTGTCGCTCAAGCCAGACACCTGGTCCACATATTCCTCTTGGATCATGAAGGCAGCCAGGTTGGCAGTGTAGCTGGCCAGAAAGATGACAGCGAAGAAGGCCCACACCGACACCATGATCTTGCTAGTGGTACCCTTGGGATTCTGTACTGGCACAGAGTTGTTGAACACCAGCCCCCACAGCAGCCAGATAGCTTTGCCAATGGTGAAAGAGGGACCTCCTGGTTCTAGAGTGATTGAGAAACATGATCCCACAGTGAGCATCTGAGAGAAAGTGGTCTGCATTTCCAGTCACATAACATCTTGATTTCAGAGTTAAGAGCAGAATCTATTCCCATTTGTGAGGTGAATATCTGCAGCTGCACTCCCTATGGTGCATGAACACTATGGTTCATGCTACCATAATCTCAGCAAAGTACAACCTGAAAAACTATTTTTAAAAAGTGTCCTCAGGTTTCCATATTTTTCTGTCTCAGTGATTTCCACTGAAACCTTATAGCAGGGCATTCCTTTTTTAATTTGATTGATGCATCTAGAAACCCAAACATTTAATTTTGGTTGAAGTGGTGTCCCCCAAAATAGAATTTGCTCAGAAACATTCTATCCTCATTTCCAGCTGTTCAAGAGTGATGTCCTCAAACTCCCAGCATACATCTGTGTAAAACATGGCTCTCACCGTACTTGTAAAGGTACGAGGAAGAGCACCATCTGAAATAACAGGGCTCTACAAATACTTCCACACAAGTGCTTCATTACTCAGTCTGTTGAAGATCCACGAACCAGAGAAGAACACAGCTCCCTCTCCCCATATTTTGTGTCTAAGGTACATGACAGTGACATATACTTGTTCCCCCTTAAGAAAATCTACAGGTCAGCCCCAGATAGCCCAGGAGCAGATCCAGTGTTTTAAAAGCTCATGTTTTCCCCTTATTCACTTTTCAGTGTGGAAGCTCACTCATACCCCAGAAGCCATGTGTGCTAATGAAGTACTAGATCTGAAAACATGTGAAATGGCACCTGTCTCCCAGCAATCTTGGATCCCCAGTACATGCTAGTTGCATTAGTGAGAACCTAGCCAGAATTTCCTCAACTTGAGCACAAGAAGAGCTGAGAGGGAGAATGCCGATGTGATCACTCTCTGAACACTGAGAAGATCCTCTTAGGATGAATGGAACACTTCAAGCATCTGTCCTTTCTCCAGTGGTGCCAACCTGATCGGCATCCCATGCTTTATCTCCTCAGGCAGGCTGATTGGATCCTAGTGCTGCTGCCTGTGGTTAAGATTGACTCCAGCAAAATAGCAAAAGGGAAGAAAGTTTTGACATGCCTCTCCAAACCTCTGAGCAGCGAATAGCAGCGATCATCTGGAAACACTAACTGTGTTACCCTAAATACAACTGAACAATGCAAGGGGCTCATTTTTTACCCAACGAACTGCATGCCAAGTTCAGAACAGAATCATCACCTGGTGCCTTTAAATTCCAGGGAGATAAAGTTCCTAAGAGAAACATGGTTTGGCAGTCTTTGTCTTTTTACACGCTGGAGTGGTATTTTTATATCACTCTCTACCTAATGTGCCCTAAGATATACAGGGGAAAGGCCTGAAAAACATCAGTGGGAACTATATGGTGGAAGGAAATCTTGAGAAGTTCCCTTCTAAAAGCCTTCCTCTCTCCACTAATCATCCCACATGCTTCCACAACTACTTTGTCAGACACAAACCAAGATTGTAATGGGAGATTCCAATCCAAAAGTCTTGATGTCCATAAAGAGAAAATGCAGGTGTTTGAGGCATGCTGTCGGGCATACTGTCATAGTTCAAATGCAGCCAAAGTAACATTAGCCAGGGTTCTCATTACCAAAATCAGCATTGCAGTCTCTGCAGCAGATTTCTGTATCTTCCTACTTCTTCTTTCAGGGATAATATCTATCTGATCACGCCATACTCTTCATAATTACTCAGAAATATTGATACTTGCAGCTGCAGTTCGGCTAACTTAACAACTGCACAACTGCACACCTGTACTAAAAACTGCTTCCAGTTCCACATCTGTATTATCTCCTCCTAAGAGACTCGGGTTTCTCAGTACTTGTGCCCACAGATCCATGGGGTTATGATCAGGTGCCATAAAGGCTCTCCACAGCTCCATGTTAAGAGACGAGTTCTCCACTTCCCCATGTATGTGGTTCTGCCTGCATTCTCATTAACACTTTTTATTTTCACTCCTCTCTAATTTGATGGCATAAATTCACTCAAAGCACTAGTCTTGGGAGCAAACGAGGGCATTTTCCAGTAACTGTTTCTCTCCCACTATTCTGTATGAACCAATAAATCCAGAAATGTTTGGAGAGCTGATTCACCAGGGGGTGAAGATATGCAGATGACCGAAGACTCAACTTGCTAATTGTTTTCATGTCAATAAGGGGGAAAAGGCTGTATCTTAGGAAGGACAGACAGCCTTTCTTTAATTAATCTGACTGCCTTCTGAAGATCAGAACCACAGAGATGGATCACTTGCTTGGTCCCAACTTTCCTGCTGCCCTTGAAAAGTAATTCTTTACCCACTCCCAAGAAAATGCATTTCCTGTTTTCTCAACTGGTCTTAGAAAGCCAGAAAGGCAGGGAAGGACCTGACCAGGTGACAGATGTGGATTCTGGAGGACACAGCACTATGCCGGGAGGCCAGGGGAGTGGCTTGCTCTCCAGGGAGATGTAGCACTGAAGGATGGATTGACAGTGCTGAGCCCTGTGATTGTCTCAGAGAGTGCAGCATCATAGGCCCTGCCAGCACTGGCTACCAGGGCCCATTTTCCTTCAATGAGAAACAAGCTGGAGCTGGTATGTGCTTTAGACATGAAAGGCGACACAGCTTCGTCTCTCACGCCAAGCAAATTATCCATTATACACATCTGCTCTCTTCAGAGCCTTTTTTCCATCCCTGTCCTCTTTCGTCTGGATGCAGAGCTCAGAGTGGGCTAGATCCGTATCGCGTTCAAGGCAAAGGAACACCCCAACAAACAAATGGAGACTGGAAACCAGAGGAGATCATAGCAGGAAACAGCTCCCCTTACCTCTGCCATCAGCAAGGCACCGATTATAGCCCACAGGGCTGAAGTACTCGAAGACAAAGACAGCCACCGCAGAGATGATAAGCAGCATCACAAACATCATCACCCATACGTCAGCACTGAAAGGCTCTGGACAGGAAGACAAAACCATGGTGAAAGATCTGGTAACACCTCGCCTCCTTTGCTCTCCAGAGAAGCCCAGTGTGGGGCAGACGGGGTTGGGTAAAAGCAGAAGTTAAAACAAAGTCTTCAACCTGATTCTGAAAAACTTCTTGAACTGGAAAAGTTTCTGTCTCTGTAATGACTGCATTCCATCGTACTGTTACATTTGTGACACATGGCTCCATCTGGAACCACACACAGCCATTGTGGCATGCATTGATAAAATAAAACGCATTGATAAAAGACTGTTCCCAGGAAGTCCTCCAGCACCATCTGGAGAGAGTGAGGAAAATCAGGCAGAACTGGCAGAGTTTCAGACAAGCAGCCAACTTTCAAGATGCTATCGAGCCAAAGAGCATCTCCAAATTTCTAAGGTTCAGCCATAATGACAGTAGGTTTTTTAGTAATCCATCCCTCTAGCAATGGGAACACTGGCTCGTTCTAGAAATGTTAGTGTTCATGTTCTGCAAGTATTTGATCTCTACCAGGTTTTCTCCTTCTCCCAGCCTGAACAGAAAAGGATAGGACTGAACCAAATAAAAGAAACAAAGAACTTTGCTCCAGAGTATAGCCAATATTGCAACTTCAGTTAAATTGCAGTTTAGAATTTTGGAGATAACTTTAACATTGCTTTTACATACCCCAGCAATATTGGTGGACTTGCTAAGGGAAAAAAACTCCTGAAGAGTTAGTAGTCATGAAACTCATATTTAAAAAGGTCTGGGAAAATTTTATTACCCATATAAAAGTATTTCTGTCTGTGAATGTTCTCAGGACTCTGGCAGAGAGCAGACAGTAATTATATAACTCATATACTGTGTTTGCAGCATCATAAAGCATTTTATAAAGCCAAATAGTAGACACTAGGAAGACATGAACGTCTCAGGGAAATGCAGTATCATTTCCGTATTCTTTGATCACCCTCCATCGCTGAAGGACATTAGAAATGCCTTTATTTAAGACACAGTGTCAGCACAGAACCAATGGCTCAACTGCTCTTGAAAATGTCTATTAGTTCTCTAACTTCTGCTAGGTGTCAAGGGAGGGTCAAGTTAACAATGTCTTTGCAAATAATGTCTCTCAGTGTGCAACTATTTATTGCCAATTGTTATCACCAGGTGTTACGGTATCCCAGCTATAAGGTTTGAATCAATTTTCTTCTGGCCTACACTCCTTGAACATACTATTAGTTGAGTCACTGGGAAACCACGTGCTGCGGTGTATGTGACAACTCTGAGTGAGCCCAATTTTTCTGGGATTAGGCACACAATTGCTGAAAAATGCCTTGGCTTGGAACTCACAGGCAGTGCCTATTTGCACTTGCATTTGCCTGGGTTTCAGTTCTAAAACATCACAGTATATTTTTATACACCTGTCCCACAGGTCCTCCCAAAAAGAGCTTTCGAGCTAAGAATCACAAGCAACCTTCACCTAATTTTTTTTTTATGACCACTGGGTGAAGTTTTAATTTTAGATTGAAACAATACCTAAGAAGGCAGAAGGTGAGACAGTTCCATTGCTACGCGACACCATGACACTGATTCCCGTCTCAATGAAGGGCACAGAGAAATCCACCACTTCTGAACGTTCCTCATTAATGGTGAGGGATCCCACAGCCATATAGGCCCGTTTGGTGACAACCTGGAGGAAGAAAAGAAAGAGATCACACACAGACACGAGGCAGCCCTCAAGCACCTTCTCATCTTCTTGCCTTTCAACACAATCCTTTTACTCCTGTAATCCCATTCCCTATATTGTTTGTAACATCTCTCCTTTCTAATCTTTCATCAGGACACCTTCTTCTTTCAGAAAACCTATAGACATTAATCTTCTCCTCAAAGCTGCTATGTGTACAAAAAATAAATCCACAGAGGTCTTAGGATAAACACATCATCCACGGAGAAGACGTCTTATCTCGTTTTTCTGTCCTTGCTTTATCCTCCCTCTAACACTGCAAAGTCTTATTTCATTCTTTATTCACCTTATATACAACCTAAGCATAATCTAGGTAGCAGCAACCGTGGTGAATGGATATCAGCCTCTCTCTAAGACTGTGTAGGCCAAATTTGTGAGACCACAGAGAATAATAATTAATGGCCAGACAAGAAAGGTTGTCATGGTCGGAGTGCAGAGCAGATTAATTCACTCAGTGCCAAGAAAGAATGCAGGCCAGTCATTTCTAGAGTCACCTCTGTCCCTGCCTCAGAAGTGGACCCAATAATGATGGGAGGCTAGACCTGACCCACATCACCCAGCCCAGGGTTGAAGCCCACCATGCCCTCCCTTTGCTGCTGACCTCTCCAATCATTCCATTCCATGTCCCATTGATCTTTTTTCCATGCTTGCCATTAGTCACCAAGTAGAGGTCATAGGTGAACTTGACAGACTTTGAGATTTTCTTGAGGATGTCTATGCAGAACCCCTTGCAACATTTCTTCATGTAATCTGGCTCCTCATCAGTTTTGTTCCTGAACCATCACAATAATAATGGGTTAAAAGACTGGGAGAAACTCCTGTAATTCCCCTCTGTTGTCAGTTTGCATTCCCCCTCCCACTATATAATGTGGACAATTTATGTTATGCTATCTGTGCTGGAGGGTGAAGAGACACACAACAATTATTTGCCCAAAGGGGCCCATCATGAATGGACATGGGACAGGCTGGGTAAATGGAGATGATTTTCTAAAAAGGATTATAGATTATGATGGTATTGGCCCAACAGACACTTCACATTCTGCTCAGAACGAAGAGCCCAAGATGAGCAGAAAAATACAGGGGTGCATACTCTGTCACTATGCGTTTTTGGCAAGGGACCGTGTTCCTCATGCAGGTGCCACTTAGGGGGTCCACGTTCTCCACAATGACAAATGGTGCCTCCTCCAAGGTCACGATACTCAGGTGATCGTCCTCACGTTCCTCAGAGTCAGGATACAGCTCAAAGCGCGGCCACACGTAATACTTCATCTGCAACTTTTTTTCCTTCCATTTCCCCACCTGTGGAGACACAAACCACAGAAGATGGACTTCTAATTGTCCCATCCCTTTGCATCAACCACAGCTACTGCAGGACTGGGTGAGAGGACCATTCTGGAGTACCCAAACTCATGACTCATGTAAGATGAGGACATTTCTGGGGAGAAGCCTCTGAGTAAGTGGATTCAAACAAGGGGGAAGTGCAGAACAAGAAAGATCTCTGAGCTGCCTCATCTCTGCAATGGTCTCACCTTCTGGGAGAGTGAGTGGATAACCATGGGAATACTGTAACTATGATCAAACAGACTTATGTCCTTCAACTTTTTCAGCCAAACAACAGGATCACAATGACTTGGTTACATACCTTAGCTGGAAACAAGGAACTGTTTTACATTTCTGATGCATGAAAATTAATGCCAAAGAGTATCTATGATGTTTTTTAAATCTTGCTGTTTTTCCCTAATTCTTATAACTTCCATAAATTTCTATTGCAATTTTAGAACACTTAATTTTCCATTTCCTAAGTGAAGAGAGATCGTATCTTCAGTAGTCGAAAAAGGGGGTGGGACTCAATTATCTTATACCTACTGCTAAGAATGAAAGCTGTTTAGAAGCCACTGCAGTCCTTAAAAAGACAATACATGTAAGCTCACCCACTGCCCAGGCAGACAATTTCTTGCAAAAAAAAAAAAATCCAGGAAAAGAGAAAACTTGAACATCAACTGTACTTTGAACTATCAAAGTCTCGCCTTTGTTCTCAATTCCCCCTCCCACCATCACAGTTGACAGTAATTAGCACCTTGGCTGGCAACCAAAGCTGAGAGGGTGAAGAAGCTAACTGGGCTTTAGAAGAAGCTTTCCTGCATGATCCTCAAAGCAAGTCATCCAGGCCAGGACTGAGACATGCTGACTTGATGGCAGAGGCAGTGTGGGTGCGTGGGAAGCTTGCATGACTGCTCTTAGTGGTGTACCTGCTTGGTGGGTAAACAGAAAGGCTTCATTCCACTTCAATCCAACACCCCTCCCACCACCCCCAAATTTCAGTCATTTACTTATTTAAATGACAGAATGGGAGGGAGAAACATTTATTAAAGGCTCATTAGGTGTCAGTGGATAATCTGTGAAACTCAAAGCCCAGCTGGGGTTTGGCATTTGAGACTATCCAGAATTCACATAAAACACTTGTCACCTTCAAAACAAACAAACACTTCATCCGGCCATGAAAGAAAAATTCACTCTGAGGGCTTGTGGAGGGAGAAGAAAGGCAGAAGAAATCACCCAGAGACAGCAGTTTCCACATCCACCCTCCCTGTGGAGGGTGAACACAGCACCCCAATGAGCACAAGGCAGGGGGGGTTGTAAAAAGATGGGCAGCTGGTCTTGCCTTCCTAAAGGCAAAGAATGCCAAAGAGAGCTTGCCCATAATGTTCCCTCCACCCATGAAGATGCTCTGTACTCATGCTAATATCTAAGCCTGGATGTGGAAAGTGAATTTCTAAGGGAATAAAGAGCATAGACTCACACGCTTATCCAGGGTCTGCTCAGCCCTGGACTTCCCACTCATTCACCAAGCAGGTCAATTTATCATCATCTGAGCCAGAGATTTCTGCAGTGCTACTTTAGCTCTCAATTGAGCTCAAATCCCCAAAAGTAGTAACTGCCACACGGGGCTCAGCAGGGACCAGTGATTAAGATGCTGCACAGAACAGCCCAGTTTTCAGCTCTGTAACATTAACTAATCATAGAAATAAGTGGCTGATGAAAGAGACAGCTCACAGAATCTCAACAGCACTTAGATATCTCAGTAACAGGCATGATATAACCCCCTAAGCAATAAATTAGATCAGATAGGCAAACCCAACCCATAATTACCCAGAAGTTCTCTGGGACAGAAAGGGGAGTTCATAAGGCTGTGTGCCAGGCACGTCTCACAGTGTTGTACTACATGGAAACATTATGAAATTAAGATAACAATGACAGCGTTGCCACAGCCTTCTGTGCACTAAATCATCTCACCTGCAAATACAATAGTACACATCCATTCCTTATTATCCCAATAAAATCATTCTAAATTGTCCAAAGAAGAAAAACAGGATGTAAGTAAATGTTCTGACCTAAATCTCCAAATCAACTATGGATTGTCTCAAAAATATGTGCAAATGTTACATTTTATTGCAAACCTGAACAATCAGACATGCCATGTAACTCCGAACATGTATAGATATGAGTAAGAAAAGTCATAAAATCATAGTGAATTAAGAGAGGGCAGACTTCTTTACACGCTTATGCATACAAAGGTCAAATATATATGCACATAGTCAAAGAAGGATGGGCATAAGCAACATGTGGGCAGTAAGAAACACCAAATAGGCAGAGGATGGAGACAATGCAAGATAAAGAATACACAAATATGTATCGTATGCTAGATAATCTGCCAGGAGAGGGAAGGAGCAATTCACTGTAGGGACAGAAGTTAGCAAATTAAATGTCACAGATTTGTCCAGGTAAAGATGCCTACACCTAAAGAATATAACCTACCAAGCTGTGCAGAGTAGAGCAAGGCATTTCTGAAGTCTCAGGGTACTTTGTATTAACAGCCTATGGACTGTTATTACTTGGGTCTTGATGAGTGCTTGCCTCAGCAAAAAGAGGAAAAATAAACTATCCCAGGCATCCTTCATCTTGGTCACCCCGCAGTTTCAAGACCTGTTGGGTGTTCTCCAATCAGTCTAGTCATCCAAACTCCCACTAGGAGCCCTGAAGGGTCACAGAATCAGTAAAAGTAAAGATACTAGGGATCTATAAAAACTCTTTTCTAATCATATTCTCCAATCTCTATGTAATGTTACTTTATGCCAGGACACAGCTCCTAAGCAACAGAATTTCACCTTAACTGCCCCTTGTTCTATATGATCTTGTCAAGAAAGTAAAGTCACTTTGGCTTGGAGATTAATTTGGAGGTGTTGAGGGAGGGGAGTAGCTAACTTTTACCTTAAATATAAGATCATATTTTGGATAACAGGATTGGAAGTAGAAGTCCAACACATTTGCAAAGAAAGAAAGGGAGAATTATTGCAGAACAGAAAGTTAATCACATATGCTATTTGTTTGTCTAAGCATATAAGTTATCCCATGCAGACAAAAGGCAAGATTGCCTATGCAAGGAGAAAACAAGTGGGAGCCTTCTGAAAGCCTTCCAGCCAGCTGGCAAATTGCCTTAACCGCGGTATAATGCAGCCAGAATAAAAGAGTTCTGCAGTATGTTAATGCGCATCTTTAATGAAAGGTGCATCACATTATTTCCTTGAAAATAATTCTTAACAGAGGCTTTTCTCTCCTCCCACGGGAAGCCAAGGCTTGTAACAGCCATTTGTGGCAGATGTTTCTCTAACTTGTCCTTACACTGACAGGGAGTCCGTGGTCTCCGCAAGCAATCTATTCCAGTGCTTAGCTATCCTTCCCATTAAAATGAGAGGTTTTTTCCTGATGTTTAACCTAAATCTTCTTGCTGCAATTTATACCAGGAGAGTGTATTTCCTTATTCTCCTACATGTGCTCTTTTCAGAGTTATCAGGTCAGTAAGATATTTTTAACAGAGAGGAGCTGATAGTCTCATTCAGTGGCTATCTTATAAGCTACATTGGCAAAAGCAGCCACCTGTTCAAATGACCAGCATCCAGTCTCACCATTTACAAAATCCGTACCCAGATGGGTAGTATGGACAAGTACAAGCTACTCCCATGAATTTCCAAAATCATCTGTTCCAACAAAGGCAGAAGTAAATCCCTGAGTTCCTCCTAATATGGCAAGGCAGGACTTCAAAACACAAGAGCAACTGGAAAGAACTATAACTAGTGTCAACCGATGGAAAACTAAAACCTCCTAGAAATTTGGTTTTCAAGGGCTAGGCAGGAGAATACAGTTCTGAATTAAACCAGAAATGTTCAGATACATTTCTTAGGCAAGATACTCAGCAGCATTGCACTGGTATTTGGGGTGAAGGTTCAGGAGAGAGCCTGAACCTTCAGGTGCTTGTTCTTCAACAGGCTGGAGGAAAACTAGCTAGGCAAAGTCTCCTGATAGATATTATTTTATTCAGGCTCCTGTTTGCACCATGCCTTGCACCACTCTCTTTTCATTTACAATCTTATCTCAATTCCTGCTATCTCTCTCCCCCTCCCCGCTATAGAAGAAATGCAAAAGGAACAAAAGGGATTTGGTTTCATCTGCAGAATAAAAAAAAAAGACCATTCCAAACTCACTTAGGACTTGAACTGCTTTCTGCATTTTCCCAAAAGCTCAATGTTTCCACCCTTATTATTGTTTCTTTTATTTCTTTTTCCCCAGGAGCTAAGGAGTTTATTCATTCCAGTGGGGAAGCACTAAAGCAACAACAGAGAGCATGAATTAGGAGGCAGAAATTCCCTATTCCACCAAGAATCTCTGTAACCCGATCTGCACCCTTGTGGCTCCACATCGTGTAAAACTGAGATAACGGCATGTTTTTACATCTGGGGTGCACTGGGTAGACAAACAGAGAAAAGGCCATGAGGCTTACACATACTGTGGAAGTGAGGAGACATATGCACATGGGTCTAGATAGAGCTAGATGAGCTCTACATATGTATATGTATATGCTACATATGCAGCATGTATCTATGAATGGTATAAATGTGAAACGTATAAATGTGTATAAATGTGAAAACTTCCTGTCTTTAGTCTTTGGAAAACTCTTACATAACTTTCACACCTGATTTAAATACATGAGAAATGGAAGATCAAATACAGAAAAGGTAAAGGTAGGATGTTGGACAAGGGGCAGAAAATAGGACTGTTACTGGTAATATAACTGTTGGAGAAGTATACCTACCCCCTCTGGGAAGCAGCCCAAGTCCAAGGAGAAATAAGATTCTTGTCTGTAGAATTGGTACAGATCCTGAATGAGGACATGGGAAAAGCAGAACAACTGGGCTGGACCTGAAAAGGGCTACTCTAGAAGCACCATAGAAATAGCAGTTATAACTGGGACACTGCCAATGGAAGTAGGCTTTACTCAGGGTACATAAAATAAAGGTAGACCTAGGGGATGCTGTTGGAACCTTAATGCTGCAGTAGACTGTGAAGAAATAAATCATGCATAAATAAAGTAGAATCATTTTGGGTTGAAATAGGTTTTGGAAGGCTGGTGCAAGATATTCCATGAGGACTGAACTACAGAGATCTACTGTACCTCCACAAGCTTGGTTTTCAGTCTAGATGGAGATGTCATTACTGTTTCTAAAGAGAAATTTTATCAGGTAACTAAGTTATTATGTGAGTCTTTAGCTTCACAGAGATTAGATGGCGAACAAATGCAAATTTTCACAGCAGCACCTTGATGTTTCCTTTTCGGGATCTGATAGTTGGCATATTTCTTTACCCCAAAATTACTCAACAGGCAATAGGTCGTGATGTTTTACACTCACTTTGGGCAAAGCAGCAAGGAACCTTACAGAAAAGCTAGTTATCAGAAATAACCTTGGATTGAGCAATTAGGGGAACAGAGAGCCTGTCTTAAAGAAGGAGATTAAAAGGCTTGTCTAACCTAGATAAATGAAAGCCAAGAGGGGATATGACTGCTCTGTATAAATAAAGGGGGGACAGATACGCAAGGGAGAAAATAAAGTGGTTTTTAAGCAGGAAAAACAATGCCAGTAAAAGAACAACTGATTGTAAGGAAATTTGCCTTGAAAATAAGATAGATTTTAACCATCAGAGGGGGAAGTTCTGAAACAGCTGCCCAAAAGTAGCTGTGAAAACAACTAAAATGGGGTCAAGAAGAAGCACAACTGGTTTGTATAGGGCTATATGATTTTGCTGCCTAGAGCAGAGGGATGGGACCAGATGAGCCTTTCCAGTCCAGTGACTATAAGTAAGCAGAAGCAAGAGGAGGAATTCCACTGTGAAAAGCCTTTTCCCCTCAATTTTTCAGTCTGCAAATGTCAAAACTCAGTCTTAATCATCATATCTCTGTCCCCCAGCTAACCCACATGAACACAAAGACTCATGCAAATGATACCTCCAACTCCTTTGCTTCTACTTCCCTCATTCAGCAGCAACACCTTCTCTAGTGCCCTGAGAATAAAACATTCCTCTTAGCCTTCACCCAAGCTGGTTAAGTTATGACTCTCACATTTATAGTGCTGACATCACACCCACTACGAAACGTATAATTCCTGTGATGCTACAGGTTTGTATCCTCACACAGTCTGGTCTACAGCAGGTGGAAGAGACATGCCACAAAGAGCAAAAATCCCCTGTTTACAGACACTTTAAGGTGATTAATTAACCACATCAGCCAAAGCAGACAAGAAATGGTTGTGAATGCTCCACATGCAAAATTAATTAACACAAAAACAACACTCCTTCCTGAACTTCAAGTTCACCTTCCACAACCACCTGGGGAAGGATGCTTTCTTGACTGCACCTGCAGAAGCAGGAATTACTTCTAATAGCCTTTCAATTAAAAATGTAGGCTGCAGGAGATGGTGTGATTTTCTACCATCTATATTTATACAGCACCTAGCATATGCCAGAAGGAGAGAGGCTGAGCTTAGAATACAGACAGGGTGAGGTACTTGCTCCTGCTTTACAGCTCATTCTGGGAATAAAAGCTCTTTGCAGAAACACGGTCTTCCATCTCACTGAGGTCTGGCATTTACACAACTCTTGCCATTTTTGCTGAAACATTTCTTTCCTGGTGCATTTATATGCCTTTTGCAGTTGCTAAGGTCCTGTCCCCTGCCATGATTAGCCAGAGAAGGTTAATGAGGTATACTTTGAGCACTTCTGACTTCTGCAAAGTCAGTGAACTATGGGGCTCACTGATGTCACAAAAAGTTCAGAGCTGCGAGAATGACAAAGAGTTTGCCTTGCTAAATCATTCCTCCAAACCAGAAGTCACCAAGAATTCAATAAAGGTACAAAACTAGCCCCTCTGGAAGATGATGGTGCTCTAGTTGGTTGCATTAACTTGGTATCCCAGAAAGAGGTTCATCCAGGCAAGGCTGGCTCAAGCTGGAGCAGCAGGGATGCCAGGGGGACATAGATATTCAAGGACTTCAGTGCTACCTGATGTATACATAACCATGATTTATGGAAATGCAGACTGCAATCGGCGCAGGCATAAACAGGAGACATGAGGAGAGAGGAAGCTGTTAATGGTAGCGGGGGCTATGATCTGAGTGGGCTGGAGAATCCAACTCTAAGCTTCTAGCAGGGGCAAATCAGGTGTTAGGATTTGGGAAGAAGAATTAGAACAAAATTTATATCTTAACAAATACTGAAAACTGACTACCATCCAACATAACCCACCTTCAGCTAACAGGCAGTGACAGCACCTGACTCAGACTCTTACTTAATAGTGTTGCATACTTAGAGCCATCATGCCCTTCTGAAATGACTGTGTGAGGACAGGGGAGCTTAACAAATGTCCCAAATTCCAGCGAGATCGGTCTTTTCTGATTCTGGTCTGGTAAATAAAATCTAAAGTCAGGGAGCTTATACTGTCCCTATCATTGTTCTTCTAAGGTGAAAGAAGGTTTCACCTTGAGCATCTCTACTGCTCTCCTTTGCAGAACTGTGAGGCAGGGGAAAATGTAGCAGGGGTACTGGTAAGATTGCACGTTTTGTGTCCCAGGCGGCTCAGGAGTCACAAAGGCTTTAAAGAAAATGTATTTTTATGTGCATGTATAGTCATCTAAATGCTTTATGTAAGCATTTTGCAGTCTCTAGGAGTGCATCCGCATTGTGCAGGTGTGTGTCTGCATCCAGTACGTGTCCATGCATGTAATGCCCTATCTAATGATTTTTCCCCTTGGCTTTCCCTGTTGAGTTCTGGGTTTGAGTTTCATTTTGCTGAGCTTTCGTTTCTTTCACTCAGAGTTTTTTTTTCCCCTAAAGCATGTTACACAGAGGGAGGGAGGCTTGCCAATTCACTCTGCAGTCTGGGAGACAGTTTAGAGCTTTGGCTGCTAAGTGGGTCCGGTACAGTGGTGTACAAAACCCTGACACGTGTGCAGTGACACCTACTCTTTACACTGATTGAATATCTCTCCCAGAATGTCTTGGGATCTGAAGCTGAAGGAATGTTCAAAAATGCAGATGCAGAAGAAGGCCAAAGCCATTCCCTTGTGCTGAGAAAAGCTAAATGTTGAAGCCGGCCCCAGCAGGGTTAGGAGAGGGGAAAACATAAAGAGAGAGGGGGTGAGTTACCTAAATCTCACTGTTTTCTGTGCTGTGCAAGCAAGACTGAAGGCACTGCTTGAAAAGCATCTCTGAGAATGTCAGAGAGAGATCCTTCACCTTTCA
This sequence comes from Promerops cafer, assembly GCA_013398275.1. Taxonomy (NCBI): domain Eukaryota; kingdom Metazoa; phylum Chordata; class Aves; order Passeriformes; family Nectariniidae; genus Promerops; species Promerops cafer. Next base: position 332,292 of record VZSE01007021.1, on the reverse strand, counting down.
GTGGGGGGTGTCACAGTGGGTGAAACACCTCCCCACCCTGCACAGAGCAGCCAGAGCCCCTGCCCTCTGCCTGGCAGCCCCACCCTGTCCCTGTGCAGAGGTGCACGCCTGCCAAGAGCAGCACTGGCATGGCCCTACGCACGCCCCTCTGGCAGAGAGATGCGGGGTGCTCAGCCCTCCTCTCACTGCTGGAAAGGGGAGGATCAAACCTCTTCCAGAGCAATTACTGCACATGTTGGGAGCCAGATTCCAGGGAAACCAGTTACAAAGCCACAAGTCCCCATTTCTTTCTTCTCCCACCACTGACAGCACTGGGCTGCTGAGTGCAAATGCTGTCCTCATCTGCAGAACACCCTTTGTCTGGATCCTGGGTCTGGATTCACACTGGCATAGCCACAGCCAGCCTCACTACCTCCAAATCTTCAGGGTGCATGCCTGCAGCCCCCCTCAACCTGGCACACGGCAGGGAGTCTTGTGTAGTGCATCAGGGCCATCCCAAGGGGTAGCCAACTGAAACACTGTTCCAAGTTGTCACCAGATCTCCAAACTGCGTGGAAACAGCAGGTCTGCTCTGCATCCTGGTTCTCTAGCAGGTCTCTTTTCTTGGCTTTGCAAAGAGACAGGATGGAAGCAAAGCTGTGGGATAGGAGCAACCAGGGACACCCTTGCTGCTTTCCCTCAGTCCCGTGGGTGGTTAAAGGGGCTGCTCACTGCATTCTTGCACCTTTTCTTATCCACAGTCTCCCTTATCTGCCTCTATGCAGAAAGCATGTAAATATCCTCATGCTCTGATTCAGTTCCTCCCCCTTCTTTCTTTTATTCAAGTTTGTGTGGAGCATTAGACAAGACCTGCCAGCTCTACCTACACCTTACAGAGAAGACCCAGCCAGGATGGAGCCCACCAGCAGGACAGCTGGTTCATGGCACACATATGCATTACTGCCAGGCTGGCTGTAGCCAGCAAGTGCTCTGGGAGCATCAGGGAGTGATTCTGCCAAAGATTTTTTCTCCTTTCCCATGCCATGCACAGGTACTCACACACAGAGGTACCCCCCACCAGCAGTTATCTTAAGCCCATCCGAGCTTGGAGTCCAAGCAGAATTGCCAAGGGCCCAGCTGAGGCCATCTGGGCTGCAAGGCATCTCTGTGCAAAAGGAGCACAATCAGACACGAGTGTGGAGGGAGTGAGAGGTAACCTTGAAATCACTGATTTGGAAAGGAGAGAAGAAGCTATGTATTTGCCAATCCCAGCTATGAAAGAAGAGTTAAGGCAAGAACTGTTTTATTGGGAGCATGGCCTTAAAGAAATAAAATTCTTCCCTTCTCTCAGACCTGATGAACCTCAGACACACCTATTTTTCAAAGATGTGTGTGTCTTTTAGGGCATAAACATGTCAACACAAAACAGATCTTGTGCCATTTCTGTGGCCTAAAAGTAGGAAAACAGGCATGACAGAGGCAGTCTTGGAGACATAAGATGAAGCTAAGGCTCTCAGCAGGTTGCAGGATATCCTTTTTGATGACACGTAAGTCCACACATGGAATGATTTCTGTCACTCTAGAACTACATGGAAGATTTTGTGTATTTAAATGTGTTGTACTGCGTAGCTACCTCTGTTACAAGGGGATAAGCAGTTAGCCTGTCATTAAGTTCTCTGACATTTTCCATTACAAGAGTCTTCAGGCCAGTTCCCTGAGAAAAACCAACATATCCATGTTTTGCAACAGGCATTTCAAAGTCAGCAGGGCAAAAACCCTAAGGCTAAGGACATGAATTTTACTTTGGCCCATCAAATTTCATTCTGTCTTAGCTGCATTATAAACTGTTGAATAATCACAATTTCTTTTCTGCCACTTTCTTGCAGAAATCCTGGAAGACAGTCCAAACAGCTTCTGAGCATAAATGTTTTAAGAGCTAAACCAAACACCTCAGTAAATCAGTGGCAACTCCCCACCAGTACCATGGTAAATACAACACCTCAGCTTTGGCAGAGCAAGACAAAGGCAAAGGTCCAATCAGGCTACACACAAAATGTGGACAAATCATCCAGGTTCTCTTCTATCTGTTTAAAAGTGCCTCAGTGTGAAAAGGTCACCTGCACTCCACTACTCAGGATGCAGAAGAAAGGCAAACCACTTTGAGCTTTCATGAATGTCTGTGAAACAAGTGCAGGTTAGTCACTGGATTGAACAGTCAGACTCAGTGCTGAAAGCTCAGCATGCATGAGAATGAACAATTTATTTTACTCAAAAGATTTTGAGGTGTTTCCTCTTAAGAAACAAATTAAAACACAGCACATATAAAAACCCCACCACCAAACCATAAAACAAACTACATTAAGGGTAATTAATTTAGGCTGAAGTATTAGAAAATGGCAGGTTTACAGTTTCCTTTTCAGCCTTTCTTCCATCCCACTTGTGTGTGGACATTTCGATTCAAATTTTAATTAATGAGTGCATCTAACTCTCTCCATGGAGTCCCTCCCTCAACCCTTGTACTTCAAAGAAACTTGAAGAAGTAGAATTAAGGTGGCCTGGGAAACAAGACTGGCATTTCCTAGCTTGACTTCACTAGTTAAAAATTGAATCACTGTTCTTTTATTTTCTATATGTAATTGCTTCTACGGCTTGAATGTGCACAAGCTATTACAAAACCAATAAATGGGCCAAGAAAGTATCAGTGAAGATGGAGAAAGAGCTATCCATGAATCTCCAAGCACTGGCAGAGGAGAGAGGAATAAAGAAACAGCAACGGACAGCAAGAAAATCAACCAATGTAGAGATTACACAATCCTGTTTTATGATGAAAAAAGCAGCACTGACCTTGCCAAGGGGTTGAATGAGGCAAAGAAAGCAGAAGCCAAATTGGAAAAGGTGCATTGGAGAGAGGTGGAAGGGAGCGAAGCTGGCAGGTCCCTCATTGTCATGATGCCCAGAAGGTGAGACAAAAGGAAGGCACTAATCAGGCAGATCATGCTGCAGACAGGTTTCTCGTGTTGCAGCAATACGCTTGTAAGAGACTAAGAGAGGGCTGAGGGCTGTACTGCATGGAAGGTGAGGACAGGACCAAGCTGGTCTGGGCTGTGTAACCTCAGAGGAGAAGCGCCATGGCAGGGGTGGACACAATGGGGACAGTTACAGTCCAGATGCCATGTAGCCTTAGCCCAGCAAGGCCAAGGTGAGAGCCGAGGCAGCTTGCCAGGCTCACACAGCTGCCTTGCACCATGCTGTGCTGATGCACCCCCATGGCACTGCTCTGCACCGTGTGGATTTACCATTGCAAGCACATGCCAGCACAGGCAACACTTAGCTGTGTTTCACAGGGCAAACTTGCCCTAAGCAGCTGTGCAGCAGCTGTGCAGAGAGCAGATGGTTTCTCCTCAGATGCCCAGGAGTGAAGGGACCCAAGTGCTGGCTGTTATCTTGTCCTGTGCTTACCCTGTAACCTTAAGCAAGCCACCAAAGATTCCTGAAGCTCAGGTCTCTCTCTGTTAAAGGCTCTGAATAATCAGTCCCTTGTTGCAAGGAGCATGAACAAGGACCTGACAGCTGAGAGCAATGACAAGGGTCAGTACAGCAAGGCGATGCTTCAGCTCATCCACTCCAGAGGAGCTGTGCAGCTCAGGGCTGCACCTACACCACCTCCACGGCCCACATCAGAGGAAGGGCCTCTGCCACAGAAGGGTGGTGGTTAGTGTAGAGCAGCCGTGCGTGACGGCAGTCAGCAGTGGGAATCGTGCTGATTAATGACACAGCAGCAGTACTGCTAGTCAGGCATGTGGATCAGCAGCTTTAAATGGAACAGCAGGATTTTATATGGTGCTTGCTAAGGACTAGTTCTGATGCAGGAGATTAACTAAAGCTCAAGAGAACATTCTTGGGTTTTCTGCACCTGCTCTGGAAGCTGAAGCGACACAAGTGACCAGGCAGCTGTCTTTCCTCAGTCTCTGAAAATACCTTTCCTGGAAAAGGGAGCACGGCGATGCTCAGGCTGGTGCAGTGGCACTCAGCCCTGCCCCTTCCAGCCTCCAGGAAGCAGATGCATCTCATCTCCCACACTCAACATAAAGCTCAATCAGCTGAGGACCCTGGCTACAGCTCTCCCTCATGGCTCTGAAGCAGCCACTGTGCCATCCAGTTCTCCACACACAGGAGAGGTGGGATGTGGGTGGGAGGGAGGGAAGGAGGCTGCATCCTCCTCAGATATCAGCATTGCTTTCCTGTCCTGCACTACTCAGAGCCCACCTCCAAGGACGACAAGGATGTGCCCAGCTGTGGCTGAGATGTGCCCAGCTGTGGCTGAGAGCTGCTGGCTCACCAATGCAGTGCTGTCTTCCACAAGGAAATGGAGGGAGCCTCTGAGACCAGGGCAGGAGAAACAGCCTTGGAGGAAGACTGACCAGCAGTCCTCAGTGACAACACAGACACTGTGGTGGGACAGAGCCCCACAGACAGCCCAAGGAATGTACAAGTGCAAATTTTCCTCAGTGCCAATTTTATAGGCCTGGCTGCTTTACTGCTGTGCCAAGAATATGCAGTAAGCCAGGCCTTACCCTTTTTTGCAATAGAAAAGATCGTGCTTATGACTGAACATTTATTCCTTCCAGTCTGCTGATTATTTCACCAGGCAACCTGAACGTTCCATTAATATCATCTTTTGTGGAGCTAAATATATACACTAACCACATATACAAATACATATAAATACATCTCTATCTAGCAGAGAATCCAATTAAGGGAATATGTTACGCCTTAGCAATTAATGAATTCAACAAGCTGAGCTGCCTCTTGCATATGATTAAAGTTCAAGCAATATCAATCAGAACAGCAAAATAGATTCCAGATTTTCCTATGTGCTATCTACAAAGAGATTGTTAACACTTAAATCAATGAGCAAATTCAAGTGTGTTTGCAAACCTCAGGAAACTCATATTTTCTATGATATACAGCCTGTCCTTCAACTTATGGTAGCCTGTTCTTGAATGCAGTGTCTCAGGCCATCCCTGCTGCTTTATATATCTTTCTGCAGCATTTTTCTAGATGGCAGGTCTGTAAAAATGCTTGTGTCCTATGGGTCAAAAGAGAGCAAATTCCATGACTGAACAGATCAGACTGACTCTAATCACTTGACCCATGCAAATGGGTTCCTTCTCTTTGTGTTCAGTTGCCAGTTTTCTGTTTGTGTTTATACATGTGTAAGTGTGTGTTTGTGCACACAGGTGTGTGCTTGTTCTTTCATACATTAATCTTTTTCCAGGACAAGCCTGTTGGTGCAGTTTCTGCCTCTCAGCAATAGACAACACTGATCCCTCTAGGGACTGCTCATTACCTCCTTCTCTCACAATACCCCTCCTCTGCATTCATAAGACAATCCCTAGAGGCAAGTTCTACATAAATAAATATTTAAGTAGCCACTAAACGACAGAAGATGCAGAAAATCACGTGAGGGACTTGTCTGCAGTATTCAGGGCACAAAGGAGAAAAACAGGCATGGCTTGGAGGGTTGAGAGCAGACAAGTGATGAGGGTTTGAACTGGAAACACAACCATCCCCTTCTCTTCTCCGACCCAGCCAGCACAGTGGGTTGGTTTTCACCCTGAGACCAGAGATGATATAATACAAGTCTGTGTTAGTACAGCTGCATAAATCCAAAAGCCAAGAATGTGCCATACTGGGGAGGCTGATAGAGGAAAGAGCCTTTCACTGAACCATCACAGACACAGCTAATTAATCTTACCATTAATGCTGAGTCTTTTTTGGTTTAACTGCTCCATTGTTCTCCTAGTTTGTTGCCATACTCCAGAAAGAGGCCCAGGAGAAGGCTGGAGGCTCATCTCTGAGGACTGGTTGGGTGTGTCACAGAGAGAGGCCAGGCATGAGACCCAGACCTGGTTGCTCCTCTGCTCTCTGAACTGGGTACCAGGAGGGTCCTTTCAGAGTTCCTTCCAGGCTCACCAGCTCAGGGATCCTACATCCACACAATTACTCGTGCCTATGCCTATAGCACAAGATTTCACAGGTCTCTATGAGATATCAAAGAATAACATCTGGATCTTTTCTAGCTTCCTTGAGAAACACTGTTCTGAAAATGGGTATTATAGGGAATAGGGTATACATCTGGCCACTTATGTCACCCATGTAGCACAGCAGTTTGAAGGGTAATAGGCATGTAAAATATGCCATACCCTAGGAAACCACATACTATTTGTATGCTTCCCAACATATCCAGGAGAGCTAAAAAGCTCTCAGAAAACCAGTCAAGAGACAGTTTCTTGCAGAGCACACTCTAGAAAAAATCATAGAGCCCACAGCAGGCACCAGCAGACTTGAAGGACCACTTGCATGATCAGAGGAGGGCATTTTTTGTGCACTGGCACGCAGCTGTTGGAGGGTGACACTTCAGAGAGATTTGGAGAACTTTCCTTCAGGAGTATGTCCCAGATTTTTCACTTCCCCAGAGAGCAGGAAAGGTCAAGGAAGGCCCCCTTTCAGGTTCACTAGTGCTATTTTCTCCTCCAGGTACAAAGATTCTGGCTGCTATTTGAGTTGTGGTAAGAAGCAAGCCATCAGCAAGAGCTTTGGGCCCAAAGTGAATGCAATCAGCCAAAGTCACTTCTTCCCTCTGTTTCAGCAATTTCTGCAGCTTTTCCTTCTGTCTCAGCAGGATGGGTTTTTATAACTTTTTTTACCCTGCTCTACATCAATGTTCTTTAGGAAAGGAAGACATTTTGGGTTAAAAGCTCGTTATTGATAATGACAAAATAAAATACCCAATCTGTATAAAGAAATCCAAAAACCCAGCCTTTGCACATATGCAAACCAGGATGTTCAAGAGGAATGGGAGGGGGTGTGTTTCTTTACCTGAACTCTGTGCAATAAGTACATAGAAATGTGCCTCCCTCAATAGGGAACCTTCTCCCATTACAGGGAGAAGCACCCCATCCCTCAGCAATCTGAAGAGAGAGAAGAGCCAGCAGTATCCACCAGAGCAGTAGATGGAGGTGGCCTGTCAGTGTGGTGCATACCACTGAACATGAGAATTCCGCCCATTCCTTCCATCCATTCCCATTTCTCTATAACCAGAGTGGAAAATGAAAACATCCTTCCCAAGATGTCAATCCTGTCTTCCAGATGCCAAATCATAGCTGCATTTGCGCACTTGGGATTCCCTTGGGATTTTTCACAGCCATCACAGCTGATGATTCCCCAAAGTGGCTGCTGCATTGTCAGGTTTCTTGCAGTTTGCTTTCTGTGTGGCATCAAGCCCTTTCCACCCATCACCCCCCTGTCTGTGATTACCCCCGCCTGTCAGCACTGCAGTAAATACGTGTATATTCCCGGGTCTCTCGTTTTTCACTTTACAGAACTCTCTTGCCTAAAAAATGCCGACTTCCCAAACAGAACAGACACTAATATAGAGAACAAACAGGAATTTTTGACAAGCTAATGGGCTCCATTCACTATCCATGCATTTACCCACACATAAGAACCTGCTTCCTACAGGTTATTGCACTTCTGCAATTGTGCCATTGTAAAGCTGCTGTCAGAGGTGTCTGTAATCTTACAGATTAGGAAAAATCAGGTCTCATGAGAGCTGGACAAGATATCTCCGAAAAACAGAAGTCCAATGACATACAGCAAGCAGCACAGCAGGACGTGAAGAAGACTGACTTCTTCAGTGAAGAAGATATCCATGCTCAAAATCCTAGGTACAAAAAAGCAAACCCTGCTTCTGGACAGACTGTTTTTTGGAGGGGAACACAGCCAGGCTCCTGACCCCATTTTGTCATCAAAGATGCAGGTCTGATGTTTGGGATTAGGATCTGTTGACCCTCACTGACATTAATGGTTCTGCTCCCTCCCTTGCTCTACCATGTTTTCACTTTGCCTGTGGCAAATGCCTCTCAGTCCCCCACCCCTGCACATCCATTCTAAAGGCTGTTTCAGAGATTCTTTTCCTGATACAATTTTTCCCCTTACTTTTCAGTCTTCCTTTGCCTCCCTTCTCAGTTGTATCAGGTGCCTCTTTCCCAAGACACTTTATGCCTCTAACCCCTCAGACAGTAACAAGATGTGAATGCTGACCTGTTTCACTTTCTTCAGGAGCTTTTCAGAGACCCACACAGTTTTCTTCAGTTTTGGCCTTCTTCTTGAGGGAGGTCCCATGAACACCATGAAGTTCTGTCCTTGCTTTTTGTCTTACCCTACCATAAGTCTCACTTTTGTCCTTTTACTCACTTTCTGCAGATAATTTGCAATGGTCAGGCTGCTGATATGTTAAGCTTATAGTCCACAAAACTTAAAATTCTCACCCATTTACAATTCATATTTCCCTAGCAGGTCAATGCAAAAATATTCACTGCCATCAGTGGATAAAATATGTCATCTCTTTACAGACTTTCCCCAGAGTATGCTGAGCAAGAAAATCCTGGATATTTATTACTGTTCTTAACTTGCCTGCATTTGCTGTGCACTGGCTCTCCATCTGCCTGTGTGACCATGTTTACTCAGCTTATATTTACCTGGTAAGTATTTAGTGGCTACAGCCATCATCTACATCTCTCTGTGCAGCCCACAGCACAACAGGGCACTGGTTATTGGCAGGCTTTTTCAGTGAATAGAGTAACACAGATGATCAAAATAACCATAAAGCTTGTTCTGCACACTTCATAAATCAAACTAACCAGGGCTGGTCTTTTGCATGACAGAGAATGATAGTCCTACTGCAGCCTGAGTGTTATTCATTACAGTGTCTGTTTCCCTAATCACCCGTCCATTTTCACACATTTCCTAGTGGCCGGTTAGAAGGGCTTTGCACTGATGAACGGCTGCCACATCTCATCCCAAGAAAGCACAGTTGCATCTCTACAGAGGGAAAAGCAACCTCTGTGAACAGAGTTCATTCACAGAAAGCTCAGAGACCCCCCAGGCTCAGGGAAGAGATCTGCTATCACTGATTTGCCTTTGCGTGGCCACAACAATCTCATAGGTATCTGGGAAGTCTGTCTTGAATTTATGTAAGTAATTTAGATGTATTTAACGGCACTTGAAAAAATGGCAGAAACTCAAGAAGTGAGTGTCTATTTTTTTCCATTCATACCTCAAAAGCTTCTCTCCCCATCCCCCATCTCTCCTTTCCCCTATCCCAGCATGAAACACACCCTTTAAAACACTAGCTACTCACTCCATGCATGTGACAGACTCTGATTAAACTCACAGATAATAACCTTGCAAGGCAGAGTCAAACTTGCAGCAGTACAGGCTGTTCTCATCATTGGCTCCCAAAAATAGTTCGTTGCCAATAAGAGTCAATCAGTTCAGGCTTTGCCAGCCTGCACTTCTACTGTCCTCCCCCATCCCAGGGGTTGCTGACACAACTTGTCCCCTCCAGAGTGGTTGCAAAGCTCTAAATACCACCAGGAGTTGTACATTGGTTGCTGAAAATACGTCAGGTTTGTAAGATTACTGTACACCAGGCTTCCGGGGTCCTCCCTGTCTTTGCTCCTTTCTGTAATGGAGATACGAGAGTCCTGGCCTGCAGTAGCAATGAGACAGCATTTATGGACTCTGGTCTACATCTTCCACAACCTCCTAAGACCTAGTGGCAAAGATGATCCTGTGAGAGCTGTTCCAGCTTTGTCTCAACCACGCCTGCTGCAAGGACTCGGCACAACCATCTCCAAAGAGCGAGGAGAGGAAGCGTGAGATTGCAGACAAGCAGATCTGAAGGCATTCGGGAGGACACAACACGGAGCAGAAACCAAAGTCCCAGGACAGAAACAAACAGAAGAGGGGTTCTCAACATGCAATGGTGGAGTGCAGCACTGACAAGAAGCCAAACCAAGCCTCTGAATGGGTCATTTTGGGGAGAGAAAGCAGTCCATTATGCCTTAGACCGGTTCATTTTGATATCTACATTGCAAAAATTTTCTCCTGACGTCAAGCACTGAACCTTACTCTGAAGTCAATGGAATTGCAGCGCTTATGCCAGAGGTGAATTTGGCTCCCAAAGGACTTTTCTATGCCATGATTTAGATAATGAGCCTTCAAAGCTTATGTTGCGGCTACAGCGTGAGTGGAGGAGAAAAAGGGCCAAAAAAGGCTGCAATAGAATAGCCATCTGTCATGCTCAAGTCTAGAGCTCAGCTAACTCAGCTGAGCCTAGAGCTCAGCTATGGCATAAAATAAGGGCAAGAAATACTGGAAGTTAATGAGCACCCCTGGAGGAAATCCTACCCCCATCTAACAGTACAAAACAGTACAGATGTGTTAATACAGGCCTCTTTATGAAAACTGCATCCCAGAATATTTTGCAAAGTTAAATACAAGGCAGAAAATGGCATGCAGCATAAAGAATAGCTGGTGCACTGAGCAATCAAGAGGCAGCGCAAATGGCCATATAATTTCGCCTTTTAAAAGCAACTTCATAAAAGCTCATTCATCCATAAAAATGCTGCGTTTCTGTTTTCTGCCTTCCTAGGAGCTTTCTTGCCTTCCCCCTTTATCTTCAGCTACAGACTTTAGATCTTCTCAAAAGACAAAGAACACCTGTCCTTCCATGTCCAAATATTGCCTCCGCATTTCAAGGTTGTTTTATATAGCTCCTAAGTATTGCCAGATAGGGCTAGTGAAAGAGTTCAGAGGGCCTCAGACTCATAATATATCTTAGAAGTCATGCAGATGATAACTGCCTATGAATATTACATCACCACCACAACCACTACCCCCCAAAAAAGAAAAGGATGTCAAGGCATTATGTGGTGAATACATTTGAAATTTTAAAAATAGAAATTAATGGGATACAGTTTCAGGTATGGAAGACTAAATTTGTTTTCCAGTTCCTTTGAGAAGACAGAATTTGGCACTCTGGCATCCAATGAAATCTAGGCATCATTTTAAACGCCATGAGATTCAGCCTTCAAACTCTCTTCAGCTTTGATATCTGCAGGAGCTATTCAGACAGCAAGTTACAAACACCATTCATTATGCTATAATGCAGGTATTTCATTTTCTCATTGCACCCAAGATCTCCCGCTCTCTCAATATGTATGTTTAATTTATCTACTTGTAGTGTGCAATATCTCCTTTCAACATTTTGAGAGGCTGACCTCTGGAAGGTGTTTTTGTGGTGCCTAATAAAAGACACCATAATAATGACATTAAAGATGAGAGAGTTGATATGTGAAAGTCCTAGGGAATTACAGCAACCCAAAAGACACATACAAGAAATCCAGAAGAGTGGAAGTTGAGGCAGTTAAATCACTGTGGATATATACTGGTGATAGACAGGAAGATAGACAAACAAACATACACACACAGAAGATAGAGATGAAAGAAAAAAACAAAGATAAGGCCAAGTAAGGCAATAAAGAGCAAAGCCTGGCTTAAAGAAAAAAATAGAAGAGACAATATGTAGCCTTTATCCTTCTTCCAGGGTTACAGATGCTGTGCAGAAAATGACCTGCCAACCTTCCAACCTCACCTTGAAGACATCAGCTGGCACAGAGCACAGACAGTGAGTGACTGCAACAGCTCTTAGGCCCAAGCAGACCCTTGGCCTAGATGCACCCACTTGTTTCAAGTGGGAGAGATTCCTCCTGAGCCATGCTCCCTTGCTCCTCTTCTTCTCCTGTGACAGCCTCCAGTGCCACTATGTTGACCATGGTCCAAAGGAACTGTTCCAACACATGGGAACCACCTGAACCTCTAACCATATAAACCACGTCACAGAAATGCTTCCTCCATTGGGGACCAGGTAGAAGTGGTGGCACTGTCACTGATGTTGTCAGTGCTGCCAAAGGGATTGCTGCAAATGGGGAAACTCTGAGATTAAGAGTCCATTGCCTGTTGTGCAGTCTCTCCTCCTTTCCCTTCAGTTAAAACAACTGAACAATGCCAATTCATTAAATCATTGTTAGCAAGACTTATTTTCTACATCCCTGATTACTCCCGCTGCTTCCCCCACTGTCATTCTAGTTTGGCCAGACCTTTTGTGAAGTGCTATCCACAGAACTGCAGAGAGATTTTAAGCCTTACCATCAGCAAAGCACAGAGATTACATCATATGCCTTGCAGGCTAAACTCCTATTTATATGTCCAAGTACAGCATTCGCTTCTTTCTCAACAATACACAACCATGTTCAGCTTGTGATCCTCTTTTATCCCTTCCCCAGTCCTTTTCTGCAGAACTGTGATCTAATTGATCTTTCTCTGCACCGTATTTATGTAGTCTATTGTTCCTGCCAAGGTACAATAGTTTGCACTTGTCTCTATTGAATTACATACACTTTTTCAGTGTACCTCCAGTTTGTCAAGAGCATTATGAATTCTAACCCTGTTCTCCAACAAATTCACAGTCCCCCCCAGCTTTCTGTCATCTTCAAATTTGATATGCAAATTCTACATCCACCACCAAGACGATTAAAGAAAACATTGAACTGAACTGAGCACAGGACAGACCCTCACAGAACTCCAGTCCATTCTCCCTTCCCTTTTGACATTCTTATTCATTTTGCATGCATTTTTTATTCACTCTGCTCAAGACCTTGTTCCTCTAGATTGCTAGCAAAGTATGATAAAAGAGATGAAAAAACCTTCCTGGAGTCCAAGTAGATGACACCTTAAGTTTCACCTCTGTCCAAAATGTCTGTTACCCTGTTACAGAAAGATACGAGATCGGTCTGACATGACTTGTTCTTAACAAATCCTGGTGGACTTCTACAAGTCTCCACGTCATTGTTCAGGTGCTGACAAAGAGTTTAATTGATAATTCATTTCATATGCTTTCTTAGAATCCGGGTTAAGCAACAGTGATGCCATAAATCTACAATTCCCGAGCTCCTTTGCCTTCTGCTTCCTCTGACCTTTTTTAAAGAGAAGCATTGATGTTTCTCCAGGATCTGGCAAATACCAGCTGGGTCAGCTTTACATGTACAGATTCAATGCAGTCCCTTCAGCAAATGCCCTTTCTGTAGATTTGCTCTGGAAATTGAGCAGGTTGGGTATGTAATGTGTTGCTGCAACAGGAGAAAGGAGGTTGTTACTAAGCAGTTTAGTCAGTGTATCTATGACCCCATCTGCAGCACCTCAACTATTTCAATCCTTCCTTCCACTGCACACTCAGTTTTGTCAATATGCCTCTGTCCTGCGGGCAGCATCTCCAGCTACTCTGTCCTGCTTACCCTATCCAACCTGTGTGCTCAGCAGGGACTGATGTTAAGCTGATGACTTCCACCTTCCCTGCTATGACAGTTCTCACCCACTGTCCTGGTTTCAGCTGGGATAGACTTAATTTTCTTGCTATTAGCTGATGCAGTGCTGTGGTTTGGATTTAGTATGAGAATACTGTTGATAACACACTGATGTTTTAGTTGCTAAGTAGTGCTTACTTGAAGTCAAGGACTTTTCAGTTTCCCATGCTCTGCCAGCAAGCTGGTGCATGATAAGATTGGGGAAAGCATGGCCAGGACATCTGACCTGAACACACCAAAGGGACATTTCGTACCATAGAATGCCATGCCTGGTATATAAACTGGGAGGAGTTGTTTGGCAGTCATCAGTTGCTGCTCAGGGATGGGTTGGGCATTGGTCAGCTGGCATTGAGAAGAGCATTGTACAAGAGCATTGCATTGTGCATCACTTGTTTCTCTTGGGTTTTATTCCTCTCTTTTTTATATTCCTTCTTATTACTATTATTATTATATATTTTTTTCAATTATTAAACTTATTTTATCTCAATATATCAGTCTTACCTTTTTCTGATTCTCTTCCTCATCCCACTGCACAGGTTAGCAACGGACTGCTTGGTACATAGTTGTTGGCTGGCATTAAACCACAGCACTCACTCTTCCTCCTCCTTCTCCATCTCTTCTGAGACATTTCAACCCTGACTTCCTGCACTCTCCTGCACCCACAGCTGTGTCAGTGCATCTTTCACCTCAATAAAAGCAGATAATCCTGGGCAGGCAACAAGTTGTGAAATGTTTCAGTGTGAAAACCCAAGCTGTGGAGACCAGGAGATGATCTGAGCTCTGCTACACTTGTTCCAGTTACAGCAGAGGATAGGCTGGACAGGAGTGATCAGGGAATAAACCACTGGAGGAAGAAGGCAACTGAACTGTGCTCTGGTGTGACAAGTGGAAGTCAACAGCAGGCACAAGTTCTATGCTGGAAGAAGTGAAGCAGTTGAGACAACTGGAGAAAGGAAGTTTCTCTGTAAGTACTGAGAGATCAATTAACTGGTGTGCTGGGGAAACAGTGCTGTTCCGGCAATGAGCTGTGATGGGCAAAATAGCTTTTTCATGTACTAAATACCATGTGCACTCTTCAGTGCAGACAAGGACTCAGATGCTCATCAATTATTGAGCTTGCTTGAAAAGGCATTTAGGAGAGCTGCACAAGAGGCCAGTCTGCAGTTCTGCCTCAGTCCCAGCTGGGCTGCTCTTAGCGACCCAGCCAGTGAGAAAGAGAAAGGTGGAGGTGGGGGGGAGAGAAGTAAAAAGAGAGAGAGAAGAGGAAAGAGCCTTCCCCTTGCCAAAGGAAATAATGCATGGTGCAGAAAAGGCCTCCTGGATGCCCCATAGTATCACCCATGCAGTACAACCTTTTCCTTCCAGAGCAATTCCTGTTTTCCTCAGGATGCAGCCCATACCCTCTGAGGCCAGCTCCAGGACTGCAGAGAAGACCTTGGACTGGAGTCAGGTAAAGCCAAGGACCCATCCTTGTCCCAGCAGCACTGTTACCACATCCTGACCACTGCACTGCCCCAGACCTCAGTGGACTTCACAGCTTTACGAAGAGCTGCCACAGACTATGGCATAGCCCAGTGAACTGTGAACCATCTGACGCTCCTTTGTGTCAATGGCCATTTAGGGAAAAGCAGAGACAGCCCCTACCACGAATGAACTGCCAACATTTAAACTCCCACCCCATCTATCAAACACATTTTCACATGGGGATGTGATAGAGGACTCTCTCCTAACAGCACAAGCCCATGCATTCACTGCACTTCACCATGAATGTTGGCTATAGCCAGCATTTAATCTTCACCTTTGTTTTGGATACGAAGCACAACTCTCCAGAAAATCGCATGTCTAGGTGCAGCTCTCTCAGGAGATCCACAGCTGATGTGCTTTCAAAAAGAGAAAATGAGAATCTCAAGGAACAGCTGCAATCTCAAGGAACATTCACTCACAATCAGGCAGAACGTTTCTATTTGTGAACTAGATTTCCTTGGATGTGAAACGTCACTCAAGCCACATAACAAGCATGAAGCTAAAATTTGACCAACCACAGAATTATACTAGCACTAAAAAGTGTGTCTTAATTAAAAAGAGTTTGTTCTTTTTTTTCACAGTAATAGAATTTGGAAAATACTTAGTAAAGTCAAATTCTAAATGCGCTTTTTTTTTCAATATTTTTGTAACAATTTTGAAATTTTAAGGAAATGTTGGGTCAAGCACATACAGAATAAGAATATTTTGGATCACCATGATGCCCAAATGGCAGAGCTTTCTAAACTAGGAGATCGTAGAAGACTAGATACAATTATAGAAGACCACATCAAATCAAATTGCTTACAATCCAGAAAAGAAAGAAAGTCTTACGTTTTGAATCTGGAGTCTTTAAAAAGTGGCTACGAATTTGCTCAGATTTATTTCTATTAGTGTCTTTCATTTAGGATCACGCATACATGCTTTTGGGACCTAGGAAATACTTCTCCACAGACTAGAGCATGAGGTTATGGAACTTGCTGTCATAGCACAACAATAGGGAGCACGGCTTGATGCTGAAGAAAGAACTGAGCATTCCCAGGTTTAGAAAACACTCCCAAAGTTGCAATGGCAGTGATTAGAAAGAAGCAAAGACAAAGGAACTTGCATCTATAGGAGTGGTAAAAACTCTTGTGGTCAATCAAGATTGAAAGAAGCGACGGTGGCTTTAGGCCCTGCACACCCACATAACAAGGCAGTGCTCCACACACACTGCAAGGACCAGTATCTCTTAACTCACACACAGAAACACACACAGGACCAGTACACTTCCATACCTACCCTGTTAAGCCCAACCATCCATATACAGATCTGCAGCTTTCTGCAGACATCAAACACCACTCACCTATGCCCCTCAAAGAGTAACATGCTAAGTTTTGTCTGCCCTACAGCACCTCAGAGAAGCATCATCTCCTGGAAACACTGTGAAAATGATCAAGATTCACACCCAGTACCAACCACTGCCTGTTCACAGCCATGTCGAGGTTTGTTTCTAGGCTTACATTTGGTGTGTTGAGTGCAGAAGCAGGCAAAAGCCAGAAGCTAGCCTGGATGATAAGTGTCAAGCAGAACACAACATTGCCGTATCAGACTTTCACACCTGGCGTTTTGGTTGCCTGAGATCTTTGGCCATTGAACAGAAGTCCCAGACTGCAGCCAAAACAAGATAATAAAGAGGACAGAAAAAAACATCACCCCAAAACGAAAAACTTAGACTATTTTCCCTGAAGACATAACACTGATGGGGAGTCTAGCTCATTCAATTATGTTTAAGCCATTCCACAAGTAAATCTACCTCTGCTGACTGTTCTGGCCTATGGGAAACTCCGAAAGAACACAGCTTTGCACACAGAATTATGCCAGAAAAATGCTTGTCCCTAGAACAGTTTTATTTCTTTTCGTGGGCTCCAGGGGACCACACACTTAAAATATCCAAGGGACAAAGCCTTATACGTGAAGTCCAAATCACTGGACACTTAAATTAGTCCACTGGCATTTTAACAGTTCTCAGCATCTGTGGAGGAGCCTGGAAGGACAGCCTGGAAGATGCAACCCACTCAACTCACCAGAAAGCAGAAGCAGTCCTGCCTTGCTACTGAAAAAATGGGACATTATGTCTTGAGCCACTCTGAAGTCTCCCACATCATTTATTGCCCACATTAAAACACTACCTGCTGTGGAGATGTTATGCTTCTAGCCATGGGCAGAAGACCAGTAGCATAGAGCAGAGGTTTCATAGCAGCTGCTGAAAGGAACTCCACTATTTATGATTACCAGTGAAAGTCCCTTGATCTGTCTTCACCATGAAGTTAAGTGGCAGAGGCGTTGGACTGAAGGAGATGTTTAGGATTTAACATGTTCAAGAACAACATGTTCAAGAAGTACTTGTCTCAAGAAGTACTTGTCTCTACCACCTCTTTCTCTTGCCACAGTTTAATTTCAGCTGCCATTTCTCAAAATACATCTTCCTCAGCAGACAGGGAAAATAGGCTCCTGTGTTCAGGGCAGGGAGGGAAAATTGTCACAAGGACAGCTCCACCTCTCCTCCATTGGCTTCTCTTGGGGAGTTTGTGCACAGATTTAAGAATGAATTAGTCTATACCACATGCCATCCATCACAGGCTGCAGGGGTACCACAAGAAAGACCTAGAACAATCAAGCATCACCCTTTCAGAGGCAACTGCCACCTTACAGTGCTGCATTAAAAACTGCTGCTGTAAAGCAGGTAATAAGAAAAAAACATTTGTCCACAGCCAGATCATTGGTACTCAGCATAGCTTCAGGACAGAGAACTACAAGATGTCAAAATTTTCCTTTTCTCAAGTAAACTAATTTGTTGGGAATGGCAGTACAGAGGAGATTCTCATTCTGGGACAATAAATATTGAACCAATTTATCCCAGAAATATGCCCCTTTGTAAACTATATTGTCAAAAGACTGAGAACAGAAATCAAAGCAAATAAAATTGTGTCTTCTTGAGGGGGATTTAGAAAAGAGATCATCACAGACAGTTTCAGTGAACCGCAGCAAAACCCTTTAGGGGTTTGCTCTGAATGTGGCAAACTGCAAGAGGTAAGGGACATCATTGTGAGCTTTGGTCTGAACTCTTCTTTCATAGCCATGGCCACACAACTGCAAGTAGTCAAATGACCATAACATAAACAGGAAGAAAAGTATTGCCTCCACAGCCTGAGGCTCCCCTTTCAACAAGTGCTGATGAAAGCAGTCTCTGTAGGTCAGTCTATCCACAAGCCAGAAGGTTTCTCTTTCTGCAGATGCACCAACAGAAAGAGGAAGTTTCACCTCATGCACTGTTGCAGTGCAAGGGCTTGAGGAGCTTGCCAGGCTGCTGGGCTGCTCCCCCCTTATTGACCAAGTCCCATTTCCTGGGACTTCTTCTGGCAGGCTGACCACAACCCATCAGACATCTTGCAAAGGAATTGATCTAAACCAGGCAAAGGCCGCTTTGTCTGATTGATTCCTCTTCTTTTGAATTCTTGATTAACAAAGGAGTGAACTTCCACTTTGACACGTCACTTCATGCATTTCACATTTCACAGTTCCCTACTACCCTGCATCTCCTCCAGTTGAAGTCTGTTACCCTTGTCCCCTGCCCTCCTCATTCCTTAGCAATCCTGGGACTTACTGTGTGAGAGGTACCCTATGAGAGCTCTTTCTCCAGAAGAGAAGCCAGAAAAAGAAGGACAAGTAGTTTATTAGCCAACAAGGATGCTCCAGGCACCACAGATGTAAGATTTGCCAAACCTCATAAGATCATTAAGTTTATTTATTTCCCATTCTGTATTGCATATTATTTCAATCTCTCCAAGTGCAATAGCAATAAAATTGAAAAACATCCATGGAAACACTTCCAATTAACACAAGGTCAGAAAAATTACATTAGAGACCTCCACAGCCCATAAAGAAGAAAAACATCTCAGAAGCAGCCTCAGCAAGCAGGCAGGCAGTGCAACTTGTCATAAAGGTCAGCAACCTTTTGCCTGTGTTTTACCAAGAGCACAGAGGTATCAGTGTCTAGCACCCTGTGTGAATACCACACCACCTGTAAACTACATGCACAAACCTGATTTCAATCCAGGCTGAAAGATAAACCTATAAAATACTGACAATGCAAAGCCACGGAGGGCTCTGAAGAACAGATTCAGTACCTTCAGCTGCACCAGAAACACAAAACAAGGTAGATCTACCCTTGAAAAAGATATGTACTGTAGGGTCAGTGTATGAGCACTATTCAATGAAATATCTCTAACCTCACTATGACTTTGGCACAGGCTCCTATACACCCAGTAGCGAGAGAGACAGTGACTGCAGTAAGAAGGGAACAGAACACAACAAGTAAAATCAAAACAAAGCTGTTTTTAAACAGCTGTGGTGCTATTTCTTGTCTGCATGTCCAACACAAAATAGATGGGACACTGCGGTACCGGGAGATCAGCCATCCAATCTCATTTCATGGGCGAACTGGAACACTGTCTAGTTCTTTTCTGAGTTCTTGTGGCCTCTTCCAGCCAAGTCTGAGCCTTGAAAACTGCCAAAAACAGATGCGGCTCACACTCACATGGTGGTTTTATCCCCCAGACCAATCACCCTTGTAGAGATAAGCAATTACCTCAAACTACCCTGAAGCTGAAGTGAACAGAACGGAGGTGTTAATGAAAAGCTTGTGTCTGACTCAGCAACTGGATCATGGTAATTACAACCTTCACAGCTTCCCTGTTCCCAAACCTAAGCTGAAACAGGTGAAGAAAATCAGAGATTTTTCAGATCTACTTCTGTACAGGCAACTCAGAAACTACCTTCACCTGCAAGGAAACCCTCTGACAGGCGGGCAGATGAAGGGAGAGGTCATCTACTTCTGAACATAGGTGTTTGCAGCATCTCTTAGAGCTTCTCACAGAAGGCTGGTAACTGTCTCTTTCTCTTTCTATAGAGGCCATGGTGATGTCAGAAAATCCTTGAAGTCAGTTCCAGTTTCCAGTGCTGTCAGGGCTATGCTGCAGGTAGATAGTTGACTGGCCACGTGGCAGTCAGTATTCAGTTCACTGCTCTGCAAAGTGCTGCAGAAACAGATGACCAATAACTGCAAAATTTCAAGCAGAAATAACCTTGGCTTAGTCTCTTCCCCAAGATACATGTTTGTAATCAAGGATGCAGTCAATTTTCTTTCAACACAGATCTCATGAGAGTCGTTTATTTTAAACCTTCCCACCTCTTCCCCCTTTTCTTGGCTATCTTCCTTTTCTGACTTTGCTGAGCTCTCCGCAACAATCCTGTCCAGCACTGTCTGGAGGCACAGTGTTGGGAGGACATGAAAAGACTTCCTAAGCATGTGCATCTCACATGAAGAACCAGGCAGGAACTGCTGCTCCAACCTACCCGCGGACAGAGATTGTGCTTGTGCCCCAGAATGAGGGTCTGGGTCAGGAACTGCAGTACCATTTTTACAGCATCAATATAGCTCAGAATAGTCTGGTTTGCAGCAACACAAGTGGGAGAGAGCAGAAGGCAGCAAGGAAAAGACACAAGTTTTGCATGTCACTGTAGAGGATGGTGTCTGGGTGGTCTGTGAGAGAGGCTTTTCAAGAACAGAACACCTCTTTTTTGCTTTAATTTTTAGGAACCATCTTGCAAAGTTGTGATGCTGTCTAAATATTTATCATTCATTCTCATATCACCTTCCAATAATTTCTGTATACTCCTTGCCACACAGCTGTGCCTGTGTTACCCCTTCATAAGCCCTCAACAGGGTTCACAGCTTCAGATTTGTCCCGGATCACGGAATGGCTTGAGTTAGGAGAGACCTTGAAGATCCTCCAGTCCCAAATGCCCTTCCATGGGCAGAGACACCTTCACTAGACCAGGTTTCTCAAAACCCCATCCAACTGTCCTTGAACACTTTCAGGATCTCAGCCTTGAACTGATTTCCATCCCTAGCTTTTTCCTCAGAAAGCAAGGTTTGGTTATTTCATCAGCATCTGCACAGCTTTGCATTTATCATTGCAGAACTTTCTGGAGCAGAGAGAGATGGTAATTTCCTCTGAAGGAGGTACAGTGGCTAAGAGTATGTTCTTTTTTTAATACCAGAATCATCTGGTTCATGTTTCTGGCTTCCTGAAACACACAAAAATATCCATTTGAATAGAAATGAGAGGAGGTCCCTGACTTCTGCTGCTGAAAATTTCAAAATAGTAGTCAAAAATCTGAGATTAAAAACAAAACAAACAAAAAATAAAGTGCCCATTTGTAGCCATAAGAGACTCAAGAATGGCACTTTTCAATCTTTCAGACTTCTCAAAAAAGTTAGGGTGTCTCAGTGAAAATAAGCACTTCAAATAAAAAAATAAATAATTGAAATACTAATTTTCCACCAAGAAACCTTTCAGAAGTTTTTCTGCAAGTTAATTCAATACAAGTTGCTTTAGGCCAGACTAACTCAAATACATATGTTTGTATATGTAGGCCTCTTTCCCAGGGCCTACACTTAAGTATTGTAACAAATCAGCATCAACAGCTCTTCAGGTTACATATCCCTGCAACAAAGCCCCAGTGAGCAGGATAGACAAACCAGTGCTTCTTCCAGAATAATAGCCACACTTCCATAATATGAATATCTTCATTATATCCCTTTTGGTGCATTTCTCTACAAGAAATTATACTTAACAGTTTGCCTTCATGGGATAATTTACCAGTAGAAGCCATACTAATTGAGAAGTCCTCAGCTTGAAGTCTCTGCCTGACTTTCTATCATCCCTTTAGAAAACCTCCACTGCCTTTCACTTCAACTTTGCACATCTGTACTTGTCTCAGGGACAGCAACTGAGGTGGGACAGAGCACCCAGCACAAGGGCAGAAAGAACATAACATCCCAAGGGTTTGAGACATGGGCTTCATCTTCACCTTGCATCCTTTTTTATCCACTTTGGCCCTGGATGCATAGCAAGCCAAGTCAAATAGCAGCCTCCCATAACATCCTTCTCCTGCTGCTGGCTCTACAGAAAGGTTCAACAGTCCCCAAGGCCGCCCTCTCCTGGGTGTCTCCATTCTGATGCCAAACCAACACCCAATATCCTCAAATTCTGTTTTTGCCCACTGCTCCCCACTTCTCCATGGTTCTCACCGTGCCCTTCACATGTGCCACTTAGTCTGTGACGGCTTCTCCTAAGCCATCTTTTGACCTTCCCACAGGTCCACCATTTCACCCTTGAGCCTCTTCTGAAGTCTCCTCTGCAGTGCCCTCCCCGCTGCAGCAGCCCTCAGGGAATGTGAACGCTTTTTGGGGGATAGATCATCACAGCAGCCTGCCCTGTGCTGCCAGGAGGAGTCACACACAGCTTATCCAGGACCTCTGGAATGTAGTGCCAACAGAGCAACAGCACTTGTGAAGCAGAGGAGACATTGCCAGGACCCACACTTGTCCTAATCGAGCCTGAGGTTGGTCTTTGCAGGCTCTCTCTGTACCAGAGGAAGCAAAGGGGCTTTTGAGCAGGGCTGACTTTTAGGTACTTTGAGTTGCTGCCTGGAA
Source organism: Promerops cafer (assembly GCA_013398275.1). Classification (NCBI taxonomy): domain Eukaryota; kingdom Metazoa; phylum Chordata; class Aves; order Passeriformes; family Nectariniidae; genus Promerops; species Promerops cafer. The sequence continues at coordinate 309,978 of VZSE01007021.1, read as the reverse complement.
GAGTCAGTCTTGAGACTGATCACAGGTCCAACCTCATAAATTTCGCTTCTCTTTTTCCTGGGATCCCAAGCTCTGAGTCTGCTCAGGAGCAGCACCCCAGGTACCAGTGAGGCTTTGTGCTAAGCTCCCCCTGTCCTGTGAGACTGCTTGGAGGTCCTGTTTTCCTCAGCTGCCTTCATCATCCACATCCTCTACCTACTCCTGCAGGCACTGCACAAGAAAGGCAAGGTCCCCCTTCTGGAGCAGGACTTGAAAATGCCTAATCTTTAGCTCACATTTCCTTCATTTCAGATCCCAACTGAAATCACGAGGAACTTTTTTCCTCCCTTACCTACCCCTTTCACTGCCCTCCATCAGAATTATTCAGCTCTCTGAAGCATTACCAGATACACTATGTAGGAAAGATATGGCAGAAGAAATTAAATAGTATTGTTAGGTATCTATAATTACCCCAAGTCATTTTTTTCCACAGTGCAGCAATTTGAAATCTCTCACAGCACTCTCTTTGGAAAGCAGATGTTGACCATGTCAGCTGTGTGCTAAGAATGCATTTTCATGAGTTGCATTTCTTGGAATTTGCAAAGTGATGGTGGTGGCAGAGGGGGATGATCCTGGAAAATTCCACCCGTGCAGGCACAAAGCAGGCAGTGCAGAGACCTGCCAGCCTCCTCAGGGTATCGGGGGCTTCTCAGCCCTCTCTCTCTGTCATGGCACCAACTGGGCCTGCCCCCGTCAAGCAAAAGAAATTTCTTCTACATTCCTGCCCATAGGAAGGCAGGCAGGGCTGCTGAGGGAAGAGCACATCTGGGAGAGGGAGGGTTTCTCCTGGGGTGGGGGGGAATTTGTGCTGCTCTCCCTCTAGAGAAACACACTGACAGACATGGAACAATGAAAATAAAAAAAATTGGTGGATGTCTCTGCTGTCAGTTCCTCTCCATCTCCCTCCCATGTGGTCTGTCCTGTCCCACAGTCAACAGCGACAGCAGCCAGGCTCCCAGCACGTCCATCAGACTACTGTTCTGCATCTTCTAGAAGAACCCACTCTTTCCCGATATTACATGTAAATGCACTTTTGCTCTACCCCCTGCCTCCCCATTACTCTTCAATTACATTCACTTGGATTGTCTTAAAGAAGTCCTTCCTTTTCTTGTTGAATATTGCCTTCAAACACTTGCAGAAAATTATCATACTCCCTATCTAGCAAAAATATATATTTGGGGAAAATCTACTGTCTGGAACCAGGCAAGGGTCCAGCGAGACACAGGTGAGCCAGAGAAAACAGGTTTTAACTAAAGTTCAAGTAACATTGCACAATAAACCCTGGGAATTCTTCAGTGTTTATTTGAGACAGGGGACTTCTTAATGGGGAAAGTTCCTAGTGCCGATTTCACTAGACTGTACTCTTTTAATCTTTATTTATTTATAAGACAGTGCCTCCATTAGTCCCAGGCTGGAGCAAGGTGTCTGGGCAATGAGCAGGAAAATATATACACACACACACAGAACTTATTCTGGACCCAAACAGGAGACAGAGCGTGGACAGAACAAATGTTCAAATAGAGACACAGGGAGTTCTCTATGGTCCTCAGTCTTTCCAAAAACCAAGACTTTAAACAGGAGTAACCTGTAAGAAAAGAACAGGGCATGAACCTGTTGGAAACTACAAATGCAGGCTGATCTATATACACAGGACAAGCTCAAGGAAAGCAACTGTCCACAGGTAGCCCCTGTCAAAGGCGAAAAAAGCCACAGAAATGAGATGCTGCCATAATCCCAGCAGTCTTAACAAAGCAAACATAATTTAATGCAGCAATACAAAGAACTCTGGCCTCGGTGAAAATGAGCACACATCTAAGAAGGAAAGCAAATGGTTCCCACTTCTAAAAAAGAACAAAAGAAAAGCACTCACTGAAAGAAGTGACCTGAGCAATCCTGAATTCTTCAAACACCCAGATGATGCTTAGAGCAAACAGTTAACTCAGTGTGCCAGAGCTGATCTCCAGCAGCAGACTGCAGAATGGACTCTTCCTGTTATTTCCAGATCTCCCAGCTTGGATGGTGAGATTGTTGTATGACCCTGTTTAGACTGGAAAACTTGCAGCATGTCTCTGCTGTCCAGTGCTGCACCCAGTATAAGTTGACTTGCCAGCAAAGACTATTTCCTCTCAAAAAATAGAAATATTTCCTCTCAAAAAATCCCACAAGATTACATAAACCAGGATGGATCCAAGGGAAGAACAAAAAGATGTGCAACATCTGTTAGCACTGACATTTCACTCTGTAGTTTCTCCAGTCACATAAGGGCCCACACTTCATGCTCCATCACTGACCAAAATAGTGTTCTGATGAAGTTGTGCAAAAAAAGATTTTTCAAAGCAAGATATGAACAATACCAAAAAAAAAGTTTAAAAAATTTTTTAAAAAATTAAAGATATTACTTCAATCTAAACCCAAGCATTTCTTCCATCTAAACCCAGGTTTGTTTGCTTTTTAGAATTTTCCACTAATCAAACTCAGTCATTCACACACAAAAAAATCATGTTGTTTACCAGACACGAATAATAAAAGTGATGGAAATTTGGATTGAAACACACATCTGCAGAGACAATTCATGTACTCACTAGCAACGAAGTATCAATTAAAAAAATAAAATAAATTATAAAATCCCAGTCCCAAAGGCTAGACCTTTCTCGCGATAGGTGACAGAGACTGCAGCTTAAGCCTCTATTCTGAGTCAGGCTGAAATTATTTGGATACAGTTTTCCCACTGCCTAGTAGCCTGTCCTCACTGTTTGCCTAACGAGGCTCTGGGTTCTGGGGGAAGATGCTGCCATTTTCTGCTCCACATCACTTTTGTGAATGGTACCTAAAGGCTTTTGTGAGCCTACATGGAAACACCAAGATGTCCGTTTTCATTTACAGCAATAAAACTTCCAAAATAAATCTTCCATATCTGGTCAAAATTAATTAATATTTTCATTGATCCTGAACTATGTTTTTTCACAAGCTTATTTGTTGTTCCCACCATATTTCTGAGGCCTGGGCATTATCATCTGGAAAGGGAAGGACAGAGGCCTTATCACTCCTGTTATTTAATGATCCATGTCATTTTCCCCACAAACAGACTTTGTGGACAAAGTTGGCCAGAATCTAATTAAAAATTGCTTGCCTCCTTCTGTTTGAGACTCCCGTTCCTTACCTTAGATGGCTGTGCAGTGCTATTTTGCATCGTTAAACAGCCTAATCCCATTCCACCACACGAGCGGCTGAATGTTACTCATAGTGAAATGTTGCCTCTATGTTAATTTTGCAAAGTGCTTAGGATCCTTCTCGAAGGAAGGAACAATAGAAATGTAAGTAATTATCGTGTACGGGAACTGAGGAAATAAACCTAAGGGAGACAAGCACCAGAAGCTGCCACACAAAACGCAGACCAATTTGAAAGGTTTAAAAGGGGAACGAGAAAACAGCTGTCAAACAGCCTTTCAGGCTTGGCATGGTGGGAGACATTGCAGAATGCAGCTAGCCTGGCAGAAGGAAATTAAAAAAGACTGTCAAACTCCTGACTCAGCAGAAGACAGCACAACTCCCAGCACATTTTAGAATTAAACCCGGGTCAGTAGATTCCAGGTCCTTTCACAAGGAAGAAAGGCCAAAGGATGGTGATAGAATCTCAGACACCACTGCAAGGCAAGGGAAGAGTCAGAGCTGGGATCTAACATTACCAAAGGCAGTCTGAAAAAATTACAGGCTCGGGGAAAACACAGTTTAGGCACAGGGAAAACAAACGATGCTGAACATATTGTGTGCTCAAATCGATGACACTGAGCGCATGCCAGAGCTCATGAGCAGCGAGAGTAACTCAAGCACAGAGTAGCTCCAGTGATAACCACAGCTTTAACACTGACACACCTTTGAAAAACAGCAGAGAAGTTTACACGTAACAGTGCGGAGAAGACCACAAGGGAAAAGACTGTCCCGGTCTAGTAAAAAATACCGTCAAGATGCAGTTCAGCATCAAGCCAAGTCAACCACATACAACCAGGGTTCATACACAAAACAAAGAGCATGTGAGAACAAGCACGGGAACACTGGCCAGAACCAGCACCAGAGCAGAGATGCAAACCAAGCCAAAGACACAACAAACAAGCTATTTCCTAATGAAAAAATATCTGAGCCATTTCATATTAGGAAAATCTTATTTCAAATTCATTCAGAAGCAAATGTGGCCAGACTCTTACTGCAGGAAAATCCAACTGCCAAGATCTTACCAAAAACAAATAGAGAAGAGGAGGAGGAGGAAGAGAAAGAAAAATACATAAGAAAGAAAAATATAGGGTCCTATGAATATGCAGCACTTCCCTTCTCTCAAGCCCCATAGAAGGAAAACAGAGCCTCCAGTTAATAACATTCAGATAATGTAAAAATAGAAAAAGCAAAGGATTCACAGGCCAAGCAAAGATGTCGTTGACATGAGAGAGTTTCAAGCAAATGCAACTGAACAGATGAAAACACACCCTCAGGCACTGGGGGCATGTTCACTCACTGTGAGTCTCCTTCAGCTGAAGCTCTGCTAGTTGTTTCTCCAGACTCAGTTTGGTTGGCTGCTAGCTTTCTGTGCCCTCATCTCTTCATGAATTTCAAATCTTAAAGCTGCCTAAATTGCCATGCTTTCTTCAGCTGCCTTTTCATGGTACAGTCTGGCCACCAAAAGCAACTTCCTCTTCCAAAGGCACCTGTGTGGTTCCTCACTGCTACAGACTCCCTGAAGTGATTTCCAGTAGATGACTGGGTACAAAGCAAGGGAAAGTGAAAGTGGCTATGCCATGCATCTATCCGGTATTGAAGGATACATAACCTGTTCACGTCACTCCTGGGTGGGGAGTACAGATGAAGTAATTACCGTTGGGCTGATAAATAGTCACAGAATCACAGAACCTTAGAATATCTTCAGTTACAAAGGACCTATGAGGATCACTGAAGTCCAGCTTCTGGTCCTGGACAGGACCATCCCAAGAATCACACCATGTACCTGAGAGCATTGTCCAAACTCTTCTTGAACTATGCCAGCCTTGGTGCTGTGATCGCTTCCCTGGGGAGCCTGTTCCAGTGCCCAACCACCCATTGGGTGAAGAACCTCTTCCTAATATATAGCTTGAACCTCCCCTGGCAGAGCTTCCTGCCATTTCCTTGCATCCTGACACTGGTCACAGAGAAAATAGATCAGTGTCTGCCTGGTCGCTTCCCCTTGTGAGGAAGAGCTGGACTTGATGATCTTTGTGGGTCCCTTCCAACTCAGAATGTTCTGTGATTCTGTGAAGCCATGAATTCTGCGAGACTGCTATGAGGTCTCTGCTCAGCCTCCTCTTCTCCAGGCTGAACAAGCCCAGTGACCTCAGCCACTTCAGTCAGTTCACTTGTACATGGATTCGGGGAAAAATCATTCTTGTGTTCAGACTGAAATTAGGGACAAAATCAAATCACCCTCCCTGGTCTGGGGACTTTTTGGGGGTTTGGGGTTTTTTGAGGATATTATGGACTGATCAGGGATGATGATAGGATGAATCCTTGATACCGTGTTGTAATAGGAATATGTAATTACTGTACCCATACCTGAAAGCTCATCTTCCCATAGCAAATCAGCTATCTCCTGCATTAAGATACAGATGTTTATTTTCAACATGCTGAGGTGAAATATTCCCACAATCAGTGAAATGCTCATGATTAAAGGAACACAGATACACAGCAGCATCTGACATGACATGGAAATCTCCAAGCTGCTGGCAAGCAGGAGCAGAAGAAATTTGGCAAACGTGAGGGGTTTCAACCAGAAGCAATGTGGAAAGCAGGAGGGGTTTCAACCAGAAGAATGTGGCTCTGGAACTAGCACATCAGCCCTGTACTGGGAGTTTGTAATGCATTGCAAGATGTGGCCTTATCAGAGGTTTTTTGGTGCTCTGTAAAGGTAGGATTATCCCCTCAGATATTAAGAAGACTGGAAATTTTCCAGCAGCACTGGGTATTTTTGCGCTGTTGCACCTTCTCAGATGCAGCTCTCTAAGCACCCTTACTGCTTTTCCCTGTCTGCCCTTCACACCCTCGATGAGGCTCCCATGAGCCTGCACAAAGCCAGTTATAATTCTCCACTGCCTATCAAAGCCTTCACAAGAGTTAGGCAGTTGGTGTGTAAAGCCTGCTGCCTACCATGCTGACTAATGTTGTCTGATTGTTCCCTTGCACTCCCCCGTTGGTCCATCTGTACCCATCTGCTACCTTTTGTCTTGTAATTAAAGTGTAACCACTTTGGGGTAGGAGCCACCTTTTTTGTTAGTGTTCACTCAGCTCCCTGCAGAGTGGAGTCCCACGTCCATAACCGGGTGCTGGGGACACGTGGCAAAGGCTTTCAGTGGCACCTCTCCCTGTGTGGCATGAGCATGTCAGCTGAGAGAAAGCTCCAGACAAGAGTTCTCATCCAGAATACAGAGGAGGTGAGGGCAGTCTTCTCTTGTGGCTGGACATTGTTACCACATTAGTACACCAAGCACAATCCTCCGGGATCCCCTGTCCAAGGAGTTAGGTTGGCAGCCCCAGTAAAGGTCAGATGGCTGCTACCACCCTCATCAGCTACACCAGCACAGAAATGGTAGGAGGCATTCTAACTACAGCCTGGGCTTAATAAAGATCTCCAGATATTCCAATATCTGATTTGCATAAGAGGACAAGGTCTTTCCAAGAAGCTGTCATTGTTTCAATGTAAGAATTCCCTCCAGTAGCAAGGGAGTAGGGTCTGGTGGAGAAGAGCCAGAATATTTCTCTGCAGACTCATGAATCATACAAATACACTCCAAAATTCAAGCAAAGTCAGGAACTGCTTCAGCAAGAGGCAAAGAAAGCAGATAGCTTATAATGACATAACATACAGTGGTTAGGAAGAGACACCCAATATGTTCTCTTTGGTCAGAGCTAGACTAGCTTATTATTGCAAGGTGCAGTAATCCAGCAAAGACACAGTTTAACCAGCATGTCTGCAAGATTTACACAGAAGGCTTTATCAGAAAGATTGTTCCATTTATCCTCTGATAAGGAAGGCTTTGTGTGGCACTTGAATCTGCCCTTCTCCTTAGGAGTCAGTGTACAATTAACACGGCCATAATTAGCCACAAATACATACAGTTAGATCCTGGACAACTGTGAGAAGTCAGGCCAAATCCTGGCAGTGGGTGCAGCATAGGTGCACAAATAAAGCCATCTGGTTGTCTGATTGAATCAGGGTCATAAACAGACCCATCAGATGTGACCTAGATCAGGTATCTAAGGGACACTCACTTGGGAGTGGGATATCCATAAAACATGTATTCTTTGATGCAAGTCTGCTGTCTAATGAGAAGTAAGGCATTCAGCAAACTATGGTCTCTTGGAGACATGTCCAGAAGGAACACTTTAAAAATAAGGAGGGAAATGCACGTACAGACTCCCATTCTAATTTCAGCCATATGTGTTTGAATCCAGAACAGTCCCTCTGCCCTAAGAGAAGATACATCCTTCTAAAAACTGGTTCTGTGGGAACAGAATCAGTCACTTACTCTGAGTAGGTTTAAACAAACTTCTATGCCATTTCTCCCCAGGGACAATGAGTCATAAATCCCCATGTACACAGCAAAATTAGCAAAACAAGACTGATTGGCAAAAACAATCCAATCTTGTCTCACTGTAAAAGGACTCGGAATAAAAAATCATTTCCTCCCTGGACACACAGGCAAGATGCCAGAACTCCACACATAGAGCAGAATCTGACCAAAGGCAGTAACTTTTACCCCATGGAGGCAAGCATACATATGCTTGCATGTGTAAGTGATCAGAAAGCCTTGCCTAGGTGGGCACCAGACAACACAAGGAAAAAACTGTCTCAAAAAATCTAGTCATCTTTCCAAAGACAGGGGAGGGCCTTCAGAGAAGACTTGTACAGCTGCAGTTTTCACCGCACTACCCCACATTCTTGTTCCTCTCCTATTTTTAAAGAGCCTTCTTTAAGGAGGCTTTTATTCTCTAAGAAAGTGAAATAAAAAAAAAAAAAATCGAAGTCCTTCCTTCTGCTAAGCAATATAACAGACAGGATAACATGATTCATATTGATTCTTCACCGAGTGGTCAGTACCACATGGACTGTTACTAAACGCCAAGAATAATGATCGGTATTTTCAGTCCTCTCCCCTGTTATCTCTGCCACTGGGACATTGAAGCACACTAAGAGGTGACAGTGAATATTTCTTTTAATGCACAGTAAGACTTGAGATCAGGCCTGAAGGCTGCATCATCATCAAAATGCTACAGCCTCTTCAGCGTCTCTGTGGTGCTCATCAGCTCCCCAAAGGTGCAGACTTCAGGAGGTGACAAGGGCCTCCGTAAGAGCTTTTGTTCATAGCCATGCACAATAGCCTTCACATGCCAGCTGCCTGCTTGTACAAAAGCTTCATGGTAGAAGCTTGAAGAAATTATGTCATTACTGGATCAGGCTTGAAGTTTCTGCTGATCAGCTTGTCCATAAACCCGGGTTGTCTCTCCTATGAAATAACCTGCTTTTTGTGAGACACTCTTCAGGTTTGTCTTGCTCATCTAATCACAGAAATGTAGGCTGGCAGAGAACCACAAGAGATCACTTACTGCATCCACCAGCTTGGAGGCAGGACAAGAGATACTGCGCTCTTGGACATTTTTCTCTATGTCCTCCAGCAAATGAACCTCTACCAGCAAATGAGCCTCACCATGTCTCACCATGCCAATAATTAGACAGCTCCCTACATATCTAACTGAACTCCTTTTGCTTGAAAATTTAGCAAGACAACTTCTTCTTCTTCTTTCTCCCTACTGGGGCATGAAGAGCAGCTGACGAGTATGTCCTTTTTTCAACAATCATTTTGCTGTCCAAAAATTTTCTTGTTCTCTTCCCTCATTTTTTTAGATAAGGGAAATCTTCATTTTTCATTCTTCTCTTCTAAATCTTTCTTTCCTTTCTGTATCTCCCTCCCATATCACAGGGGAACCCTTCCCAGGCATGGATGGGCATAACGGTGCTCTGTCCCAAGCTGGAGACAGGGTCACAAAAGTTCACAAGCTCATCTTATGCAGACTGTGATCGAGGCTGGACACATCTCTGCAAAGTCCATATGGCAGAGAGTAGTGGCACTATTTTCCACCCTGTTGCAGCATTAGGAAGTCCTGGAAGTCTACCGTCACTGAGGCAGCTGACAGGATGTCACAGCAAATGTCCCCATTCCCAGGGAGCACTAATGTGTACAACGGTGTAAAGGTACAGGCTACGAGCAGCCTGCCCGTGAATTTGTAATCGTGGTCACACCAATAGCTAGAGGAAGCAGAACAGACCCTGCTGGAGTTGAAGAGTTCAAAAGTCAAGTGCTGATAATTATAGCACCAGCAGCAGGCAAACATTTTATCTGCTGACTGGGGTGAAGGTTGATAGGGGCAGAGGATTAGTACATGCAGCAAGGAGAATGAATCTTTCAACATAAGTTTCCCATCTGTCCTCTAAGATGGCTTATAGTGGCACCCTGACCAAAACCATCACCTGGGGCTTTGCTTGTCCAGACAGGAAGAGGAGTGAATGGGGCGTGCTTGGTAAGAGATGGAGGGAGCTTGCGGATCAAAGGGCTCTGTGGAGTGGCACAAGAAGCTGGGGTCATGAACCTCATGGAAAGGTGCTCTGAATCCCCAGTGACACATCTAAGAGAAGAGGCTGAGCACAAACTAGTGATAGAAGTGATGCCAAACTCGCCAGTAATTAAAATAGAGAAAGAATCTGAAAGAAGGCCTCAAAGTGCATAACATTTGTATGCCCGCTTTGCTGGGGGAAAGTGAAGAAGCAGATGGGAGGATCTGGGAGCTAATGGGACAGGACTGCTGGCAGGGAGCTAGTGGGATAAGACACAGTAGAGAAAGAGGATGTGAGCAACAGCTGGAGGCAGCAGCACTTGCTAGCTCTCACAAAGGGATCATGAACCCAGAATTAAGTCCTTATAATTTGTGGGATCATAGGAGAGCAGAAGAGAAAGGCAAATAGTGAAAAAAAAAACTGAAACTCTTAGAGAAAACTCTTCCCATACAAAATATCACAACCCACTGACACAGAACCTAGTGAAGTACTGACCCTCTGGCTCACTTTGCAAGACATCTGGCCCCCACTCATCACTGCACTGAGGCATGGCCCTTCATGGGGCATAAGAGCAGACATCCTTCACCACCTCCATCTGCATACCTGCACCTCTATGATAAATGCAACAGGGGCATCTAGGCACCCAAAACACACCTAGGCTATCTGGCCAGTGAAGCAAAGAGCTTTACTAACCAGCTGATGAAAAGGTAGTGAGGAAAGGCATGCAGCGTTCTGCCCCCAAGGAGCAGAGCACAGAGAAGTGAATGAAATTCACCACATTTGCTTATCATGATGAATCATTACTCATGGTCAAGACAAGCAGGAGAGCTCGAGTTACTGCCCCTTGTAGAAAGTGGTTTTTCTTCTTGTTCTTTCATGATTGTCAGCCCTACAAGGCTTCAGTTTGTCTGAAGCACTCATGAGGAGATTTATCATCATCAGAGTCTGGGGGCAGCTGCAGATCCTCTGGAAAATTAATTCCTGTTCTGAAATAACTGGTGAGGCTGTGAAGATACTTATTCCCAAATTGGGAAAAAAAAATCAAAATCACAAAAGATTTTACAGACCTGAAATCCTGAAACAGTTCAGTCACTGTCTGGATCTTTGCTGCTCAGAAAATGGAAGACTTCACACCTATTTTAAAATATATCTTTTTATATATCTCTACTCCATGACACATACCCTCAAAATCCATTTGCCATCTTTCAAGAATCAAATGCACCAAGCTGTACAGAGCTGCAAACTGTGTTACTAAATACAGAGCAGACTAACAGAAATTATCAGAAGACTAGAAAACATGACCTACCAAGAGGGACTGAACAAATTCTTGTTTAACCTACACCAGAGATGACTGGGAGACAACATGATAGAAGAATTCAAACCCACATGGGGACAATTAGAAGTTGTAGAGAATAAACAATTCCCTGTGTCCATTAGGGAGACACAAAGTATCCATGGGCTTAAATTGAGGTTAGGGAAATCTAGGTTAGACATTAGAAAAACTTAGCAGGGTAAGGAGAAAGAAGCTGTGTAAGAGATTCACTTGAGATTTCATGGGATTTCTAGCATTGAAGGTCTCTCAGAACAGGTGAGACAAACATCTGTCAGGTGTAATTTCAGTCTAGTTAAACTCTCTCTTGAGGCACAGGGAGGGACTAGATGACCTCTTGATGCTCCTTCCAGGCATAGCATCTGATTATGGATAAAAGTGTGTAGTTAAAACCTGAGCTACAGTGAGTGCAACTGGACCAAATCAGTGTTTCCCACACTTCCTTTCATCTCATGTCTCCTACTGCCTGTTTGCCTAAAAGTTCCCAGGATGAAGCACCTTGCTGTTTACATAAAATTAGTGAGAATTTGGATAATGTTCCAAAGCACTTATAAAGGAATTATGTGCTAAAAATATATTAATAATTTCTTGTATTGTGGCATTGCCTGGGAGCTGCTGTTAAGGGCCAACAGTTTGTGTTGCCTGACTCTCTGCAAACATGGAACAAAACAATGATCTTTGTTGCAAAGATCTCTGTTTCACATTTTTATGTTTGTATTTCTGCTGAATGGAAAAAAAATATTAAGAAAAAAGAGCATGAGGTTCCAGGTATAAAAGGTTTTGATCTCTGATCAGAACATGTTGGAGATGGCTTCCGTGTCTTCCAGGAAGAACCTGCCACCATAAAATTCAAGCAGTTCTGAGTTTGATTATAATAATCTGATCCTCTCTGAGGAAGACACCCACTTCAAATAAAACATTTGTGTCCAGGAAGCAATATGTGTTTTTCTTACCACTAATACCATTTCAGTCCAGCCCCAGCTTCTATGAAATGAAGGATTGTTTCGGTTTGATGGATGCCAAGTAGTCCACACAGAGAGCAAGGCTCAAGCAGGTCACAGGTCCCAACACTCCTGATCACCAGGATCCCCTCTACTAATTGTCTGGTTCATCTGAGAGGCCACAAATACACTCTCAGAGACTGAACCACCCTTCTTACCACAGACAGAAGCCACCAAGCCTTCAGTGAGGGTGCGACATGTGAAGCATTTGACAGGCAAGACAAAAACAGGACTGTATTTAGCTATGCCTCCCCAGAGACTGCAAAGCATTCCAGCAACAGATTCCCACTGCCAGGCCTGCTAATAACCCCTAGGAGCATTCATGCTGCTACCGCTTCATTTTCCTTCTCTGACAATGGAATTTTCCCCCATGAGAACAAATTTGGTGCCCGCTAGGAACAAATCCTCCTGGACTTCTCCTGGTAAGCTTTAATGAAGTTGAGTGGCGGAGTGTGAGGTCTCCACAGCCCGCGCTTTGCATGTCCACACCCTGTGCAGTACCTAGACAGCCTGCCTTCAGCTATGTCCAAGAGTTGTCCACACGTGCTATGCCACGCCCTTTGTTTCCTCACGCTCCTGGCCCACTGAGACCACTTCTGACTCTCCCAGGCCACACAGCATCGTCTGGTCTGAACAGTGCCAAGACCATGAGGTAGACAGGTCCTCCTGGAAACCAGGCACAAGCTGGGGCCTTTCACTTTCTTCCCTAATTCCTGCAGCTACTAGGAGACCCTAGTGCCTGCCAGGTACTAATGTGACGGCTCTTCTGTCTCATTCACAAGTTGCTCCTACAGCTCTCTTCTGAATACACTTCTCCTGACAGCTCCCCATTTCATTCTCATTTCCCCATTAATTTCTTCCTCGTCTTCACCAAGCAGGTCACTTGCAAGTCCATGCAGGGAACAAGCAGGCAAAGAGAGAGTTTTCTGTGCATGGTGGGACAAAGGGGCATTTTTCTAAGCCATACACATGATCACATCCAGACCAGCTTTTGCTTCACATCTATCAAGTGTTCCGATGAATCCTCCTTCCTTTGCTCTGACTTCTCACACCCATAACTTTTTTATATCTCGTTTTCTTAGCCCTTAAACTACCCTCTACGCTTCAACGGAAACCCTTTGGGAATGCTTGTTCTGAGCCTGGACCACTGACATTTATGTGGGAGGTGAAATGAACCAAAACTTCCCACTAGCTCAGAAATTCACACCATTTCTAAAATGGTGCTTTGGGTTACATGCAAATTATTCCAAAATATGCAAATTTGGATCTTTGAACAATTCAATATGATCTCACGTTCACATCCTATTTAACACACCATCCCATTGCAAGGGACACTGGCCAGATATATCAAGCACAGTTAATACTGGCATAAATTACTAAGTGTGGCTCAATCATAGTCACTTAGCATACAGAACTTCACTGCCACCAAGCCACATAGAGAAATATTTTCTGTCTCAGCCATTGAAACTCACGGCACAGAGGAGGTATCTTCTCTGAAAGGCCGGAAAACTTACGTTCAGAGGTTACAGAAAGGAAGCTGATGAATTTTTTATGCATGCTAATGGAAGACTGTAATGGCATTCTGAATGGATAAGACAGCAGCCTGGGCACTGGAGATACCAGTGGTCCGGGATACAAGAAGCAGATTGCCAGCCCTTGATAAGAAGTACAGAAAGGTGGGGAGGATTATTTGCCTGGAGCCTTCCCCCTTATTCTTCCCTGACACCGTTTGAGAATTACCAAACATATCCTACCCTCTCCCACTTCCTCTCCTTGGTCAAAAGGATGATGACCAGCTTGGGATGCATCTGGTATCCGTCCTCACTGAACGACAAATTCCTGCCTTCAAAGGTGACATTGATCAGGTACCTGCAGGAGAGAGAAGAGAGCAAGGAGAACATTAATGCTTGGAAACCAAACCCAAAATGAGACCCTGCCTCCCCTCTTCAGCTCACATCAGGGGGGTAGGAGCACAATGCAAACAATGGAAAATCTAAGAGGGAGTTAGAAAAAACAGGACAATTAGTCCAGAAATTGGGACAATCAGGCAAGGCAGGGCAATTGCCCCCATTTTGTGACTGGGATAGGGAAGTGATGTACTTTGTTGGCTCTCAATGAATTCCTAAAAGCACGACTAAGAGTCACACACAAATGTATGCCCACAGTCCCTGGTTTTCCTCTGCCTCACAGGGCAGAGGGATGTGTAGCAATCAGCTGTGTAAACACACTCCACAGCCTACACTCCGCTCACTCTCCAAAGGGGATTTTGCATGCCATTTGAGGACAGTGATGGGCGACGGGTGAAGCAGTGGAGACAGCCTCCTCCCAGCCCAAATATCGAGGAAATGACTAGGGAAGACCTGGAGACCAGAGGAAGGAGCAGCACACCTGCAAGAAACTCTATCCTTATCAGAGCCAACACACCTCATGGGGCCCAGAGTGATCCTGTGAAGGAGCTTAGGAATAGGGATAAGGATGCTGAAAGAGCCCAGTGAAAGTCCTTTCTCCTAGAGACAGAGTCGAGCCTTACACCCAGTAAAATCAAACTAAAGGGTGATCAGCCCTGCAGCCAACATCAGCAATCCTCTTTGTCTGGAAAGGCCCTGTTACTTCTGCAGAAGGCACTCACTGTTGGGGCATTTCATGTCAGTTGTACAAATTGACAGTTAAACAGTCTGAGCTTCAATCTCATTTATCCTAAAGCCTCCTTACTCAGCTCTGGTAATAGGGAAGACCTTTAAGTGGACTGAGATTACAGCTACACGCATTTCAAGGCCTTGCTGCATTGTGAAAGCATGTTAAAGGGGTGTTGCTGTAAATAAGAATCAGGTCTATTGTTTTCTTAACTGTCAGACCATCTAGGAATACACTGTAGGGAAGAGGAGGTAAATACACATTTCACAGTTCAGTGGTTTATATGACATTGCCGTGGCACTCTGACAGTTTACCCTGTTCATATATTTCACTTCAATTCACAATCCTGTTGCATGAAGTAGATTTTACCTTTGTAAATCTGCTCTGGCACCAGTAGCATCAGCACCATGAGAGGCAGAGGTGACCAAGTTGCCTGCAGGGCTAGCCCCCGGACTCTGCACTCCCCTACTTTGCACAGTTCTGTAAATTACACAAGCAACATTTCTATTACAGACGTGAGAGGTTCTTCTGCTCTATTACACAATGACATCAGGAAACATTTCCTAATATTCAGCTTCAATTTGTCCCTTATGAACTCAATTTGAACCAATTTCAAGAAAATAAATAGGAGGGAAAAAAATCTGTTCTTTCAGTGGGCTCACGCTTTCGTACAATCTGCACAAAAGAGACCTCTCTGCTAATCTAATGAAAGCATTGTATCAGGGAAACTTCTTCAAACAAATAAAAAAACAGGTCATGATTTTAGTTTCTTCTTTCCAAACTTTTTTGTTCTAACTCCATTAATCAACCAAACTCATCTACTAACTCCCCATTTCCAAGTGCAATCAGCAATTATGTTTATTTCTAAAGGAAATTCCACACTTGCTCCATGTTGTGACCTTCAAGGGACGTGTTCAGCATTAGAAATACAGCCATAAGGGAGCCCAGCGTGAAACATCTGCAACAGGACAATTTTCAAAGGCAGACTATTGGTTATTTTCCAAAAACCAAAGCCATTTGGAACCCAAACATTGAGTGAACCCCAAAATATCTTCCACCTGGAAAATCTTAGCCATGCAATAAAACATCCCATGTCAGGGCCACACATGCTGTTTTTCTGGCTTTTTTTTTCCCAGCTGTGTGAATTGTTCTGGTACTGAGGAATGCCAGGCACCAACCATTGCCAGGTATGTGCACCCTACAAGACCTAGTTAAAGCTGTGGTGGTGGAAGGGATCTTCCAGTGGACCAAGATTACAACTTCTTGACTCCTCTGCACTGGCCACAAGAGTAAAGACAAAGAAAGGCTCCAAGAAGATGAGGATGTCATTAGCCTGACGGGAGTTGCAGCTTTATATGTCAGTAATGAGTAGGCAATGCCAACATGTAATTAAACAAAAACCAGTATTAAACCGGTCTCAACTCTCTTTCTCCTCACACCCAAGAACAATTCCACTACAGGAATTTCCCTTGCACAGCCTGACAAGAAGAGTTCACAGAAATCAGCAACAGATATGAGACAAGAGGGTGTCATTTATGCTCATTTTCACTGGAAAGATTAGAACTTCTAATAATAATCAAGGCGGGATCATCAACTACTCCGATCCTTGGAGCTGCCTTGAGATTTACACTTAAAGCAGCACTAAAATCCCTTGCTTCATACCTTAATGACTGAAATTAGTCTCCAAATTTGGCAATATAACTCTTCAGAGTGTTTTCTCTCCAACCCATTAGCAATATGTTTACAAAAGTTTGCAGGATAACTGCAGAAGAAGTGGCATCCCCCCCGCAGCATTCCCTGCTCTCCTGTACCTGTCCTGCCACCTAACACAGGGATGCAGGGCGAAAGCAGCTCACAGGGAGCTGCAGGGCTTGCCTGGGTGCACTGAGCCCATGTGACAAAGCATCAGGGCTTGAAGGACTCCCAGGCAGGCCGAGTCAGCAGCATGCTGCAAGGCAGCCACACTCGAGTGGCTCTGCCCTCCATCATTACCGCAGCAGTAGCCATCTCCTTCGGCAGCACTG
Source organism: Promerops cafer (assembly GCA_013398275.1). Classification (NCBI taxonomy): domain Eukaryota; kingdom Metazoa; phylum Chordata; class Aves; order Passeriformes; family Nectariniidae; genus Promerops; species Promerops cafer. Next base: position 293,322 of record VZSE01007021.1, on the reverse strand, counting down.
CTTCCCTGGTACACCAGCACCACTGCTGCCTGCTCTGGCCAGGGGGATTTGCTTCCTCCCCACAGCCTACACACACTCCAGTCCCTAAGCAGGCAAGCAGGGGGCTGAGAGACTCCCTGACATGTCTGAACTGAGCCACCAGCTGGAACGGGGGCACAACATGAGGGCAAGCAGGTTGTGCATGCAGTTGATGTAACCCAGGAGGAAACTGTGCCTGTAAAAATCTTAATCCCTGCATGTTTGGGACTCCAAGATGGAGAGAGTTAGAGAAAGAGAAAGGGGGCATGGTGGGGGCCAACACAGGCAATTTTTAATTCGCTAGGAGCACCTTTCAGCAAAAGATTTTGCTTATGTGGCAATTTCTGGAACTACCTGATGCAAGCACAGAAGGGTTGAGCCCTTCGCCAGCCCAGTGGCAATGCAGCAGATGCAATGCCAAACTCAGACGGGTGAGAGCGAAACATACACAGCCTGTGGAAACAGACTGACATCAGGAGCCCTCTGTGGGCTTGACAAGCAGGCAGGAACAAAGGGACATGCCCTTGGGCACGAAGCAGATTAGACCCAGGGGGACCTAAATCCCCATCCTGGGCTCTGAGGTAACATCACCCATCCTAGATGTAAGGCTGTCAGCCCTGCAAGTTAAAGGAGAGTGTTTTAAAGGCTGGTTGGCATAGCAAATAGAGCATTAAAACCACATCAGATGGCCAATTTAGGACCAGCAGAGAGATGATGGCATTTTAAATGGTTCCAGCCAGTGATGGAGAAAGCCTGGAGAGGCAGATGGTGGGCACAGGGAGCTTGAGGGAACACAGAAAGGATGCTAACCAAATTTTTTTCTGGTCCAGAGACAGGTGTGAAGGAGATGCATTTGAAATCGGCACTAGCCACTCCTACTTCTGCCTCCAGTGCCTTGCTTGCAATCAGCTCCTCCTAAGTCTGCTGACAGGAGGGGCAAATTTGGACACTGCATCAGTTCACTCCGTCACATTCCCTGCCTCACATGTGTGCAGCACACACACAAACACACACCCTCCCCTGTGTCCTGTCAGTGCTTGTTATGCTCCAGTGAGACAAGCAGTCTGTCTGAAATGGCGTGATTATCCTTACATCGATCGCTTCCCCGAATAAGACAGACCATATAAATAAAACAGCCTCTCCACAGCCAGCACTCGGGAGTCATCTCAGCAGCCCAGCACACGAGGGAAAAACAGGGTGTAGGTGGAGGGTGGGGAAAGAAGATCTGTGGGATACCTTTTACCTATGCAGGGTAAAAGGCAGGTGGAATGTGATGCAGGATAAAGGGATGGGGATGCAGAGCACCATCATCCTGTCTGGAATCTCACTGTAATAGGAAACACTGAGGCCAATCGTAACAGCAGTGAGATGAAAGCAGTGAAAGGCCTTTACTCCACAGAATCTGCATGGTGAAATAGCCTTTTTTTTCCCCCTAGAGACAGTGTTAAAAATTCACCAGTCTGAGGTATCAGGGAACAGACCCACTTCATGCCCAGGAAGGAGCAAAAAAGCAAAAGCATGTTACTGCATTTTAGTAGAAGTGCCCACAGCTCCAAGCCACGTTCCCTCTCCCAGCACCAGCAAGACCAACCCAGCCTTGCCTGATGCAAACAACCAGGGTAGAGTGCATCAATCCAGCCCTGCAGCAGGGTCCTGCCCATCCCTCATGCCTGCTCCTGAACAAGGATGGACAGACAAAAGGATGAGTGGACTCAAAGGACGGGCAAAAGGGAGTCTAGGACCAGTATATTGATCTACAAATGGGAATTCTGACCTTCAAGGGGCAAGTGATTGACAGATAAAAAACTTAACCAGCACTAACTATGCTGTTAATGCCTTCATCTCAGTGATTGAAATAGTGTTGATTTTTTTAATGAGAAAACCGCAACTTATCCCTTTTGCTTCTGACTTATATCTCCATTCTCCAAACCCATGGAAAGCTTAAAATAATACAGATGTTATTTCTCTATACCATTGTTCAAAATTTCTGTGGCTTCCTCTGCCTCAGAGCACAGCCAACTCACACACAAGAGCCATCCAGACCAAGCTGTGCATGCATGAGGTCTCTTGAGGTAAGACAGGCTCCACAGGATACCAAACCCAATTGTTCACCCCAAAAAAAAGGCAAAAATAGGCTCTGCCTGGGTCTTTGATCAAATTTCACCATGGAATTTGTTCTGAAAATCCTGAGCCTTTCAGAGGTTCTCCCACTGCTCACTGCCCTGCACTGTCCCTTATGCTGCTGCACTGTCAGTGGCTTATGGAGTTGTGAAAGGCAGGCACATCTGGTTGTATCTGTGTAACATCTGTCTGGTGTCAGGTACAATTTAGAGCAAAAGGATTCCATGCAAAGGACATGACTGCAGCTGATTTTATGTAACAAGAGGCTATTATGAAGAACAAAACCAAAACGAGTTAGAAAAAAAAATAGAAGCAACCATTGACTAGGAAAATTAAATCTTAAGGGAATGGTATCTCACTCTTCTGCATTTGTTTCTTTCACTGTCAGTGGTATCACTGAATATGGGGAGATGCACTGTAAGAAAGAAAGAGTAGAAAAGAATGCTACTAAATTCCAAATTGTACAGGCATCCTGCACCGGAAGATCTACCCAGACTACAGCCTAAATTACTTCTGGGAATCAATCTGACCAGTAGCCTTAGAGAAATGCCCAGAGCTCAAGATTGTTTTCATTAAGCAAAAAGATTTGGAGATCATCTAGATTAGGAAATATCCCTCAGGCTGAAAGATTACAGAGATGTAAGAGATTAATTTGGTTTGTCTCTTCTGTCCACACCTTTTTAGAAGACAAGAGGGCAGCTACTGGGCTACAATAAACCAGTGATACTCATCTGACATCAATGGAGTGGTACTGGTCAATCCACTGAGACTGGCCCCTCACCTCTAGGAAGATGAATTTCTTTGGTGTTTAATCTGGATCTATGAAATAACCATTTCTGGTGGAAGACAAATTTCTACTGAACGGTCCTTGCTGGTTTTCCAACACAGTTAGCAAAGTTGCTTTGAAAACAGTGTGTATGTGTGCTGAAACTTCCAAGTAAAAGCTCCTATGTACAGTGGAAGGGTGAATCTTTTCCATCAATCCCTCCCTTAATCTTAAAAACAAATTGTACTTCCACTTTGTTTCCCATTTCTTCTATTTATCTACCACGAATTTGTCATTTCAGAAAGACTCTGAGATGACAGTTCCTGGGGACTGAGGATATATCTATCCTTGGAGGATGCAGGGAGCCACAGCAATGGCAGGGCTGCTTTCCTACACGCATTGCTTGATCCTAATGAGACGGGACCATTCCTGAGAATGAGGAGCAAAGCTCACTTTGCACAGTCTGTGCAGCCCCCAGCCTCCCTCCTGAGAACGTACGCGGAAACTCATCATCGCCCCACGGGGTTTTGCCTCACAGACAGGTATCCATCAGGAAGCACACGGGGTGGGGGAGTCATTGTGCAGGGTCACTGAATTACCCCTCAACAGGGATCATGGGGTCAGCTCTAACCTGGGGCAGACATGACAGTAATGACACCTCGGTGGAAGGCTGCTCATCCAGCTGCTTCAGTGAGCTTCAGAGTTTTCACAATAAATTTTTCCTCCATGTACATATTGTCATCCAGGACGTGATCTCCCATTTGCTTTTCATCCTATGCAGGCACTAATGGGGAAGGAGGTGCCATTCACGCCTAGTGGCATTTCACACTCCCTCTGCCAGGGTGCTGTTGACAGTAAGTACCAAAGCCAGACTATATGTGACTTGTAGGATACACAAATATACAACAGGATGAGGTAACCTGTTCATGGGAAAAAGAGCAAGATGAATCTTCATTTTGCCCTGTGTGCTATGCTGGTCACAGCAATATCTTGAAATTTCAAGCAAAGACAATTTTTTTTCTCACAGACATCCTGACTAACCTATTTTCACAAATGCCAGAGCCATGAAAAATTATCTGGCAAAGACACTTTTTAAATGGGATAAGAATGTGGCCACAACATTTTCTCATTAAAAGGTCAACATTTTGTTAGAAAGAAAAAGAAACATAAGATCTGAAAACAGCAGTAATTTTGGACAGTGGATGAAGCTTCTGGTACCATCATGCTCCCACACAATCTGGTCTGCTGTGTGACACCTTCTGCCCTTTCTTCTGTGGAAAAGAGTCCCGAGTAAAACATATCTGTGATGTGCCACATGGAAAGAATCCTACAAGGAACAGCATCACCTCAACAGGGGAAGGAATATCACTGAAGATTTAGTTCAAGTTTTGTGAAGGAGAAATAGGAATACAAAATTCCCATGCTCCTAATCACAAGAGACAGCATATAGGATTTCCATGCCAAAATATTCCCTTTTAAACCCAAAATACTTGATTTACAAATTCTAATTTCTTCTACATTTATCTCTTTTTTTCTCCTTTTTTTTCCTACTGGGAAAATGACACAGTCCTAAGTAGCCAGGGAATATACCTCTACATCTTCTGTCCCCACAGGAAATAAAACAGAAACAAGGAAAAGTGTTCTAAGAGCATAGTCTGTTAAAGCTGGAAGTATCTATAAATGTCATAGAAAATCAGTCTATTCTCAGAAAGGTTTTTTTAGCCAGAGAAGCTTTGATAAAAACAAATATACTTCTGAACTGACTCACCAAACCTTTAAGTAACAGAAAATAGCTAATAGAAAATTAGCTTTAAGGTCAAAATTGTTACAGTCACTGGATAAAATAAAAACTAAATGTTCAGTCCAAAATTGGATCAAGCTGGAAAGCTTTACAGAGTTATTAAATTCCTGCCAATTACTTTTTAAAGTATTATTTTTTATCGGTACACCTTTACATCCTTCCTTATTCATTAGGTACAGATAACATACCACTTTTCTCCAAAGCAAAAATAGTCTTCAAGATATTTCTTCCATATGAAAGGACTAAAAATCAGCTACATGGGGCAGTAAAAGCATGGAAAATTACATTTGTCAGAACAGCCGACAATGGGTCGTAATTATGTCTTGGCACCAAGTCACAGGTCACTGATGAAAGCCGTACCACTAGAATAAGGCAAATACTGAAAGGTTAGAAGATGTCCTTCAGATCTGTTTATCTGTCTTAAGGCATAGTCATATAATCATTGATAGGAGAAGCAGTCACAGAACAGAAGTCAAATGAGGCTCTTCAGTGATTTTTCACCCAGGATGATGTCTTTCAAGCTCTGTCAATTTGAAGAGCTGTAAAAAAATATTCCAGTTGAACTACTGTCCCTATGCAGTGAATTTAATCCCGCTGACAGCAGCCTTATTTTTCTTAATAATTTTTGTACATCCCCTTGAAATCTCTCACATGTCTGTGGACTATGGCTTCAAAAAACTGGCCAAGCAGATGTGCATGTCAGCGACCTCTTTGGTCTTCTGAAGGTGGCTGGTATGCTGGTGTGGAGACAGCCATCAGGGCATCTCACTATTTACCCGGACCTCATTCTAGTTCCTGTCCTGGGAGTCACGACCAGCAAACAGGTAAACACGTCAGTTTTCCTATAGAGCTTTCAGAACATTTTTGCTTGTGGAAAACCATTTAAATCTGCCAGAAAGGTCCATCTCACTGACAGAAGCCAGGCAAGACTAAACCAGTTGGAGATTGAAATAAATCCTTTTATTATATTCTCAGAAAAAGCAAACTAGCTCAACTTTTTTGACCAAAGGATAAACCACTAGTGATTTTGGGGTTAATCAAGTTTATCAAGTGCTGAAGGCATTCGCACATTTGTCAGGGGCAATGAATTCACAGTGTTGGCAACAGCAGAGTCACGCCTGCAAGGAGATTCACTCCAAAAAGTGTGACTGGATTTTCTTGCGTCTGTAGCAGTTTGGCCAAGCTGGCACCCCATCATTTTCTTCCCCATAACGTCTCCAAGGGGGAATCGATTCAAAAAATAAACAAATAATCACTCCTGTCTGTAACTGGGAAGGGAGGGTCTGGAGGTTGCTCTTCCTTTGCCAGGGGAGCCACTCTCCCTCTGCCGATGTTCCCTCTCCTTTCTCCCTCTTTCTCTCCCTCCGTGGGTTGATGTTTCCATGGAAACATGTTCTTTAGTGCCGCTGAAATTACATTGCATTTAAAGCATTAACCCTTCCTTGGGCTGAGGAAAGTCTCAGAACTACTAGGGTTCATTTTTTTTTTTATTTTCCCCCATCCCATTAAGCTTTCTTGTGATTTTTTTCCCTGTAGCATTAAGAAAACCTTTCTTTCCGAGAAGGCCTCCTAGCTAGCATTTGTCTGACAAGGGGCACAGGATGCATCACCAGTGGGATAGTGTCTAAATTAAGATTTCTTAATTCCCTTTTTTTTCCTAAATGAAAACCTTAACACATTTCTCTCCACACTACATGCAAAGAGAGAAAATGCTGCAGTAGCAAATAAAATGAAGAGTAAGATAGAAGGAAAAGCAAGAAAGCCACGAGCTGGCACATGTGAAGAACACAGCTTTGGTTAATACCAGAGCTCAAACCCTTGTAGTCACGCATTGATCAGCATCTTCCTCATTATAAAGTGCCATAACCACAGACCTCACCACTCCTCCTCGAACCTGCCTCCTCTTCCTCTTCACAATCCTGTCTGTAATTAGTCATCCTTGTCCTCACTTGTAGCTAGCACTCCAACAACACTCGGTGCAATTAGTAGCCTGCTCACCATCAGCACCTTCCCTGTGTGGCTGCTCCTCCACCCAGTCTGCCATGCCTGCCATCCTTCCCTTTGGCTCTCTGCTGGCACCCGCCACGTCCCTCAGCACTTCCAACACAGCCATTGCTGTTACACTGCTGCCTTCACTGCAGCCAGCTCCACTGCACAACTGCTACTTTCTCTGCCCTGACTGGGACAACAAGGCTCTGAAAGTCAAGATGCCCCCATCTGGGTGCTCCCTGGACCCCAAGTCCCAGGTCAAAAACTACCCTGCAAATCCTCAGCCCCCAGCCTTTGCTTATACCCACCACAGTCACAGCAATAACACCTCTGTGCTCTTCTTTCACTGACATCATCCCTTTTTCAAACACTGGGAAAATATAAAACAGAGATAAAAAACCAAGAAGTTCCTCCCAGTTTTTCACACAGGTTCCTACACTCAGGCATGCCTCCTTTCTGCCCCAAAGTCCTATGTCCTGACAGCTAGCAAACTGCTTCTGTTAATTCCACCTCTATAACTACAGAGTCCATATTCCCTTGCACCATCTATTTTGGGTTTCCCAACACACACTTCAAGCCTATCTCACCATTCTCAACTCTTGCCCCAAAAGCCAGGGTGTGAAGAATCCTGCTTTGAGCTGGGTGCATATGTAGTGCCGTGAGGATGGATCAGTGTGGGAGGAAGATGCTATTCTGAAATGAATGATAAATATGGATAATAAACCCAACCTAAGTCTTTTATGCCTGCCTCTAGTGGGTTCCCAATATGGGAGATAGAAATATCATGGGTACATTTTGAACACGGCTGGGAACACTGCCAAAGTCCTACTCAGAGTTCACACATTTACATCATTTATATCATATCCGACTTGTGCCTTGTATTATTAACTTTGTAGAGTGTTTTGTGATGTAGTTTGTAGTCCAGGCTCTGTTAAATCCACTTACATGCCTCTCTCTCTCTTCCTTTTGGTAAAAGAGAGAGATCTGGGGCTACACAAGGTCTTGCTAAGCACAAGGAGGGTGACTGGTTTGCTGATACAATCAGTGCACTCCTACATTCTCTTACAGTGTTCTGGAAAATCTTTTGGGATCCATCCCTGAGGCCTGACAGGTGCAAAAAGAAGGGAAATATTTGCATTCTGGTCAATAATTCAACTCCTAGACCAGGTTGGTAGTGATTGAATAATTTTTCCAATTGCTGCTAAGTGTTCAGAACCCTCTGTGAAACACAGAGATGGGGTCCACCCAATAGGTGCCCAACACGGCACTGCAACTTCTCAGGCTTCTTTCTCAGCAGTGTTGGAAAAGAGGTTGAAGATGGAAGTAGACAAACAACCTAGGGCGTGGAACTGAAGAAATTATGTTTGCCTAAAACAGAGTAAAGGCATACTGCCAAGGAAAAAAGGTAGAGTTCCGCTGACAGATCAGGCTTTTTGCAAGCATTGCTGGGAGATCAGGCTTTTTGCTTTCTGTACGGCCGACCACATTCTGTGGCAGTTGGAAATCCATCACCTGCCAGGGATCAATCCAAAAGAAGAGGCTCTAAAATGACCTAGCACTATGACTTTATGGTTTTGCAAATCAATGGTTTTTCCAACAGTCTGAAAAGACTCAGTGTTATACTCCATCCCCTACTCCACATGTCCAGGCTGGACTCCATGACTGTTACAGCATCTGAGGTCAGGTGAGCAGCAACTCAGATGCCTGGCACACACCAACAATGGGGAGAGGTGACCATGATGAGTAGGTAAGGAGACTGCAGCAGGCCACCTAATGTAGTCATTTGTATAAAAATTAAACAGAGTGTGCATCCTCAGTGTTTCCTGAAGAAAGAGTCAACTTCAGCCCATGTTGCTTCATCTCCAGTGAAATAAATGTGTCACTTTATTCTAGACTTGCATTTGATCTTGAATTACTTCTCTGCTTCTTCTCTGAGAAAAGGTCACTTTAAAGAAGCCTCAGGCATGATACTAACATTGCATCCAATAAAAGACTCTCAGGAGGTCTGAAATAAGTACAAGGTCCAAATTTGGGATATATTATCTGAACCTTATTCTTTCTCCCTCCTGAAAGTCAGAGTAGGAAATCTGACAAGAATATTTCTTTGCTCAGGAGACTTACAGGACTCCTTGGTCCTAGAAATACCACGAAAACAGTTTTCCAGCAAGCATCTCAGCATTCCAGGCCACAGTGCCCAGTGTGGGAAATCTGAACCCAGAATGGATGGAAACAAGTGTTCCAGGAGTGACACCAGAACATTTCCGTGGAAAGTACATCAGAGGGTCAAGCTCCACATCCATTACCGTACCACAGCTCCCTCCAGTTCAACCAGCTCTCAGAAATTTAGCTATTTTCACCTTTAATTGGTACTAAAGCTTACAAACTAAAACATAACCCAGAAATCTCATACACAAGTCCTGATAGATGTGGACATACCCTGAAAGCTTGGGAATTAGCCTGAGCACCAGGTGGAATAATGTGGTCTCCAGTTCTGGTCTCATTCAGTACCTTCGGCTGCATCATTCCCACAGCTCTTGCTATGCACGTATTGTGGTAGCGTATGAGTTGTCTGCACCCTCTTCTGTTGGCAGCAGCCACTAAAATCACTTTAAAAAAAGCAGCCTCAAGAGGAGGCACCTTTCAGAAATCTCTCACTCCTCCTTTTTCTCCAACATGTCTTGGGTGCTTATACATCATTGATTCAGACTCCAGATGCCAAACGACACAGTCCCTTCAAAAAACTGGTCATAAACTCCAATGTCACATAAGCACTTCTCAAAGCCCTAAGCCTGATGGGGTGCCCATTAGCTGGAGCTCCCATCCAGAGCTTCACATCACCCTCCCTCCAGGAGGACCTCCAATTCCAAGATAAAGACCTCCCTCTTGCCCAGGCACAAGGTTTCAAAGAGGCAGATACAGCCTTCCCTACCCACACATTAAACTGAAAAGCAAACTTTTAACATGAAGAAAAAAACAAACAAAAAACCCAAACCCCAACGGATGTGGGGGGATCTGAAATTCTTTGTGGATTATGACTTTTCCATGGCAACAGGCTTGAGAAACAGGAGGGCTGGGGAGGGGGGTGAGGAGAGGGAGAGGGAGGGAATGGGAGGCAGAGTGCTGAGGAGGGAGCAAGCAGCACTGGTACATTGCCATGGAAACTCTTCCATCGGCAGCCAACTGCCAAAGTCAGTCAGGATCTTAGAAATGGACTTGGAGTGGGGCCTGGGAGGTGCTGGGGGAGTCACCTTGCCAGCCCTGAGACTACACCAACCCCCAGAACCCCAGTCCCACTCCTCTTCCCCTTTCCCAACAGCCTTGACACTGCTTCTGCCTTTGCCTCCACCAGACAGAGCCAAATTTGGCCCAGGTGAAGAGTGGGAGGAAATACAAACCAGCAAACGAAACAACCAGAGCGGGCGGAAAGCAGCGAGGGAAAGAGGGATAATTTTTCTGATAGCCCTTGGTTTTCTTTCCACCTTTCTGGATCGATTTGGACCACGCAGATGTATTTGTTTTCACACCCCAGATGGCTGTAGAAAGAGGATGTCACTCCTAATCACTGAAATCGAGATGGAAATGTTATTTCTCTGCAAACTTAGCTGCAGAGGAAAGAAGAAGGGCTTTTGTTGGGTTCACATTTCCACAAGGCCAGGTCCCCTTCAACCGTGCCTGTCCCACCCAGTATAGCACATGTCCCAACCTACCTCTAAAACATGACAGGTGTCACAATATTGTGTCCAAGCAAAAATTAGAGGAGATTCTGTTGACGGAAATGAAGTACACAGTGAAAATAAGTTAATTCTGCCTTCTAACCCTCATCTGCAACACTTGGAGGGCAGGCAACTCAGTGAAATGAACAACCATTCACACCCTTTTGCACACTGTATTTTGTCAGGAGCCTTTTGGTGCCGTAAGAAATGGTCAAAGACAGAGTTTGGAGAAAGAACTTTGAAAGGGCTGGCAAATTCTACGAACCCTTGCTAGTATTTATAGTTGTACCCCTAGCATGGTAAGGGATGGATGAGTCGTTTCAGGCTGCAGACGGCTGCAGACGGCAGGAAGGAATTGACTCCTACTCCAACCACACAACTGGCTAAGCAAATTGTGGAGGAAGATTCCCTTCTCCTGAAGCATCTGTTATCACCCATCTGATTGCACAATGAATCAGTAGTATGAGGACAGGCTGCTGTGAGGGTGGGGGAAGAGGGAAAGAGAGACTACAAATCAGGCACTTATAAAGAAAGGAGATGCCAGTTTCCACCTCATCACAGAAAAGGACACGGACCAAACAGAAAGGGCCTGGTTTGTATGTTTTTGAGTTATGTGTTTGGATTACTACTGATAGTATAGGCACCAATGAAGCAGCTTAACTTTTACTGCAACAGCAGCTTGGTTTTCCCACATGTATTTCAGAGCTGGGATTCCCAAAGTGCTCTATGCTCTGATCATTCATCTCTCTAAATGATCTGCACTGATGAAATAAAGCAACCAGCCTGCAGACAATGCTCGAACAGAAGAAAAAATCCTTAGCCCTGTGCTCTGAGCCCAAGCACAGCTCTGCTGGACCACCAAGTGATTCATCTGCACTGCTCTGCTTATTACTGAAATTGGAGCCCAAGCCCAGGCCTTCAGACCACTTCTAAGATTCTCTAGTCAAATTATATGGGATAAAGAAAATGAGCGTGGACAGTAGCAGAATTTTTCCCAACTTTCCAGATGAGGGAAAAAAAGCTGACTGACTGTTCTGAGCTTCATAACTTCCTATGTGTCTGATACAAATATACCACAATAATGCCTTCATAATCTCAGCATCAGGCTGAAAATTAGTGAAAAATCACTAATGGGTCAGAGTCTTACTTCAACTGTTGTTGGGACCTAAAACCAGTCAACATATTGGAGGAAGAAAAAGGAAATTATAAAAATGACCTGTTATGGGCTTAAGCAGTAAACAAGTCAATGCAGAAAAGAGTCAGCATAGGATTCGTTTTTTTCACATGGACTTTGGCTGTGAAACAACCAATAAATCAAATCAAACTCAGTGCTGATTTCCAGATCTGACAAGATCTGACAAGAAGCTCAACATGACCTGGCAATGTGCATCTCCAGTACAGAAAGCCAACCATATCCTGGGCTACATCAAAAGCAGTGTGGCCAGAAGGTGAAGGAGTTGATCCTCCCACTCTGTTCTGCCCTGGTGAGACCCAACCTTCAGTGCTGCATCCAGCTCTGGGGTTCCCAGCACGAGGAGGGCATAGATCTGTTGGAGCAAGTCTAGAGGAGAGCCACAAAGTGATCAGAGGGGCAGAGCACCACTCTTATGAAGACAGTCTGAGTTGGGGTTGTTCAGAATGGGGAAGTGAAAGCTCTGGTGAGACCTTATAGCACCTTCCAGTACCTAAAGCAATTACAAGAGAGCNGAGACCCAACCTTCAGTGCTGCATCCAGCTCTGGGGTTCCCAGCACGAGGAGGGCATAGATCTGTTGGAGCAAGTCTAGAGGAGAGCCACAAAGTGATCAGAGGGGCAGAGCACCACTCTTATGAAGACAGTCTGAGTTGGGGTCGTTCAGAATGGGGAAGTGAAAGCTCTGGTGAGACCTTATAGCACCTTCCAGTACCTAAAGCGATTACAAGAGAGCTGGAGAGGGACTTTTCACAAGGACATGGAGTGATAGTACGAGGGTAGTACAAGGCTAGTACAAGGATAGTACAAACGGCTCCAAACTGAAAGAGAGTAGATTTAGATTAGATATAAGGAAGAAATTCTTCACTATGAGGGAGGTGAGGTACTGTAAAGAGTTGTCCAGAGAAGTTGTAAGATGCCCCATCCCTGGAAGTGTTCAAGGCCAGGCTGGATGGGGCTTTGAGAACCTGGTCTAATGGAAGGTGTCCGTGCTCATAGCAGGTGGGTTAGAACTAGATAATTTTTAAGATCCCTTTCAATACAAACCATTCTATGATTCTATGGTCTGTATTGAAAAGTCCCTGGCAAGTCTGTTCTTTTGGGACCAATTTCAAGCCGATGACCTCACAAGAGGAATTTCTTTTCAGGCTGGGTCCCTTTGAAATCTTGAAGTAAGGTGTGAGGAGTCATTCTGTAGGCCAATATAAGTAATACTATTGGGGAAAGGTAGTAGGCCCAGATGAGTCCAAGTTTGGGTCATTTTTGTGAGATGTGGTCTGATTTGGAGCCTGGACAAAGTACCATGCCCTAAGGGCAGGAGAAAGGCATGGGGGCTCCCACTAGATGAGAAAACACTGTGATCCCTACTCAAAGAGCAGCAAAGCTACATCTTAGCCTCAGACAAAGGTGAAGAGAGGACAGTGCACAGCCCAGAGCCCACTATGCATATGACAACTAACCGTGCACCAGTAAAAGAAACCAATATCAAGTATTTTCTTTCTGAATTCACTGTTGCAATTACTCTTCAGGAATACTTTGCAACACTGGATGCACCAGTCAAAAGGGGACAGATTTATCTCTTGTGGTCTGAAGTCTGGTTTCACAGACCTTCTACTTCTGAGCTCAGCAGGGGCTCCCAGCTAGCTCACTCCCAGTTATTTACCAATAAAATAATTCAGTGGCAGTGCCAAACAGGAGCCTGCCCCTGGAAGCCAGACTCCTATCGGCTACTTTCTGCCTGGCACTGAATTTTTTATTCCTGTATCCCTTGCACCTGCACCTGCCTCCAGAGGAATGAATAGGCTATTAAATATAGACTGGTATCACTTACAAGAGCTTTGCCGGCCCATCTGTGAAATTGCTCTGTGTCTCTTGAAGGCGTGCACAAGTGATGTTCTCTCCCCCCTCCCTCATCCTCCACTGATGGATTGGGTCTGTCAGCTTGTCAGCTCTCATTGGGCACTGTTTGACATCAGTCCACATTGGGGCAGTGAAAATCTGTTTGCAGTCAGCTCTTCCAATAGCTCCTGTGAAAGAGGGGAGGCTGACCCACTCCAAAACATGCTGCCTCAGCTGACGTTCAAACAGCCACATATGATAATGGTGATAGAAAACAGCTTGAGAGAGGGCGGCAAAGCTACAGGTTTCTTTGGGGTCTGCTGGGCAGGTCAAGGAGAACACTGAGAGCTGGGGTAGGGCCCTCACGTCTCCTGAATCCCACACACGAACATTGCCACTAAGACCAATAGTCAGTGACTGAAAAAGAGGAAGTTTACCCAGCTGAGGTTGTGCAGGGACGCAGCTCAGTGGAGTGGGCCCTGCAATGATGTTCTGAGCATCCCTGGCCCCTCAACTTGCAAATGTCATCTGTCAATCCCAGACTCAGTCCTTCCGGAGCAGTCCTGACAGGGGTAGCTGAGAAGGGACATCAGAGGCAAGCTAGGCTTGCAGGGCCTCCAGAGGGTCAATTGCCATGGTACATCAAGTAGGCAGTCATTCAAAATAGAGTTTCTTAACCCTGCTTTCTTAATGTCTAAAAAATTCAAACTGTTTGATATTTCTGAAAATCCTTCTCAGTGTCTTTACAGAAAGCCAGAATCAAGGCTCTTGTGGTTAATCACAGTGTCTTGGAATGAGAACATTAAATCATTAGGAACACTGAAGCTTCCATCATGCCCCCTTAAATTGATTTTATTTTGACATGGGAAAAGTCATGTGAGATATATGAGTTTCTAGGAAGAAGCTGAGGTGCTATGATGAGCAGTTCAGAAGACTAAGAAGACCTAGTGCAGCCTACAGAGATTTGCAAAGGGAGCCATTTTGACAGAAAAAAAAGGGAACTGTACAGCAAAATTCACACATAGGTCCAGTTTCAGCTTTGCAGTCCCACTTCCAGCTGCAAGCCCTCATTTAGCTCTCTGAAATTGTAAAGGCATTGACCCCATTTGTTATTGCAGCCCTTGATTGGCAAAACACTTCTACAGATGAGCTCTTCAAATTGCCATTTTTTTCTCTCCTGAAAAGTAATATTTGTTTAGGCCACGAAAGAAGAAACGCTTGATTGGATTTCTGTTCCTAGACAACAATATTCCAGATACTGTCCAGTCCCACCATGCCACACACTGTGAGACAAGCAAATAAAAATACACCTCAGGATGAAAATATCACTACAGCAAACAGGATTTTAAGAGTCACAAAGGAATTCAGGTTAGAAAGGACCTCTGCAGGTGACCTGGCACAGCCCTCCACTCAAAAGAGGGACAGCTTATGTAATCTTTCCCCATCCATTTTTCAATGAAGCAACCAAACATCAAACTATGATCATTAGCTTACTTGTCACCTATTGTTTCATGTCACAGTCACCCACTCTTACACACCCAAATGACACATACACAGAGAGTTTTTTAGCTCCATCTTCAAAAAATAAACAATAGGTCTTTTCAGTTTCAGTTCACAAATAGCATAATAAAAACCAGCTGAACAAAAACACTAAAGCGTCCTGCAGTTAGGTATGATAAGTAAAGAGTGGGAAGAAGGTTCAAGCAAGAGAGGAAAGAGTGAAGGGCAAAAAATGTGACTGTAGAATGGTTGGATGGAGAGGTGGAGTGTTGTGGCATGAAGTACCTTTGGATCTGTGATAGAAGTATAGCGAAATATAAAAAATTTCACAGGCAAGGATTAGTTTTTCTGAGTTTTCTAGCTCAGCACTTCAGAGCCAATGTGTATGGGCAGTTGAGCTAAGCAGCCAGGTTTTAGATACTGAAGGGAACTTCCTTGGTTTTGGAGTCTCCTTCCCACAGAGCCTCAGTGGGTGCCACCTCCCTGCTGGGGTCCCTGAGCACTGTACCTGCTCTCCCACCACCCCAGTCAAGAGGCAGCCCTAGGTGCAGGCAGAGGGACCCACGGCAGCAGCAGCTCGTGCACAGCTGTAAGAGTGAAGGAAAGCTGATGACACTGAAGAGGGAGCTTGCTTTACTTGCACCAGGGGACATGGTAGAAAACAGAGGGATAAAGCGCTCAGAGCAAGTGGTAAGCACAGGACCAGGCTGAGTCGTGTAAAGATGAAACTTTCTCCACCCCAGAGCCCTGCCCTGTGCATCGATTTCATCGTTAGCAATGACAATGATCACTGAGGATTCCCAACCTGGAACAGAGATATGACAGCATCTGCAATTCCCTCCTATCACTGTCCAAATGAACTTCCTGTCTCTGCAGAATTGATACATGAGCTTTTATTGCTCCTACCAAGCCCTGTGTAATAGCTGGGGTTAGTCCTATTCAGAAAGCTGGCTAATCCATCATGATTTATTTTTAAGCTATTTGCCATAATATTCCAGCTGTTTCCATATTTTAATTAGACACTGTATTTTTAAGTTTCCTCCTTTTAGTCTTTTGCCTTTCACATATTTTACCTCAGGAAATACTATTTGTTCTTGAAATATTGAAGAAGGTATGGTAGGGTCAAGCAAGGAAGCCTCAAGAAATTAGTACTGAGATGGAAGAAATATCAACAAACTCTCAAATATAAAGGTGGAGGTAGCTGAAGGACTGGGAAGTACATGTGAAAGAAACACTGCCTTGAGAGCACCCTGCAAAGGCATAACCATGGAGGAGGGGCACATAGGTGAGAGAAAGGATGCACCTCTTGGTGTGTGCTCAGGTCAGTGCCACTTGAAAGGGACACATTTCCCCACTGCGCTCACAGCAGTCCTGAGTGAAGCTTAGCAGAGGTGTATCCTTGCCAATTTCCTTTAATAACAGGGTCCTCTTACCCGTGATTTTTTGTGAGGTTCTTCTAGCATTGTCACTATGGCAGCAGACTACCTGAAGAAATTTATTATAAACCACAAACCAGGAGAGTTTGCTTTTTACTCCCATCTCCCAGCCATTGCTGATATGAAATAAGAGGAGTGGAGGTGGGGTGGGAGAGGGCTGTGAGCCCCCATGCACAATGCAGGGTAGCTCAGATAGGCCTGGCTCCTCAGGGGTGTGCAGCATGCCTGAAGAACCAGGTTGATATTTCAGATGGGAGCTTTAGGCAACAGTAAGCCTTGCAGCAAAGGGCTCAGCACTCACTTAAGACTAAAAACAGAGCACTTCTTATTAAGGAGGCTGATGTAAAGCCCAGAGCAGGGGGAGGGGTGGAGGGATGATGCAGGAAGGAAGGACATGTGATATTCATTCAGTAAAAGAAAGCCAACAGCTAAAGAATGCACGAGGTTAATATCAATTGCTTTTCTTGCCCTAGAGCCTTTTGGTGCTCAGAAGCTAATTTGGGTGGGGTGTTCTCTTCACATACACACAGCAGAAACACACACCACACACCCCATCAGCCTCCCACAGTTTGAAAGAGGAGTAGATATCCAAACCATAGAGTAAAGGGAAGAGCTCTGCAGGTAGAAGTGCTTAACTGAGAACAAAACTGGTCCTAGCTCAGAAATCATCAACCTCTCCAACTCCAGGGATGAGGGCAGCTTTCTTGATGTCAGCCATTTCCAGTCCCTGAGCAAGCACACAGCTGCTCACTGCAAACTGAAGAGGAGCCACGATTCCTGTAGGAAGCACATGCAGGGTGGGAACACCCACATCTTCCCCATATCTATCTCTCTTCATTACTCCCTGTCTAAGCTTCCAGCTTTCCCACTCTTGGTGCTAGAGGCTCTCCCACTACAGCCTCTGTGATTTAAGAGGCTGAGGGTGGCACAGCCTTTAGCTCCTATGATGCAGCCTCACCCACAGCAAGGGCCAAAAGGAGAATTCTCCCCAGGTGAGGAGAGGACCCTTATCCCCAGAGTCCCCTCTGTGTAGCTCTGGGTCTGGTCACCGCCAGTCCTTTGGCTCCAGCATGCGTGCTCAGAGCTATCCCCGCTGCTTTCAGACTGGTTTATACCCTGGTTTCTAGGTGCTTCTCATCATAAATTGGCTAGCCCTGCCTTCCCCTCTCCCCAAGGCACAGTGCAGCCTCTTTGCACAGTCATACATGGCCCAGAATCCAGGATCACTGCTAACCATATCTGAAAGGAAGAACCAATGGGGGAAACCAGAAAGTTCATTTTAGCTTCAACTGACAGCCAGGGAGAGCTAACGAAGACAAAGCAGAAAGGGTGGCAAAGTAAGACAGATGGACAGACAAGAAAGATGGCACAAAATTTATATTTTCATTTACCCAGATGTAAATGGATTTGTTGCCCTGCAGCAATTTACAGTAGCTGAAAACTGGTCCACAAAGCCCAAGAGGGAATAAGGATGCTGTCATGTCCCAGAGAGCTGAAAAGGTAGATTCAATGCTGTGCTGTTGCTCACTGGGAGTCCTTCTAGATTCACAGCCCAATCAAAATACTGGCCTCAGTATTTTCTTTGCACCATGACCAGATTGACAGAAGAATTCTGCTCCACTGACCACCTTCCTCCCCCCAACTGCCTCAGCCACGTGCATAACAAACTAATAATTCAATCATGCATCTTCACCACACTTTCACTGCAGCCCACACACTCACCCACCTGCTGCCAGAATAGGCACCCCCCACCATTGCCAGAGTCAGTCAGGCATGTTTCTCTCCCACTCGTGCAGTCCCACTCAGCTCCATCCACACCCTGACTCTGTCTGCCTTTAACAATTATCTCCAGCTCTGGGAAGGAGCACTGCAGATTTCCATCCCAGCCTTCCCTCTAAGTGCTTATTCGTTGCATCACAGAACATGCCCTGAGCTGGAATGAAATTTCGCCCTTTGCATATCCTTACTTATTTATACTTGCTGCCCATGCTGGTTGCCTAAGGGATGGGAAGGAGGTAGGAGGGTATTAACAAGCTCTTTAGCATGATACCTCTTAGAAATAGAGTGACTACTGCTATCTGCATCACTATCTTTCACTTGAGTGAAAATCAGGCAACGGACTCTACTGCTGGCTGTTTTTATGCCCACATGGTACTATAAGACACACCAGGAATTTGGGCTCGGCTGCTGACCCATCAATTCTAAAAGTTAGTGTTCACACACGAGGCTCAAATTTTACAAGGTGTGAGATGGCAAGTGTTTTCAGACACTTTTCAGAGCTCAGGACAAGGTGACAGAGCCTTTTACAATTCATGTGCATTATTCTACATCATTATTCACAGTCTTTTGGATGCATATATCCTCTGCTCTCTTCACTGTCTTCCTCTAGTCAGTCACCAAGACCTTCCTTTCCTCTCCAGAAAAGCCCACTAGTTAAGCCCAGTAGTTAAAGCACTGGGTCCTCAAATCCTAAATGCCTGGCTTCAGATAAGGATGTCAAGCAAAGTCTCCCTGGGAAGGTGCCCTAAATTTGAAGATGTCATATATACTGATATAGAAGAAATTCTCTAAATCCCTTTTTCAGAAGTAATTTTATATCATAAAAAATAGTCTGCATGGGCAGAACACTCAGACCTTCAACCATACACACCCCCAGCCGATGATCTGGATCTGCCGGGGGCACAGGCGTGGAGTCAGAGGAAGAATGTTTTTACCAAATTGGAGAAAATGTGAAGAGGAATTTAAGGGAAACTGAGTCTGTCAGAGGGGCCACTTGCTGGCATGGGACAGGCAGTGTTTGAGTGTTTGCAATGCAAGCCCTCACCCACAGCTGTCCCCGTGCAACGGGCCTCCCTCTTCAGGAGGTGGCTCAGGGCTCTGTGCAGGGCATTCCGGTGCCCCTGCATCACACCCCACTGCCTGCTCCAGGTGGGTCCCCAGGACAGCAGCTGGCCCTGAACCTGCAGAGCACCCCTGTAGCCCCTGGCTGTGGAGCCAATCAAGGATTGTTGGTAATAACATGGCGTGGGAAAGAACAAGAGTGGCTGGAGAAGGGGCCTTGAGGAAGTAGGGCAGCACTTTTCCAAGACAAGCATCTTTGTTGTACTTCCTGGAGACAACACAACTCAGTACAGAGTAAGGGCAAGAATGAGGCCAAGAAGCAGCTATGGACTGTAAGGGGGGATCAAGACCACCCAAGTCTTCCAAAGCCTTCTAACCCATTTCCAAAAAGGTGTGAAAAATGATCTGCACAGGAAAATAAATTTGCACAGAAAGTGAGAAACCTGTCTTCAAGGCAGGGAAACCTATCTGTGAAAAGATACCTCCATCAAGCCCAAGCAGCACCCCCAGGATCCTGGACAGAGGAGCCCCTTCCCCACGGTGCCACAGGCTAAACCCTCCCCAGGGAGCTGGGGGTGTTTAGCCTAGAGAAAAGGAGGCTCAGGGGGGATCTTACTGCTCTGGAAAGAGGTCATAGACAGATGGGGGTCAGCCTCTTCTCCCAGGTAACAAGAGATAGAACAAGAGGGAATGGCTTCAAGCTGAGCCAGCGAACAGGCTGCCCAGAGAGGTGGTGGTGTCACCATCCCTGGAGGTAGATAGCGATGTGGCACTTAGGGTCACGGTTTACTGGTGGACCTGACAGTTTAGGCTAATGATTGGACTCAATGATTTTAGAGGTCTTTTCCAACCTTAGAGATGCTATGATTCTATGAGTCTTTGAAGCCTGAATCTGTGGCATCTAACAGTGTCATCACAGCAGGCTATAGTGCCAGCCACAACTTGGCTAAGGATAGATATAATTGTACTGGTAATGAACTACATCTGCCACCCCTAGAGCAGTTGCTCCTTGAAGTCACAGAAGTACCAAGTAGGACTTCTTCCCTAATACAAGCATTTTGTGTGCACAAATAATACCACTCATTGGGAGCAAATCAATTTTTTCTCCCCCAGGCTCTCCCATCCTTCACCACTGATATGTAGCCTAGGCTACTTGGGAATGTGAGCGGAAGAAAAAACCTGCTCCAATTTTTTTCCCATGGATGCTGGTTCATGACTATCATGCTGGGGAACCAGAACTATATCCTCTCACACCCAGATCACTGAGTTCCCCTCTCTGCTGCCAAAGCCATAGAGCCAGACCTTATCTCAGCTATGCAGGTAAATCCCTGTGACTCCATTTAGTTTTCCTCTGCTGCCCAGTTCTTCTGTGGCACTCTTCAACACACTGATAATATAGATTTCTACCATGACAATTAAGGGTAGAGCTTTGTGTTGGGCCTGGCTGAGTTCATTTTCCCACAGCAGCCCCACTGTGCTGTGCTTTGCACTGGTGCCTAGAAAGGAGTTGGTAACACACCAGAGTTTTGGCTACTGCTGAGCAGCGCTGGCACAGCATCCCACCTGAGACTGAAACTGTGCTTCCAATTCCTCTGATTGCTACAGTTAAATGTTCATACCATGCCATTACACACATCTTAATTAATCCACTGATTGTTCCCATACTCTCCCAGATTAGGATACCCTCTCCTAGAAAACATTAGCTTATTAACCCCAGCCACTCCTTCTAAAGCAGTCCCAGAACAGATAATTGCCTAGCCCCTAAATGCCAAGGTATTCATAATGTTCTGATTTACCAAGAGGCATTGCAAAGTCTCTCTGAAGTATTTGAGTGGAGGAATAACACACAAGCTCTTTCAGAAGCATCATTAAAACCAGACAAACCTTTCAATCCATTTAGTGAAGTGCCTGGAGGCTGTCTTTTCAGAAGGGAAACAGAAGTAAATACAGCACACTGAAATTGAATACATGCAGTGCCACAGGCACCAGCCCTCTTGCACATCATTTGCGATGCTGGTGTTTTTTCCTGTTTCCTCTTTTTCTTCAATTTATACTCAGCACATTTCAGGCTCATGTGAGGAGGAATCATAATAACCCTGGAGATTTTTATTTATCCCTGAGAAAGGTATAAAGTGGGCATCAGCTAGGCAAGTTACCTCCACTGTCTACTGAATGTCAGCCAGGAGGTATCACTTACCTGCCATGAGAAGGCAGTTCATAGTTCAGCCCCACTCCAACCCCCACCCCTTCTGCTGTGGACAATTCACAAGAACTATCTGAGAACGGCCTCGGGAGAGGGATAATATCAGCACTGAACCAGGCTGAGATACCTTGTTCATCTCACAAGTCCCACATCATTGCTGTTAAGTGGCCACAACAGGATGAGAGAAAATGGCCTCAGGTTGTGCCATGGAAGGTTTTGATTGGATATAAGGAAAAATTTCTTCACTGAACGGGTTGTCAAGCACTGGAAGAGGCTGCCCAGAGAAATGGTATAGCCATTCTCCCTGGAAGTATTTAAAAGATGTGGCACTAAGGACATGGTTTACTGGTGGATTTGGCAGTGCTGGGTTAATGACTGGCCTCGATGATCTCTGAGGTCTTTTCCAACCTAAATGACACTTTGCTTCTATGAATGTTTAGCTAAGGCTCATGGTGAGGTTCAAGGCTGCACCACCGACTCTGAAATCTCTTCCTACAACACAGAATGCCTTTCATGGAGTCCAAAGAACTAGTATTTTTCACTGTGTTATTTCCAAGAAGAGACCAAGGGAGGATGCATCAAGTGTCAGAGGATGCTTGGCCAAATCTTTTCCAAATCACTCCCAGCACCCTGACCCCAAACTTGCGTCTTTCAGTCTGCCACACTCTGTAGCTCTCAGCCAGAGCTCTCAACTGGAGCCTGTAACCTCAACATGCCACTTGGCTCCTAGAAACATTTTACAAAAATTTGAGAAAAAACAGTATCTCTGGCACTGCTTTCTTCCCACTAAGGCTTCCCATGTTTGGGGATGATTCATGAGCTGCATGAGTTAATCTGTTTTGGTGAAGGTAGGACTGCAAAATACAACCCTGTAGCTGAATACCCATGGCTGAAGCAAGGAGGGAGGAGAGAAGGAGAAGTAAGAAAAGGACAGCCTGTGGAGGATTGGATTATTTTCCACTCCTGCACTTGTTTTTTCTAACTGTTTGGATGGTTGGTTTTAGTTCCATGCTGGGCACTAGTACTGATTTTCTTTCATTGTGTGACATAAGTTTTTAAATGAACATTAAAGGTGCTGAAAGCCTGGGGTAGACACTTTTTCTTTTTTTTTAAGAAACATCATTTTCAATTCAAACTGAAATAAAACAATTAGTTTCTCTGCTTGCTGCCTGAGAGCCAGGTTTAAGACCCTAAGAGAACATATTCAGTCAGTAAGCAGATCTACCTTGACCTCCTACAATTGTTCCAGGAAGACCACAGAGGGGAGAGTTGCATTGCTGGAGCTGATATCAATATCTCTTCAAGCTCTCCTCTTCTTCCCAAGGTAAAGTCTTCCTTATAGATTCCTCTAGCTATGCTAAATTTTATCTTTAAGAGTGACATTTTCCATATCAGATGTTCATGTCATGTCTGATATTTGATGAAGATTGAAGTTAAAATGGTCCATTCTTTTCTAAAAACAGGCAAGAGGAAAAAAGCTATTTTACCAACATTACGAAAAAGATAGTGACCTTTATAAAAAGCTCCTGTAGTTCTCTGCTTTCAAGGGACATGAATTTTGATGAGAGGAAAGCAAACATTCATTTTATGCTGATTTTTCCCATACTTGTGAAAACCTAGACAGGTCATAAGCCTTTGGAAAAACTGCAATTTGCAATTGTTCAAGAAAAATTATTAGAGCTTTCAAAAATATCCCCATCCTTTTTAAACTCCTCTCCTGACTGGGTCTTCTGCAGTCTAAGGCTCAAGTAAGGCCTGAGAGTGGATTGGGAAAGCAGAAGAAGGAGGAATACATCTCTTGTGTCTGTATTTCCCAAGGTTGTGCCTGCTTCCTTCACATAGAGATCACTGGAAAAGGAGGCTGGCTAATTCCAGAGCAGTAGGAAAGAGCCATGGAGGTAATCAGGATACACTGACTGGGGACACTGCGAGAAGGTAGGGGCTAAAATGCTACATGGGAGAAGAGAACTGGGAGAAGTGACACCTGGACTATTTGGACAAAGAGACTGTGATTTGTTGGAGCTGAGGGGAGGGGAAGACAGACTGGACAAGGAGTCAGAATGTGAGATAAGTGGAAATGGATGAAAAGAAGTGGCACAGTCCAGCAGTAGAGGCTGGATTTTTCTAGATCCAGGTTCTGGAGCTTAGATTATTTGTCTGTAAGGCAGATTCTAACTTTGCTTGGTGAGAACCAGACTGGGACAAGAAGCCAGAAGGGCAGAACAGACAAGGCAAGCTGGTGGAGACAAGACAAAAGAGGTCAGCAGTGGGAGAGAAAAGCTAACAAGGTCATGACCACTAAACCATGCAGCTTGGCAAACTGTTGGCTTATTCATTACACAAACACTGCAAAAGAGGGAAAACATCAGCATTATAGTTATTCAACCAATTTGAATGCATCCTATTTTGCATAACGACTAAGAATCAGTCCTGAATCAACAATTTGTCTTGCAGGACCCTGATCTCATTGAATGCACTAGATAGATTAATTTGGGAATCAAACCTAGCTGTTTGGAAAGTGGGCAGTAATCAAGTGAGAGATTGAGAATGGCTAGGACAAACAGAAAAAACATATTTCTAAGCCAGCTGAAAGGTGTACTGCAAGGCTGGATTTGTCCCAACCTCTGCACAAGGCCATGTTGGTACANAACCTTCCTAACATCCAGTCTAAACCTCACATGGCACATCTTCAAACCATTCGCATGCATCCTATTACTGGACACAAGGGAGAAGAGATCAGTAAAATCTCTTAAAACAGGTATTTTACAAGCAGTCTCTAAATCTGTGTACCCCATTTTCTGGTTGCTTAACAAAAGCTGAACAAATCCTCTGGCCCCTTTTTTTGGTCTGGTGGCAATTCCAAACAAGAACAAGTACTATATTGAGAGCCTAATTTTGGCAAATCAGTAAGTATAAAGTTTTGACTTTGTTGGAAGAAAAAATATATATATATTCAGCCTGTCTTCTTTTGAGTCTGAACATTTTCAAACATCTTTTTTTCAAATGAAAGGAAGATACATATTGAAGTTATAAACCAATTGGAATTCGAAATCCTGTATTTCATCTCAAATATATTGAAAGAAATAATTCAAATTAAAATTTAAAAAGGGAAATGGTTTGGAGACTGTTTTGCTTTTCTCCTGGGTTCAAGATGATTTCTGCAAAACAAACAATTATAAGGCATATAAACAAACAGCCCATATAACTTGTATGTCACCAAAATTCCATTTCCACATTAATAAAAATATCAATGAAAAACATTGCTCCGTCCTAGGTAAGACTTGGCAGGGGGCAACAGAAGAATTGCTGAGTTGAAGGCAAAGAGAAATTTGCTTTGAACACTGAAAGCATTCTGTAATGATCAGTACTTTGAATAATGAGATTCTAGGTGTCTCAGATGGGCCATAAAAAATTAATAGACATTTTCGACCTTAATCTTGCTGCACCTCAGTTCCCCGCCTATACAATGGATTTACATAAAGTAGCTTGTGTCCTCTCATCTCATAGGAGTAGGTGAAAACCCATGAACTTCATCATGCACCAAGATATTGCCTAACGTGCCACAGATAACACCTTGAGACAAAGAATCCTCAATTCCAGCAGCCTGTGAAAGCAGACACAATACAAAGCTTAAAGACACACATTAAGTAAGGTGAAGGAAATAAAATACTGAATCACTGCTCAGTCAGGAAATATTACCCATCCTGCATACACAAGCAGGCAGGGGTCCTGTCTTGAAAGATAGTACTGAAACCAGTGCTCTATAATGCATAGGCACAAGAATGCCAAATTAAGATTGCACCCTTTATTCTGGCATTTTCTTCTGTTTGAAGTGCTTGCCTTTGCAACCTAAATAATGTTCTTCTGACACAGTTGTGTGTACGTAATATATGAAAGGCTCTTGGCTCGGGGGCCTTGGACTTCACAGAACATTGCAGCAGTCCCCCTGTGTTTTCCTCCCCAGTTATTTTGCTTCCAGCTCCTACCGGTTCTGCAGCACTGTATCAGAGCTTGTCTTTTCCTGTCTCTCTCCTTTACCACATGCCCTTCCTCAGAACTGCTTCCTCACCTCCAGCCACCCACCCTGCCAGCTCCCCAGCACCAGCTTTCATTGCTGCATTGGTAATTATTTGCTTGGGCAATCACGATCCTAGGACTACGAGCACAGACAGAGGTCTCGCTTCATTAGATATAAAACAGCAAATGCAATAGCTAGAGGTTTCCTCATTTCAGGGCAAAATTGCAACAGTGTTGGCATTCTGCATCCCTCCCAGATCTGGTCCATGATGCAGAGGTGCCTGCCTCCATCTCTTCTTTCTTTGCAACCTTCCACCCAGTAACTGTACTGGTGGGCGGCAGAAAGGAAAACTTTGACTCATCACACCTGCCTCTAATAGCAGTTGTCATGCTCCTTATAACCCCAGGTTCCCTAACATTTTCACTCCTATATAACTTCTGGAGTATTATAGTCTTTATTCATATCTCTTTACCTGAACAGCAGCTTAAACATTCCCTACTTCTCACCTGAAAACTTCCTTTGGAGTAAAACTCCCTTCAGAGAATTTCTGGTATGGTTTTGTTCCTGCAAAATACACCCAACACCTTATGCAAAGACCATACAGACAACAAGTTTGCATCAAATGAAACACAGAGACCATATCAGGGTGGGAGTAGGGCGTGATGTTTAAAAAAATTCTGTGCAGAGGGAAAGATAACTTAGAAATTGCCAAAAAGGAACTACTTGAAAAAAACACTTCCGAGCTTCTTTAATTTTCAAGGGGTTTTTCTTTCTACTAACATTAAGTTTCAGAAGTTGAAAATGTCAAAACAATAGAAAAAGACAAATCCAGTCCAAACTGTGGATAATCCTCCTCTCCCTGGCATCATGACACCTGTCAGTGCAAGATTCTCCTTTGCTAACACTCCTTGTCCTGTCCTGTTGTAAGTTACTGACTCACTCCTTTTTCTTATTCTCTCTCTCCCTTTTCTCTCTCTCTCCCCTGGCTCTCTCCTCTGGCTCTCCCTGATGAACAGTGAGCTGCAAGAAGCATTCCTGGGCTAGAAATTAACATATTAATGAAGAAAGAGCCTTGAAGAAGGGTTGAGAGATGGGGAGAAAACAGAGAGAAGAGGCAGGCAGAACAAAATAACAAAGGGAAGATATAATGAAGAAGGGACACAGAGCCAAAGCACAAAGGGAGGAAAAAAAATGCCTTTCTCGGGAACTTGTGCTACTTCAAACACTTCCATGGGAGGAAAAGATGAAAGAGAGGAAAGAAAGGGGGTAGGAAAAATGGGGTGGTTCTTCTGTTTTAAGCTAAGATCTAATATTTCTATAGAAAATAATCACCTATTGAGGGAAGGATAAGAAGATGGAAGATGGGAGTGATGGAAGGACACAGAGACGCACAAAGGGGGCATGACTGATAACAAGAGCAGTGGGCTCATCCCTGGCTCTTTGCAGAACACTGTGAGCATGGAATCATGGAAACACCAGTGCAATAGGCTTTGCCTATGGGCTATTGCCTCCCCTGCAACCTCCTGTTCTCTCCTTCCACAACGTAAACCTGCAAGCCTGCCCCAAAATTATGCTGAAAAAGAAGGATAAAATGTCAGCTAGCAAGGACAACTGTTGATCTGGCAAGCTCACAAGCGTCCCACTCTCAACCCTTCTTAGTGCTCTCTCAGGCAAACAGTGGGAAACCCATTAGGATCAGTGGGTTGAGGAGGTAGTAAAAATATTGTTAGTTCAAACATCTAAGTACTTGTTCCAGCCTCTCTGTTCCTCTATTTGACTATCCACCATTTACATCCTTCTTTAGAAGCACTGCAAAAGAACAGATTCTGAATAATGCAGAAGAATGCATTCTAAATTTTCTCTTGCACCCACTGGCCAGAACAAGCCAACCATTCCCATGCCTGCTGACAAGACAAAGGAAGGGGAAAAAAAGGATTCCTGGCCTGAAGAAGGGACGTAAGAAATAGCATTTTTACTGGTGAAATACATAGCAGACATTGCAAAACCAAGGCATAAGGACTGGATTAGGAAAACAAGCTTTTTGACATAGGTCTACATCAGTAAAGGTGTGAATTGTTACCAGACAGCTATTCTTGTAAAACAGACCTCTCTCAGTTTGTCCACATCTTTCACAGTCCCACCAGCATGTGCCACTACACAGAAACTTGTTCCACATGTCCCAGGTGGTACCAAGCCGGCTCCTCGACACCTCACCAGACTACTGCAACACTGAGAACACCCTCAATACCCTGAGTATTGGCTGAGGCCCATGGTCAGGCAGCCTCCTAGAGGTGCAGTAATTAAGGAAATAGCCACAGGCACAACAGTGTTTGTCTCCTTGACCAGCCCAACACCTCCTTTCTTCTATAATGGTGAGGGGAGTGGACCAAGGACTGTTTGTCACTCAGCCATCTCCAGATGAGACTCCTAGGTGCTACCACACAGCTTTCTTTGATGCTTAAAGAAACTTTCAGCATGAACCTCTGTCACAACTGTGACAAATTTACATGGCTGCTTTCCCTTGACTTCTCAGACAACAGGAGGAGGTTCAGGGATTTCCTGGCATAGGAGTTCCCACTGCTCAGCTTCACCAGAATGGCCACAGCATGCACACAACTGCCTGGTTTTGGGTATTACTGCTGCTCTGACCTGTGCCATCTGAAAAGGCAAGGCAAGCTCCAAACCACACAAAGGAATGAAAGTCAGTGTCACCCACAGCCCTCCCACTTGGAGAACCAGCTGCATGTCCTTCACAGCGAGTGCTCTAAAACCAAGCACAGTGATGCTTTATATTTCCCCAAGTGGTCCTCCATCTGCATCACATCCCCACACTCCCTTTCTGTCAGTGCCCTTCTCTGGGGACCTGTTTCCACACTGACAACTGATGGCCGTGACAAGTGTTTCTGGGCTGCTGCAGCTGAGCACCAAGAGGCAGAACCCCTTCTGCAGGCTTTGTGAGGATCCAGAAGAGGCTGACAAAAAGGGAGGAAACCAGCAGCAATGCAAACCAGCCTGATCTGCAATGCAAGTTGGTGGATGCCTCTCACCTGGGCAGCTCTCCTCTCCCCTGTGGCTAATCCTACCCCTGAATGCCTACATACCCTCTATACTGGCTTACACGGTGCTCCCAGTGCCATCCACTGTTGGGAGCGCCATGCTTTTCTCATTTGGCTCCCTCACTCTGCCAAACTTTCTTGTTAAGCAATTTCATGGAAGTATAACAAACTATTCCAAATCAATTTCACAGCATTGCTAAGCTTGTGCCTTCATCAATTCAAACTTGAGCCTTCCATGAAAAATTGCTTGGAGAAAAAAATACAAATCAGTAACATAAGTAAACTCATTCTAGACAGTCAAACTGGAGCCTTTTCCAGAACTATCATCTTTCCATAGCCACCAGAGAAACTGTGGCTTCATGCCACCTCCAAGGCACTTGTTGGAGTACCTCTCCTGTGAGGAAAGGCTGAGAGAATTGGGATTGTTCAATCTAGAAAAAAGAAGCCTTTGGGGTGACCTAATTCTGGCCTTCCAGTACCTGAAGGGAACTTACAGAAAAGATGAGGCAAGACTATTTACAAGAGCATGTACTGACAGGACAAGGGGGAATGAGTTCAGACTGAAATTGAGTAGGTTTAGATTATATATTAGGACAAAATTCTTTACTATGAAGGTGGTGAGGCACTGGAACAGGTTGCCCAGAGAAGCTGTGGATGCCTCACCCCTTGGGGGGTGTTCCAAGCCAGGTCGGATGGGACTCTAAACAATCTGGTCTAGTTGAAGATGTCCCCTCCCATGGCAGGGAGCTTGAAACTAGATGATCTTCAAGGTCCCCTTCCAACTCAAACCATTCTGTGATTCTGTGATTCATCTGACCTGTAGTCTCACATTTACAAAAAGCAAGACCTTCTGCATCTCAAAGCTACATTAAAACCAAAATAGATCTGCAAGTAAAGGCCCCCAGTATCTCAGCTACATGCGTGCAAGGAAAGGAAAAGGAAACTGAGACAAGGGCAGCAAAGCATGCAGAACTCTGAAATAATGGTTCTGCTGCACTTCCTGAATCTGGGCAAGTCAAATGCTGGAAAGCCCAATATCCCAGGCTACCCTGCAGAACAGCTTTTTGACATGAATACACACTGGGCATGTGGAAGAGCAGCTTCTAGATGTTCAGATTTATTCAGAGGCTGTAAGCATCGGTATTTTGCACCTCAAAGTCTTCACAGTCCCAGGGTGATGCTGAAGAGCATTTTGTCATGGCTTAAGTACCAGCACTTGTACGCTCTCACCATGCCGTACGTCACTACTCAGATGCAGAAGGACAACATCAGCATCTTTGTGAAGAAGGTAGAAAGCATTGCTTGCAGCAATCTGTTTGAGGTACCTCCTGTCACTCACAGGGCCTAATCTGTCAGTGACACATTATTTTAAGGGGGAAGAAAGCAATGAAAAGTATCCTTTTGGGAGGACCATCTGTTATATATGACATCTATTACCTATGTGGCTAAATCCTCTCAGAGCTTCATTGCAGTCAACCCTTTTGCTCTCCATCCAGTTCTGGTTATCACTTGTCTGTAACCAGTCTGTAGCCACAGCAGCCTTGCTGGGCACCTCCCTCTGCCCAGGGCTGCCTCCAGGGGAAATAAGCACATAATCAATGTAAAATCTAGATATATCAGCTCAAAACATGTCATTCTCTTGGGACAAAGGAGGTCACTGAAATTAGATATCATTTGCTCTTGAAGTCTGCACACTGGAAAAGCTGCTAACCTCCTCTGTGAAACCACTTCTGGAGCTGCTGGCTGCCTGCTTCACACAGGCATAAGAGAGGCACGTGTGGCACTGCCGCTAATATCTTGTGCTCATTAAACTCCCCCAATGTCTTGGCGAAAATCCACCTCTAGTAAATTCATTCTGCCAGCTGAAATTCCTCGTGCAGCTCCAGTGAGGTGCAGTATTCATCTCCACTTCATACTATATTCTGTTAAACAGTTGGTCTATTTCACCCCAGAGATGGCTGCATTTTTTTTGTTGAATTAAGCCATCCCCTTCTACTTTGTAAAGTGCTTTGGAACTGCAGATAAAAGATGCTACAGCCTGTCTTAAATAAATGTAAGATGCTGACACTGCTACTGGAGGTAGCCATCTTGCTGAAAAATGATTTCATTTGTGACACTAATAATAGAGGGAAGAACACTGGGCAAGACACTGAAAACTCATTTCCATCTCGTTTTAATACAGCTTCAAAAACCAAGGGAAAAAAGTCAGTATCGAGTCAGCATTTGTTAATTTTTAACCACTGCCAGGCTACAGAGGTTCACAGGTTTTCAGTCCATTGTGGCAGCTCTCTTCCACCATGACCACACCATCAAGATGGTGAACTCTTCATCTGATTATTTTCTGTCTCTCCAGATCCTTAACAAAGACCAACACTGAGTTCACCAAAGCTGTTTTCCCACCATTTCTCATGGTACATTACTGCAAAGGGGAGGCCCAATCACCTTACCATCTTTATTCAATCAAGACAGGGGTAGAGAGCTGTTTGGCATGATGTAACAACATCAGAAATCTCCCCACAGGGGAGGAAAAGAGCTTTCTTTGTATGAAGATGGCTGGAAGCATTCAGTCTGATTGATCATTTCAAGGGCAACTATGGTTAGATTTTAATATTCATTTTATATTAAGGTGCTTGCAGGCTTGAGTAGGGACATTTTTATTACCTAAATCAGGAGAGAACATGCTGCAGAAATGATAGAGCAGGGTGTACTGAACAAGCTGACAGGTCTCTGCTATTTCT
The DNA here is from genome assembly GCA_013398275.1 of Promerops cafer. Lineage (NCBI taxonomy): Eukaryota > Metazoa > Chordata > Aves > Passeriformes > Nectariniidae > Promerops > Promerops cafer. The sequence goes on along the minus strand of VZSE01007021.1, from coordinate 262,092 downwards.
ATTTTCTTTGTTATTATTTCACTCACATTCAAGCATTTTAAACACCACATTTCTAGATTATATTCCATTCAAATACTTCAAGAAATATAGCGCACGGTGAATGTACAATACAAAAAAAATACGCTAAGGTAACATACATAACCCTCAAATGTTTATATTCAATTCAAAATCACATTTTCTACCCTTAGCAAAGCAGGAATCCCTTGTCTAACACTGAAAACCAATTTCTGAAGTTTGAAGCAAAGCTAGCTTTGAGTTATTTGTCCACACCAAGAGAAACCCCACTGCTGGCTAATTACTTGAAAGCAGAATAAATTCATTCATTTCACACTCTCTTAACTCAAAATTAGATGAACAGGGATTTTTTTGCTCAGATTTCTCAAAAAATGTTCACATTTGGACTGTGAATGAAAATAAAATTTGCAAAGTAAAACAAAATGTACCTTAAAAATTATTGCTACTTGAAAATGGGCCAGTGGAGAGGTCTGTACACTGCAGAGGGAGATCTGGATTCTACACAGTAAACAGGTATTCAAAACCTGTTACCTGTGCAAACTCTGGTAGGGTCCCTTTCAGATAAGTATTCAGCTGCCCCACAGATATGCAGATCCACATTTTCACAAAAATGTGGATGCACGACTCGAGTAACCCTTAAAGCAATGATTTTGAGAGGAATTTCATCAGCAGCATCTAGTCAGGAGTGCTCTAAGCCTCAATTCAGAAAAGCCCTTAACCACGCACAATCTCTTGGACATAGATGGCAAAAGCCACTGAACAGCAGGTGCTTCTGCGGGGGAGCAGGCAGCTGTTTGACAGGGCTCAGCTCCATCACACAAGAGTGTAGGACAGAAAGGGGAAAAGAACACCCCATTGAAAGTTAAACCACAGGAACAGTGTTAACACTGCAGAACATAAAAAATTCTCATCCCAGACACACCAGGGTTAATACCTCCACTCTTTTCCAAGAAAGGTCACATGATTTATTCTTTTTCCCTTTTTTTAGTGGATTTCTGACGACACAATGGCTGTCGTGGTCGTGTCCCCCCCACACCCCCCACCTTCCAGAAGGGAGCACTAGGTGCAAGCAGCGCTGGTGTCTTGTCAAACCCAATTGTGAACCCAAATTGCATCAAACAGAAGAAAAAGCTGCTCCAGAGTTGCACAGGGAGCCATAGCAACGCGGCAGTTCCTATTTTTAAAAACTTGAAAGATAGTAAGAACATTAAGTCTGAGGGGAGGAGAGAGGGGGGAAAAAAAAAACTACGTTTCTATCAGAAAGGAAAAAAAAATGCACATGTTCCTGATAGGCACCAGTGATGAAATCACATATGGCCAGCCATCAGTGAGCAGGTGCACAAGCCAGAAAATATCCATTGCCCCATGAAGCCAGTTCTCGAAGGAAAAAGGGTATTTCTCAACTTCCCTCCACTGCTCTGCTAAAGAAGGTTTTGAAATCCCCTGAAGCACTTTCAAGCCCACAGCACCCTAAATGCATTTTGTGATCACAGCAGGATCAGCAACAGCACAGCTCATGCTAAACTAGAGCCCGAACTGGGTTTGTGGTCTCAAAGCTCCAGCACAGAGGGAGGATTTTGACTCACTTTCCATGAGGAGTAGAGAGAGTCTGAAGGCACACATTAAAACATATTGTCACCAGCAAGTGAAGTTGCCACGGTACTAGCACTAATTGGACTTGGCTGCAGAGCAGAAGATGTCTCAGAGGGCTGGAAGCAGAACACGGACATTTTCCCATCTGGAAACTGATGGTGCATACCAAAATTCATTCCCAGCTGGTGGATTTTGGAGGCGTCTATGAAAGGGTATGTCCTTTAATCAAAAGATAACGCTTGCCAAAAACCTGTCACTTCACTTGAACTATTAGCTCGGTTGGTTAGAGCACGGTGCTAGTATCAGCAAGGCTGCAGGTTCAATCCATGTACAGGCCATTCACTTAAGAGCTGGACTCGATGATCCTTATGGGTCCCTTCCAACTCAGAATATTTTGTGATTCTGTGATCCTATTTTAATTGCAAAGAGGCAGAAATACCCAACTGTCCACACAGAACAAGTACCTCCTCTCCCCCTCTGACAAAGCCCAGCTGTGCAGGACTAAAGCATCCTGTGGTGCCTGCTGAGGAAGAAACATTTGTGCTGTGCCATCATATATCCCACCGAGAAGGGATCTCCAATATCCTACCAGCATACAAGTTAGTTTGATGTTTGACCTTCCACTGTAGGACAGCTGTTCTTCCCACTGCCCAAGCTGGACTGCTTAAGAGCTGGGCAGAGCAACAAGGGCAGCCAGACACAGACTGCTCTTCTGCATCAGGCACCCTTACCAGCCCACCTGTATGGGGGAGGTTTGGATCAAGAGCAGGTTACAAACTGCCCTCAGCATTCCTCTCCAGTGACAGAAAAAATAGTCAGAGGAAGACAACACTTCCTCCAAGAGGTGGTGGCACACCTCCTGACCAGGCAACATGAATAATCAGTAGCCCCAAGCCAACAAATCCACCACCCTTCCCCAGCACTGCACCACTGCAATGCACACAAGGCAAATGAAATGCAATAGGAGATGCAAGACAGGGACAGAAAAATGTGATGGCAGTACGCACAGAGAGTGAGATGACATACAACAAGGGATGCAGGGAGGCAGAGAGACCCCGACAGAGGCAGGAGGTACGGGCCAGCCCCAGCCTCCAGCTGCTGCTGGAGCAGTGACAGGAACAAGCAGATTTCAGCAGCAGGGATGTCTAATCTGTCAGCAGCGCTCATGCCACGTGCTGCCACTCTGCACCAGCCTGACGGCAGCGGGACACACCAACCAGTGGGAACATAATGAGCTGCTAACTAGACATGGGCCTAAAGGCTCCAAAAGGTCAAAAGTTACATGCTCCCTCACCCTCCAAGTTTCTGAAAAGGGCAGTTTCTGCATCCTTGGGAACATGCCACATATACCTTCTCTCACCACCTCCCCAGCATTAGGAAGCAAGTCCCAGTACTGTGCCTCCCACAAGTGGAGCACCACAGGATTCAAGGGCTGGAGCAGAGCTTCCCAGCCAGCAGCCAAGCAGATAGATGTAGCCCTGCCAAACTGAGCAAGACAGGGCTCCTGTCTCTTAGTACAAGGGTCACTTGACAAACCTGTGAATGGAGAAAGAGCAGTGCAAATGGTCCATTGTCCATTCCTGCCCTCAACTCCCCTACTGCGTTGTGTGAAGGTGTGTGACTCACTCAACTAGGACAACACAGAGTGGCTCCATGGCAATACCTGCAAATGACGTATGACGTCCCCTGTGTCTGCCATGGAAGGCGATGGCTGCCATTATTAGAGAGGAGAGGGCAGGAGGGTGGGTTGAGAGAGACCAGAGAAACAAGGAAAGGTGTTGCCTGAGCACTCTCCTTGGCACTGATGTGGGGAAAACAGGTCCAGGGTGCTATGGGTATGGTGCTGCTCACAGGTATCAGGGTGACACAATACCCTGAAAGGGCACTGCACTTTTTTAGGGATACGTACAGCCCATATGATCTTGAGTTTCCAGGGAAGCAATTTTTTTGTACAACCCAATTGCAAGAACTTTCTCTGCTCACTGACTATGCCCCAGCAATTCCTGGTTTCTATTAGGGAAATGCAGTCATGTGAGAACAGAGCTTGCCCTGGTTGTTCCAGGAAAAACAGTTTCCAAGCACTCATCAAAGGTTCTTCTGCATTTCTTACCTGTTTGGCAAGGTAAAACTACGGGTGAATGTTACTTCCCACAGAGTGGAAGTGTCATGTCCAAACAATGCACTGAGCAAGCTTGCCAGCTGTATTCCTATTTGAAGAATCTGAGGTACAGAATTGAACCTAACTTTGTTTCCCTCTAAAAGTATTTCTTTGCAAAGGTGGTACAATTCCACATTTGTATTTTAATTCCAAAGCAAATGCTCCACTGCACTTTTTATTAAAATGAAATCTGCTGTGTGCAGCCTGGTGTTAAATGAGCGACTATTAAAGCCAATCAGTGGAGAACTCATTAGAAACCCTACCACAACAAACTAGTAGTTATGGCCTAGCATTCACAAGCAGCCATGACAACAAGGAGAAAGAACCCAGGTCTCATTGAAGGCTACAATAAAACCACAGCTTATGTAGCCCAAAGACTGTGAATATCCATACAAAACAGCTGAGCTTCCATTCCTCAAATATGTGCCAGAAATTATATTCTTTTCTCATGACTCATCTCTGAATTCCACTCCTAAGAATACTCCTGTCATTTAGTTATTTCTTCCCATTTCTAAAATGTAATGAGAAGCACCAATCCAGAGCTCAAGGAAATCTGTCCCATCAATTAAAATAACGAAATAAGCAGAAGGCTGCCTATAAACACATCCACCTCTGCCCACTCACTCCTCAGCAGCCATGGTGAAGGGAAGAAAGATAAGCTTTGCAGGATGCCTGGAAGCCTAGCAACTCTCCTAGGAAGAGCCAAGAGGTAAGAACTCCCCATGTGAGTATTTCCTTCCCAACCTTTGGGATCTTCTCACCCAGTAGAGAAGAGCAGAGCACACAGTGGTTTTGCTGGGTGCCCAGAAGACCAGATATTGGGATAACTATAAACTTGGTAGGCTGAAATATTCAGATCAGATTTTTTTCTGGGACAATGAAGGAATAAATGAATAGGTAATTATTACAAACAGAACAAAGAATTAAAGACTGTAATTGAACTGGGAAACAGCATTTGGATATTTGGACTCCAAATTACCACCTAAGCCTATTATCAACATAAATTGAGATAAATCCCTCACTAGAGGAAAAATTCCTCAAAAATCATTCAAAAAGATAACTAACAAACCTTGTAGAACAAAACTCTCTCAAAGTATCATGTTACTACTCTTTAGTGGAGTTATCTCACCAGCAGGTTTACTTATTGGACAAAATCCAAAATGTTCAACGGTCGTGATCATACTCCTGCAGTTCCAGTCTAACACAAAAGAGAACCAGTTTCAAAACAGACAGAAACAGTTGCTATGCGACCATTAGTGATACAAGAAGATGCAGACCAAACACCTACATTGTCAAGAAATGGCATTTAGATAACAGTCTGTCTTGTTTCTTTTTGTGCTTGCAGCCATACTTCAAATAAAACTTTGTTTGCGCAAGTTCTTGCAAAAAAATGAACAAGTGTCAGTGTAAAAAGGAGGAAAGATACAGAGAATCTGAACAACATTCAGTTCATTTTCTCCTTACTCCATTATATACCCAGACCAACCACTGACACCATGTTGAGCAAGACCATTTGATTTTAGCTGCATTCAGAACAACTGCACTTTTAGAAAGACGAGGAGAAAAAGTAAGAAATGGTCAGAGTTCAAAGGAATATCTTGGGAAATTACTAATTCACAGTGAGTGTATAGTGTGCCCCAGCTGAACTAAATTACACATTTTTTTAGTTGGATGTGTCACTCTCCAAAGAATAAAATGGAAAAATTCCTTTATTGTATTGTCTCCCCAGCTATGGATTTGAAGTAAATTGGACCACTATGGATTAGCTTCAAGAGTTTCTGAAACAGTAGCTACATGGTGATGCTTTATCTGAGGTCACATACACATACACTTTGTCTCCCCAGACATCAAGCCCACGTACATGCATTTCTCTACTCTGTGTAGGCATGTGGAGGGGGGAATGTAAGTTGCAGATGGCTGAATATAGTACTGCTGGCTCCACAGCAAGGCTAAAATCAGCTTTCCAGAACCTGTAGTCCAGTCCAAAATGAGCCAAACCACGTTCCAGGCATGCAGGTATTCCTGCTACCTGGTGTGCAAAGTGCACAAGTACTGTGGGATCCTAATAGGTGGAAGGGGTTAGGGAAAGTAGGAAGCAGACAGGTCTTCAGAATCTGTAATATCCCAGATAGACAAAGCATATCATGAGAGGTTTAAAGCTTAGCACATAGTAAATTCCAGCAAATTCAGTGGAACTTGAAGGTATGAACACAGATTACAGCTATTAATCTCTGTGGGTTTTGGCTCAGTGAGGTGAACTCACATCTTCATGATTACCTCCTTCCACATCTTGTGCTTCTCCTCTGCCTCTCCTCCTCCACAGACTTCAGGCATGAGGCTGAGCTTGAAGCCATCCAATTTCTATTGAACCCTTGGATTTGTAAAAGCAATGGCTTATTTCAGACACCACTAGCTTTTAAGCTTCACAAGGTGCCTGAAAGTAATTTGACTTAAATAAAAAACTAAGCACCCAACCCACTGAAGTCAAACTTTTAACCATCTCACTTGGAAATACAGAGAGGGTGGAAACATGGACGGGTCGGGGGGAAAGGAGGCAAGGTCAGAACCCCCTCGCAGGCCAGCACCATGTGAGGCAAAGCGAATATTTGCACTGTGCTCACAAGTAACCACAAAAGTATAATTGTTTCTGAGTTAGCTCAGGTGCCTGCAGTAATCTTCACAGTGGCAGAACAGAGCTTGGCACCAACTAATTTGACTGTGCTTCTCAGCCAGACTGATGTCAGCACCCAAACTAAGCTGGGTATATCTACACGCATTGGCACCCATTCCTGTGAATGCTGTACCCAAAGCAGAGAAGGGAGCAGAAACAGCATGATTTGGGCCACGAAGGTGAAAAGAAAGCAAGGATCTTCACAAGTGACAAGAACTGCTTTCATGTGGGGTACCCAGGCTTCAGTACACAACAGTGCTGGCATATCTACACTCAAGAGTCTCTGAGCTGGCGACTTCTAAACAAAGTAAAAAAGGTGCTATGCAGAGAGATTACATTGGGTCCTTTAAGCAGCACAGCTATATGGGTGTGATGTTATGCATAGGCTAGCAGAGTGTCAACAGAACTCATTAGCAGAAGGTCTCTGTAGAACGCTGCATCACATAGCAGGGAACGTTTTGTTTTCTAGATAACTGCTGAAAAGACACAATAGACCTTCCCCCAGAATCCCTCTTCATTTGGAAAGGTAGAACAAAAGCCTGCCTTGATGTTACCTCTCATTACTTTGTATACACTAAATATATTTTCCCTGCTTAATTATTTCAGTGATGACTCAAAAGAGCAGCAGAAAAAACCCTTACTCCTAAGCCTAGCTGGGAAGGAAAGAGATAAAAGCTTTCGGCACCTGTGGTAGTTTCAAGGCCTGCACAGAGAGAAAAAAAGAGCATTGGGAGGAGGAAGTAAAAGCAAAAAGACCTTGTAATACGCTAATGGATCATAGAGACAAAGAACAAATAGCAATATGGGTAATATATTGGGCCAAAGAATAAAGCTCTCTTACAGTCCCCAACGTTCAGGCAAAGCAAAAATCTGCTTCCTTGTCCCTTTGTCCCTCTATCTGCCTGGTAAAGTTGACAGTGAGGGGTCACAGCACGCAGAGCAATCCATCACATTTGCACTGCTCAGTGATTCAACATGACAAATGAGCAAAGACACTGAGCTCTGTGTGGCCTGATGGCTACCGCCTGGATTCTCCTTTTCTCACCACAAAGGATCTAACATGTCCAAGGATTTTATTCGTAAAACATTGGACAATGACAGCTGAGCAGGTCAGGGGGCATCTGGATTCCATGTCTAATTATCTGGGTTGCTTTGCTACACACTAAAATGCCATCTGGGACAAAAAGGAACATTTAGTAATCAGAGTGCTGTTCTAGAGGTTGTTCCACCACAAGCTTCCTCTATGCCCTTAAACAGATGTCTTAGCACTGTTTCTTAGGAAAATTTGAATTTGGATAAAAAGAAGATGTTTATTCAAACAGGTTTTCCATATGTTTAACTATCTTTTTCAATTTGGAAAAACTTGCTGTTCTAATTGAGGTACTAGGCTTTCTGCATAAGGTACACAAGAGAGAACGGTACCCAAAACACCCAGCAGACAACAGCCAGTGAAGTGCTAAAGAGCAGGGTGACAGCACAAGCCCTCCTCTGAGGTAAACCAGATTCTTAAGACATCCAAGGTCTTTAAAGGCTTCGAGTATGAAGCAGGATCTGAGCAGAGTTGATGGCTCTAACTCTTTTTGCAGCTCTAGTTCTCCACATGTCTTTGCAAGTCCTTCTATCCTGTAATTCAGGGCTAATGAACAGCAGAAGGACACTTGGTGTTCAGACAACAGTTGCCATGAAACTATTCCAAGTAGGTTACACAACCATCACCTATAAGGGACACCTGTTCACATCGTCCTAGTGCCTGGAACAGAAGCTGGTGCCTTCTAGGCTTCAACAGAAACATTCCCATTGTTTGCAGCAGGAACCCACATGACAGCTGCAGACCCAGTCATGCAAAGACCCCCCCCAAGAAGTTCAGTGCCGTTATGAAAGCAAAAATTTATGCATTGAGGGGCACAATCAAACTGCTGCACTGTGCCTTCATTATTCCTTTTTCCTCATGCTGGCTTGCCCTCTGTGTTGTATGAAGGCTTTCTAAGGGGGTGACAACACTGGCACTCATGATGCACAGCAACGTGGGTCCCACCCTCAGCTCACCTCCCCTTGCCCAGGTTCTGGCCAACACCATCTGCTGCCCCAAAGCAGCACATGCCTAGCAGAAATATTCTGGTATCAGAGGTCGTCTTGGACCACCCTTTTGTACGGCTGGCCTGGCTCTTTCCCTTACCTGTTGAGCATGTTGGACTGGTAAATCCTTTTCTCCTGGGTGTTGTAACAGCTGCTCTTGGGCTCAGGGATGAAGCTGTGTTCAGACAGCATATCAGAAGCAGCCGTGGTGATTATGGCTATTCCATCCCTTACTCTGGCAGGAAGACCGTAGTCCCATTCATCATATGAGACAGAGATGAGCCCGGTGGGGAACTCAGATGGCACTGTGTCTGTATCCCCTGCCACCAGGCTGGGCACGATCCACGTGTAACCATAGCCTGTCAGACCCACTGAGTTGGCCACCTCAAAAATGTAGGTGGCCTCTTCCTTTGTGCAGTAGAGGAGGATAACAGGGCTTTGGAGCTTCTTGAGCTGGTTCTGGATCTTTGAGTCCCCATCGTCCAGGGACATGTCCAACAGAAGGACCTCCTCCAGTTCCCAACCCACAAAGCTGTGCTCAATGGTACTGCGGATCTTGTTCACAAAGTCCTGGTAACCAGGGAAGTAAGTAGTGACAATGGAGAAGATGTACCAGTCGTATTCTTCCATGATGTTGAGCATGACAGAAGCTTGCTGTTCTATTGATGGGCCAAACTGGAAGAACATGGATGACTCATCCTAGAATAGGAAGTCAAAGAGAGGAAGAGAGAAAAAAAAAGAAAACAAGAATAGGTCAAAGGAAATAAACAGCATTCCTAGTCAATCCATTGAGCATAAAGGGGTAGGCACACAGTCAGAATCTTACTTCATATCTTGGCCAGAGCTTAAAGATTTTTAGCTTTTTAAAATTTAAGTGAAGCAAGTGAGAAGGAAGTAAAATCTTTTTTATGACCAGCTGTCCTTACTTTATTTTTAAAGGCAGGTTGCCAAAATTACTTAAAGGTTTCAACTGTTAGGCCTGATTCTAACAGACAGAGAACAAGTGGTACACAAGTGAGGACAGAAAAACAGAATATGTACAAAATATTTCCATGAAATTAAGAGCTTTAATCACAGGATTATCATAACTTTATATGTAGCATAAGCAGGATACACAGCAGTTTTGATACTGATTTTGGGACAGTCATTCTGGTTTGAGTACCCAGACCAAAGTACAAATAGAGTAGGCAAAAATCAGTGGATACAAATAGCTCTGACAATCCCCACTGCTAACTCCTCTCAAAGCAAGCCACAGCACAGAGCTCTGTTCAGTTCTTCTCAGTACAACAGTGAAGGCTCAGTCTCAGAATAACATAAAATACATTAAAACACAGATTTCTAAACTATGATGAGGTTTGTTGGCACCATCTTTTAGAGAAATGTCAGCTCAGTATTTCTCTTGGTATTATTCTCATATCCTTCTACCATACTAAGTTCATCTTTGCAAAAATCAGAACTTGTACCACTTTACAATCTCAAAGACTCCAAGAGAGTTTTATACACATCTCAGCTCTCCAATGGCATAGTGTAAATCTTTTTTGTCCTGGGATTTCACCAGATACCAGGCTTCCAATTTATGACAGATCCAGAAAAATGCAAATCCCCACTTTTGCCCAATTCATGAAGGAAAGGAATGGAAAAAAGTATTTGCCAATATGCTCTCTTAGGGATTTATCGTCTATCTTTTAAAATCAATTGGAAACTCTTGCTGACTTCTGTAGAGTAGGATTAGATCATTAAAAAAAAACCCAACCATAAATTAAAAAAAAAACCAACCTATATAATTAAATTATATCTCTCTGTGTAGAGATTCGCATTATAATAAGAAAGTTCTCCAAATCCAAACACCGCTTTAAGGAATGAGAACAGCCCCACCTGCTTTTAATAAGCCTGGAAAACTGGACCAGAGATACAAAAGGACGTACTCAGGAGTTTGAGACCTGGGAAAACTCATTGTGCCTCAAGACATTACCTCAAGATAGTCACATTTAGAACAGCTCTCTACCAAATTAAGTCTCCTACAGCCTGGCAGGTAAAGCTGTTTTTCAACAGGGATGTAGTTAATCAATCATCCATTCATCCTTTAGTCATGGTTTTGATTACCTATAGCCATTTCCTATATTGACAAAATATTCTATAGCTCAGCAACTCCAGAAAAAAGCAAAAATAAAGGCCTGATCCCATACCCCGCCTTAAGCTGCTTGTTTCTCTTTCCTGAGCTCCCTATGGGTCACATCCTATAGGAAAGAGTCCTTGCTCCGAGATCCCCATGCCTGTCTTATGAGATTTGATGATTAAACTCTGTTCACTTCCTCCACAGAGCTCACCACCCACATGTGAAAGTTCTCTTAGGGCTGCTCTTTGCTTAGTGGAAAAATATATGTATGCAAAAAGAAAAAGGAAAAGACAACAACAACAAACTGAAGACAGGTTAAAAAAAAAAGCCAAAAACAGGAGCAGCAACTGGAACTGCTCAATACATGGAAAACATCTCATATTTTTTATCACTGGAATTCACCCCCTTCTCTCCAAACTGTGCTCAGAAAAATAACCTACTTCTTTTAATAAAGAACCTACTCATCTAATACTTTATGTCTTTGAAGCTTATGTAGAAAATTAGAAAAGACAGAGGAAAAAAATCAAGCTATTGACACAGCATGTGCCAGAATTTGAAAAAATCCTGAACAAGCATCTCCAACACCCTTCATTGCACAGTGCCTTTGAAAGCCACTTGTAGCAAACTGAATGCTAGAGTGCGAAGACTCAGCCTTACTGCAACATGAAAAGGCAAGACAGCTACACCGATGACTAGTATTTATTTTTATATTAAGTTCAACAAGAGCCTTTCTACACTTATGCATAAGAGCCTCTGAATTGACTGCAATTTTTCACCATTTCTAGCAGAGAGTCCAGGATCTGAAGGGCCTGGTTATTGAATTACAAGAACATTTGACACACAGCGTCTGGAAGTCTTGTCTGGTTGCTTCCCCAGTGACAAACAGGGGACACTAGATGGTAAATCCACTGCTACTTTGAGGCTACATACACACTCTCTCAGAGTTAGTAGGCATGACAGCAAGGTGCAGGAGGTAACGCCCTCCCAGTGATTTAAACAGGGTCAGGCTAAAATGCCTGCTGACAGTTGGTTCCACAGGAGTGCACCGCCTAACTGCCCAAGGGAATTCAGCCCCAAAAAACTCAGGGAGAAAATTCAGAGCTTCCCACTAACAAGAGTGTATCAGAACACCAAAAATCAATACACCAGATAGATAGCTTTATTGCAACCCAGCGAAACAATTCCACTCCACTGAGAAATGGAAGCACCCCACTTTAAATCAAACAGCACAGGCCACTTGGCTGTGCACGCAATAATTGCTCTTGAGCAACTGTTGGCATTTCTATTACAGAAGCAGCAAGAAAAGGCAACTTATATTCAGAATGAGAGCATTAAGGCGGTGCAAGCCAGTCCAGATTTTGGGTTGCCAGGATGTCTCTTGGCACTTAATCACCCCAATAGTTGGGCTAGCCAAATGTTCTTCATTCCTAACCAACTCAGCACTCAGAGAGGGGTGAAGAAGGAAGGACAGACAATAGTAGAGAAGAAAGTGTCCCTCACAATAAATCAGGAGAAATGCTGATAGAGTTGGATAGAAATCTCAGTCACTGCCTTTTTGGGGGGGTGACAAAAAGCAAACTAAGAAAAATGTCCAAAAGCCACAATTTTCTTCCCAACCTTGTTTTTGGGCATGCCTAATGAAAAGTCAAGGAAAAAGAGAAGGAGCTGAACTGATACAGAACAGTGGGACTATCAGAGCAGGAATTTGACCTCACTGTAATGTTACAGTGAAAGTTTTTAAATTAGGAGATAGATCTAAGATGGTTTTACCATTTTTACACACATATACCCTATAGAATCATTATTGCTTTATTACAGTCTAAAACCAAAAAGGAGTATTTTATCCTTCCAGACGTTACAGGTTTTTACAGAACATTATAAGTTCCTATTTTTCTCCTGAAGAAATTTCACACTTCACACCTTCCTTTTTTACCTTGAAACAGCCAAAACATGGTTCAGCATGCCACTGGGAGACAGATTTAAATTTGGGATAGGGATAGGTCAAGTTTTAATCCGAAGTCCCTTACACTGCTCATCATCCAGGTGAAATACAATCCCCTGGCTACAGGAAAAAAGCTTGTCTTTCTCCTGCAGCCCTTTCACCTGCAAGCTCAGGCTTTCCATTGCTACCTGCTGCAAGAGACAGCAGGATGCTGCAGGGTGTCCCTCACACATCCTGAAAGAGCAGAGGCTCCATGACAGGATCTCAAAGCTTCCAAGGATCCCAGCACTCCCCCACTATCACCCTACAAGGTCAGGGATCCGTAGTTTGCAGAGCTGAGCTGGAGGTGGAGCTGATCAATTGACACAGTACCACTCCCCAGTTGACAGATGGCTTCCCACAGAAAATCTGCTCAGAGTTTACCAATGCTGGGACAAGTATTGCCTCCTCCTCCTGCACGTTTAACCCTTCAAATAAGAAGGCTGGATTGCACATGGTGAAGGTACAAGCACACTTACCATGAAGCCTCCTCTTGGAGACTGGTGGGTAGTGAGCTCCTAGGTGGATGGAAGAGGGTTTGCAGAGGTAGGACAAGGTTTAGAGAACAACCAAGTGCTATCACCAACACTTCTAAGTTCTTCAGACTTGCAGACAGGCCAGGTCTGACCCACACCTCACTGAAGATGTGAGCCCTTGGCAAGGCTACAGGTGACTCTCCCAGGAGCCCTCCTCCAGCTGCACCATTTGAAACCAATCACTGCCATTTAACGAGCCATTTACCTCAGATGTGGCAGGAGAGGTCCCCAGGCAGCTTTTCTCACAAGTTCCTTCCTAACAGGCACTCTAGATTCCCCAGGCAAGCAAATACAATTACTGCCTTACAAACAGCATCTTACAGTCCAGAGCAAAACTGCTCCTCAGCATGGGGCAGACTGGGGAACATCCACAAAGCAGGGTAACGCAAGATCCCCAGAAACAGTTTCAGTGGTCCATTCATGCTGAGGAACTGGCCAGCCTCCCATTGAGCCATGGTATTGACTGCTATTGGTGAGTGAGGAGATCAGCATGCTGTGCTTCCTCTGTGCAGCCTGCCTGAATGTAATCTGGTTCTGTGTTCCATGCTCTGGTGGCTGGCCCATGAACACATTTTTGCTAGGAGTGGCAAGCTCCTTTAGCTTCAGTCAAAGTGCCAGACCCCACAAAGGCAAGGTGTGTCAAGTTATGCACAAGGAATTTGACTACGGAGCAAGTCCAGAGCACTTGTTTGCTTCCAGGATTTTGAGAAATATAACGTGTCTTTGAAAAATGCCCTACTCTGCCATCTCCACACATGTGCAGGACAAATACAATCTGTGCTGCTAGGCTAGTAGCCCCTTTTTATTAGGCTTTTGGGAACATCTGTATATTTAACCCCATTTGCTGCTTCATTAGGCTTCCAGTGGAGCCATAATTTAACAACTGGGGTCTGCCCTTCCTTTCCAGCTCACAGAGGAGATCCTATCAGATCCTAATGACTCAGGCCACTATCACTTTCCAAAGACCTCTTCTCATTTTCCTGATTTAGAAGAAAAGCTGTTTGTGTGTCTTTAGTACAGTCTTGATTTGCAAAATTACTCTATGACCAACAGCCAAATCACACAGGCTGCCTCTTGTTTAGATTTCAGTCCTGTCTACCACACAGTTTGGGGGGGGCAAAAAGGAGTGAGCAAGCACCAAATAACTTCTGGGAAAACACAGGCTTTCATTTCCCTACCTATGTATTTCTCTTCCTCAAAACTGAGACACCACTGTGTACCTATTTGTCACAGTCCTGGTGGGATACTTGATTCACTGGGAGTTTTACTGCTCATGATGGAAAATGCCACAACAGTTCAACGTCTTATAATTAAGTTTCCTATATGCCTGAGTCCCGTTTGTTATAACAAATCTGACAGGAAATCAGGGTCTTTGTTGCTTAAGTGTTCATTTACTTCTGTTTATCTTACCACAAATCCATTACTGCCTCAGGCTAGCCTACAGTTAGAATCCTCTGTCTGTTTGGTTTTTTCTCTCCAAATTTAATTTTTTTATTTAGTTTTCAACAACTCAATACAATAAAACTCTGGCTTTTATATTACATGTTGTATCATACTGTGTGAGTCCTTTCTTGAATGCTCGCAGCAGGGACTATGAGAACATGGTGACACTACAGACCTAATATTATGTCCTCCTGGTGGAACTGGCATCTGAAACAGAACCTCTGCATCTCACACACATATACACACTCACACTTCCACAAATACATTCACAGCAAAACCTACTCAATGTAAAGTTGGAGCACGTTGGATTGTGTCATTTCCTAATGACTCTGCCTAGCTTATACTATTTAATAGGATTTCAAAACTTTCCTGTTTTACTGAAATAGGTTCCCTGCGTTACTAATGATTTTGACTTGCACAGCAGATGACCTCCTGCAATCCTTTCCCCATGCTCTGATTCACTGATGAATGGATCGTTCTTAGTGAAAATCCTCCCAGCTGCCCTGGGAACGTGCTATCAGTGGGAAGTTAAATTTGTTAGATGAACAAATGTGGTTTATATAACCATATCATTTATCAGTTCCCTCCCTTCTTCTTGCAATAATTACTGAACACACTAGACTTATTTCACAGAAGGATACGTAGCTCAGAGTTGATGGTTACAGAAATTGGTGGATGAGTGATAGCAAGAGACCCAGTCCAATGTCGCCACTGATAGAAAGACAGACAGAATACACTGTGATAAATTAATTAGGAGAATGGTTGTTGACTCTCTAGGTCTTGTCTGGAAGCTACAATTCCTGGTGGCTACTAATTGCAATGAAGAATCTAGAATTGTTAGCACAGTTCAAGTGTTACCCTAGTAAATAACAAATATACCAAATTCACATGTATAATGACATTACCTACAGATAAAAGTTTCATCATATACATAGATCCCAGTCATGGATTGGACTTTAATCTCTCTGTAGCAGTGGAAACAGATCTGCTGCAGAGCCCTAACCCAGGGGCAACAGTCCAAGTGCTCCAGCACCAAGGAGTTCCTGAGAGCTGCAACAAAAAGGTCTCCAATTAAAGATGACTCAAGGGCTGAAAACAGCTAAGTGATTTCCACTTTCTACTTAAGGATCTGCAGAAATAATTTGTTCAAAAGACTTTGCAACAGAGGAAACACATGATAACCTAGATTCTGTAATCTTGATCTTGGTGTTGTTCCACTCTATACCACATGCATTAATATAAAAGATGGAAGAGTCAAATATACCAGGGCCATTGTCTGACATATACAATTCAGAGGAATTCAGTTGTTTGGCTAAAGAGAGGGTGTAAAATTTGTGAATTTTATAAACAATGACTGGTAAAAGCAGGCTAAGATACAGTAGTATGTTGTACCAGCTTCTTAGAGCATCATACATGGATGCCAGCATTTTTCCACAGAGGAGAAACAGCCGTTAGCAAGCTGCCAGGATAAACGGTTTTCCCACCAGGATTGTTACATTTCCATTTTCACCTCTGTAGGTGTGTATTTCCTTGTTTGATGAAAGTACGTGGACAGATTAGACCACTGGCCACGCTGAGCAGATTCCACCCACTGGGTGACGTTATACCATGCAGGCAATTCAGACAGCCCAGGACCAGCTTCCCTGTCCCAACTCAGAGAAGCCCACTAGGCTGGCTTAGTATCTTGACATTGCCAGCCCAAAACAAATGAAAGTCAGACTGCCCCATTACTCATCCATTTGATTACATCATGGTGTTTGCCTGGCTCTTCTTTTCTGGCTGTCTTACCCTCCAGACTAAGGACTGAATTTTGACTGTAAGCTGAATGGGATGTCATTGGTATAGCCTTATTAATCAATAGCAGCCATAAAACTATCCAGCACTTTAAAAAAAGTCCAGTCACAGTATTTGGCAAGATGTCATTGAATAAATTTCTCAAATCAAGTATCCTGGGTGAAATACTATTTCTTTTTATCGTTTCTAAATTAACTGCTCTCCCATTTCATCAAGTATACCTTTGGTCTCTTATTATGAGCAAATCTTCACATGAGCTGAACCTCCAAAGGTTCACAGAGTCAATTTACATAAGTCCTGGAAGTTCAGCATTGCATCCAATGCTCCCTGAGCCTCTCAGGAGCTTAAGATCTCTTCTTACTAAGGTCCAGCTGTGGACAGGTCAAAGTGTGTCTGTTAAGTGCCTCTATTCCTCTTCTCTCATAAAGTAGTGAAATCCCCTTTCTCTCAAACTCTGCCTTGCTTATTTAATCATTAACCTTCTGCAGGCTAAGCTGTTAGTTGTTTTCTCTGTCCTAACAGATTGCACCTGCAGTCCCGATGATGCCAAGGTCTAGTCAGCCTTTATGGGCAGACTGAAGGCATTGGCTGTGCCTATGCTCTAAGGTGGACAGACTACTGCTGAAGTAAGGCAGTCAGTTTAAAGTAATATTGTGCCAGGATTTAATCTTTTCTCATAGGCTGGTATTATTAACCAGTCTAGATAATTTTTAACACATTGATATAACTTTCCTACTCTTTGGATCAGAGTTGGCTTGCCTTAGAATACAAATGAGCGAGCAGCTGCAAAGTCTGTGTAGATGTGCCCTCTGCTTTCCTTAAGGCAAGAAGCAATAAAAGGTTTCAGGCTCATCCATCCTGGACAGCAGTAAATGGGCAATTCTGTTACTCGAAGGAAAAACAAAACACTCACTTACAACAGGAGAGCTCTCTAGCAAGTGGACAAAACCAAGAGCTGAGGTCTGACTAGATTGCACAGACTCCAGATTTCCCATTACCTCATACCTGGCTGCCTCTTCTCTAGGAGAGTTATAATTGATATTGTGAGTATATCCCAAAGGAAAAATAAATTTAAACATTAAAAAAAAAAAAAAAAGGAAAAAAACACACAGTTGCATGNAAAAAAAAAAAAAAGGAAAAAAAAGGAAAAGAAAAAAAAAGAAAATAAAATAAGAGAGCGGTAGAAACCGGTCCTGCCCCACCGCCCTGGTCCCAGCTCGGCAGCGAAGTTTCCTTGGCAACAGCGCACACGAAATGCCGCTGCGGCCGCAAGCTCCCGACCGCCGGCATCCCGCCGGGAGGCACCGCACCGCGCCCGCCAGCGCTGTGGCCGGCCCGGGGGGCACGGCACGGCACGGGGGCCCGGCACGGCACGGCACGGCACGTTGGAGTAGGAGCTGCGAAGACTGGGGCTGGGCGTCACTACCCAAATCACAGAGCGGGGCTCATCCCCCGACAGGCTGCTGGGGCTGCAGAGATGCTCGGGAAGGGGAGAGGGACTGAGGGACCACTCGGAAAGAAGGGAGCCCACCTTTTCTCCTCCTGAGCCTGGGAGTAAGCATTCAGCCATTTCATACTCACAGCTTTCTGAGACAGTGAGTAACCACAATTCCCTCCACCCCACCCTCCAGATCAGATTCCATCACTTTGGAAAGGAGGTGCTGCTTGCTCAGGGTACAATTCCTTCTTGCCTTGAGCTCTGCCAAGCCTGACTCAGCTCACTTCAACCTGTGTTTNAAAAGAAAAAAAAAGAAAATAAAATAAGAGAGCGGTAGAAACCGGTCCTGCCCCACCGCCCTGGTCCCAGCTCGGCAGCGAAGTTTCCTTGGCAACAGCGCACACGAAATGCCGCTGCGGCCGCAAGCTCCCGACCGCCGGCATCCCGCCGGGAGGCACCGCACCGCGCCCGCCAGCGCTGTGGCCGGCCCGGGGGGCACGGCACGGCACGGGGGCCCGGCACGGCACGGCACGGCACGTTGGAGTAGGAGCTGCGAAGACTGGGGCTGGGCGTCACTACCCAAATCACAGAGCGGGGCTCATCCCCCGACAGGCTGCTGGGGCTGCAGAGATGCTCGGGAAGGGGAGAGGGACTGAGGGACCACTCGGAAAGAAGGGAGCCCACCTTTTCTCCTCCTGAGCCTGGGAGTAAGCATTCAGCCATTTCATACTCACAGCTTTCTGAGACAGTGAGTAACCACAATTCCCTCCACCCCACCCTCTAGATCAGATTCCATCACTTTGGAAAGGAGGTGCTGCTTGCTCAGGGTACAATTCCTTCTTGCCTTGAGCTCTGCCAAGCCTGACTCAGCTCACTTCAACCTGTGTTTTACAGCAAGGCCTGGGACAGGAGCAATCAATGTTCTGCATACCAGGCAAGAAGACAGCTCTGTGTGGTTTTAAGAGGGATTTTACCCCCTGCCTTATACTTTTAGAACAGGATGAAATAATCTGGCATAAAATGAAGAAACAGTACCCTGGTCCATTTTTGTTAGGACATGCTGCTGGCAAGCAGCTGTCTCATTAGCACAGAATGTGTATGTCTGCACCAGGCAACAGGAGGCATAGAAACCATGCACTGGCCCTAAGGCATCTGTTCATCAGCACTGTGTGGAAGCTCCAGCTCGTGTCCAGTAGAGTTGCCAAATCAGGAAAGCTAACTAGTTCAAATCCCAGCCTGCACCATCCTGGTGACCCTTATTCTGATATTAGATCTAGCTGGGGACTCTCCAAGTCTGAGGAGAAGATGGATTCCTGACCCATTGGACCGGGCCTCTGGATTAAGTCCCAGCTTTGGAAAGCTACTTTATCACTGAAGTGTGTTGTGAGAGTCCTTGGCTGAAACAATAAGGATTTCAATATGTTTGAAAACCCAATCCCCATTAGAGCTTGGCCATATTGCTTTGGCCATAGTCAGTTACCTCTTGTGTTCCAGGATGAATGAAAACTGCACCTACCTTCTCTCTACCCAGCTCTCCTTCCTAATCAACCAGTGAGGAGTGCCCCTGTTGGGAAGCTGCTGTCATGTCTGCCTTGCTTATCGAATTGATTCACAAAGTTTTAAACGATTATTGATTCTCCTCATCCCCACTGGAAACTCTGAGACCAATGGAGTTATTTACACAGATATCAGACAGGAAAGAAGCTCCCTTCTCAAATCTTCTTGAGCTCCCATCTATTAAGTCTCGAAAGCTCAATAGGAGGCTTTCTACAGCTTTACAGATAAAAACACTCACAAATACATGAAGTCTCCTGCATGCACACATGCCCATCCAAACATATGCAGCATCTTCTGCCAAATCCACAGCTGCTGCATTATTTTTTTTCTATTATTTTTGTTTGGGATCATAGTTCTTCCATTCCTTTTCTTTGCCCTGATGATTAATAGCTGTTTTTCACAGCTCTCGTTGTTATGAGACTGAGGCAGAAATTGTGGCAAACTCCCTATTGACGAAACAGCCATTTCTGAACTCCAAGGAATTGGAAATTTTTCTTGGTAAAAGACTGGACACCACAGGAGACTTGTAGAGCTAGAGTCTGAAATCTTCCCCACGGTTCCTGAAGTACTTAATATTCACAGTTGCAACAGCGGTTGGTGCTGTAAGGACCATTCTATCCACTTCCATGATCTAAGCACATGAACAACCATCAGGATTTGATGAAGAGGATCTGGAAGCGGGAACTGGTCCGTCTGACTTTGCAATAAGGGTGATACAAGTTTCAGTTTTGTATATTTTTTTGCTTGGACAATGAAAGTCAAGAAACCCCTTTCCAGTCAGCTTAACTTTGTGTCAAAGCACACATAATTGAATTCAGGTTCTTTCTATACTTACCTGCACATTAATATATATATATTCAATATGCCCTTGACATAACTTGAAAGCAGCAGCATAATAAATAAGATACTTTTTGCACTTGAATTCAAATTTTTCTATCTGTATTAGGCTTTGTACTTTTTTAAACAAAACCTGAGGCTGAGACTGAACTGCCATATCTTTTTCAAGATCACACACACACACATGAGACACTGAGATTTCTGTTGAGGATCGACACGGCGGAGAAAGGGAATGATAGAGCAGCAAAAGAATTTGCCTCTGCTGGTCATTAATAATAAGAGTAACAAAAGCATCTAAGAGAATAAAAGCCAGAGTGAGATGTGTCAGGTATAGAAATAGCTCTTTGACTGACTCAAAAGCAAAGCTGATGCATCTTGTTTTCCTGCATCTCCTGTCTGCCCTCTTTCTTAACCACACACTCTGGCACGATGGGGGAGTGGGAAGTAGATGAAAGCATCAGCAGGGGCTACAGCAAGCAGGGGAGAAATGAGCTATTCAGTCTGAACACTGCCTGGCCAGGGTCTGTGACAAAAGATGAACAAATGACCATATGAGGGCAGAAAACCAAAAGTCGTGTCCAGCACTGCACTGGCTGCAAGGGAAGAACCATAGGCTGTGGTGTTTTGTCTTTCCTTCCACTTTGTATCACTCCAAGTCATTTTCTGTCTTCCTGCACTGCTGGTTCCTCACGGCATGCTGCTGTGTGTGTATATGGACGTACACATGTCCATGTGTACAAAGGCAATTACGTGCAGCATGTCTCAAGACAGGGAAAGTGATCATCTCCAGAACACCAGCTACACTCCAGTGCAGGCTGGCAGCACCCGAACTGGATTAGCATCTGACAATGATCCCTATGAAATCAGGTGATGGTGCAGCCCAGACTTACTGAAGAGCAGGGTCTGCATCACCACACATGCATTCAGAGCTACTTAAGCCTCTGGTTTGTACCATAAATTAGAAGCCAGGGTTTACACAGGCTGCTTCACTACATAGCCCTGGCCACAGCCCAGAGGAAGACAGATGCCTTCAAACCATGGGTGAAAACACTCAAGATACAGTTTTAACAGACTGTATTCTTTCTGATAAAATACAGTCCTTCAGGACTCACCTTCCATGGAGGAAAGTAGTCATGTAACTAATATACATCAAGAAGCTCTGGGTTTTAAAAAAAAAAACAAAACCAAACATGAAACAAAATCAAAATTGTCTTTTCTTTAGGTAGGTCCTAAGAGGGAATATTTGTGGGAAGGGTTTGGCCACAGGAAGATTTATTTCAGGGTGCAAGTTAGCAATTCTGAAAGCTGATACAAAGACATCACTCTGGTCATCTAGCTTCAAGTTAATTTTTTTTTTTTGCTTGTAGGAAGTGTTTTTTCTCTTTTTTATACAAAACTTCTGAATATCTCCTCCTGAGAAACACTGAGATGAAAAAATCTTCCTTCAAGAGTGGTGGCTAGTGCAAGGAGCTCAACCTTTTCATTATCTCAGTGCCTTCACTGTGTGTACATTCCTACACTAGGCATTTGTCTGCACTGCGTAGGAGCCTGCAGCAGTAGCTGTGCACCCTTTACCTCAGAGGACGTTCTCCTCTTCTGTGTGCTAAGAGTAGAAGGAGCAGAGTTCAGAAACGATGTACATTTGTTGTCTTGGTGTTGGTGCTCTTCAAGGCATGCAGCCTTGCAGAGTGGGCAAGCTCCATGAATGAAGCACACTGCATGGAAAACATCAACCCAGTGTTCCACAGCTCACTGGGTGTCCAACTGCTCTTGTTATGTCACCCAGCAGTTTCTAAGGGCTGACAGTAGATCTCTGTCCTTTTGCTCCTCAGGCTAATCCCACTAACTTCATAGTGTTATCATACTCTCTAAATGGAAGTGAAAATATGATCAGGCTCCCCGTGCATTCTGCACTAGGTTATGGAGAAACCTCTCTATTCATTTCCATTCAGTGGAAAAACAAGGCCCTTCCATGTATCCCCCACTGGCCTTCCTACTGAATCTCTCTTATACTGTAACTCTAGGATATCCCAGGAAGAAAAAGTAAGCAATATTTTTACATATTCGTATGCTTTACAATGTACATATTCCATTCCCATATAAAGGGCTGAGGATCCTAAATCAAGCCCGTGCATTCCCCTTCAGCTATCTTTGGGGGCAGGGGGGAGGGGGGCGGGGGGTGCACAGCCCACTGATAATTTGAGTGTTTCATTGCTATGCATCAATTGTTGGGTCCCCAGAAGATTTTCATTTCACTCCATAAGCGCCAGCATGTCTGTTTGAACAGAGATTGATCATACAAGCCCTCCCAGTCTTAGACTCAGTCCTTCTCAGGGCAATTTGCTTCCTTATACAAGGTCAGTTGTGTATCTTGGACTTGGACAAAGGAAGTCCTCAGTTCTCTGGGAACTCTGACAGCAGCATTTTAATAGGGTACAGTGATGCCATGCAAGTTTACAGTCTAAACTTAACATGAACAGCATTTCAGACAGAAGCATCAGGAGGACTTTAAGTAGGCTGGTCAAAATCCTTCCTGCAGGGATATGGACATAGCACCATTGGGGAAAAACATATCACCCTTGGTAGGGGATTTTTCAGGACTGCAAGTGGGCAACACCTTCCATCCTACAGCTTGCACCAAACCACCTCGTCAGAGATTATCACTTATCTTGTAGTCTTTATGGACTCAGAAGGCAGGTTATTGCCTCTTGAGGTATCAAGAGCTTTTGCTACAGCTTCTAGGTTTCCCTGAAATGCTCCCTTCTAGATATTGATTGAGCTAGGTATTACAACTGAAAAGATTTTCATTTAGCAAATTTTTCTTCTCAACGATGCTCACAGTGCAGAGGGAATACATTAAGTGAGATGTCTTTGCTCACCCATTTTTTGCATAAGCTTGTTCTAAGTGCACTATGCAATTGCTTTAATTCCCCAGCAACAGCCTCCTCACATTTTTAGACCTCTCAAAACCATGTCTATATTGTATAATGCCACATCCCTACCTCAGAAATGCCAGAGCTAACCTGAACAACCTAGAAAGACTGTAAGGCACAGCAATACCTTGCAGAAGTATTACCTTGGGTCCTTGAAGCTGCAAAGTGGTTTCAGTATAGTCCCTGAGCTAAATTTCTGATGATACAATTGTACCATTCTTCACGCTAGCCTGTTGGGTGCTATCTAAGGGTCCACACATGATGCCATGTAGCAATGACCTTCTCAAGACTCACTCCCTTCCCGCAGTCTCTAGGCACCCCAATATCTCAGAGTGCTTCCCACCACAGCTGCCATGGCAGACTTTCCCTTGCTGCCTGCTCCTCAGGCTCCCTTTGCCCCCACCGTGCCTCAGCAGAGGTGTTTTCCACTCCCAGGACACGGGGAACAACTTTAACCGTCCCTCCTTGGGCCCTTCTCCTGCACCCTCAGCCCCACGGGGTCCCTCCACACCAGCTCCCCTCCCACCCACATGGCACAGGACAGTCCCAACCGCGCTGGGACTGGGGCAGCGGGAGGTGAGGCCAAAAGGACAGCAGACGGTGGGTTCACGTCCACACGCATCCCGATTAAGGATCCAGCTTTGTTTCCATGGCAACGTGCAGAGCCACGGCAGCACGGTCCCTTCCCGCAGCAGCCGTGCTCCGTGCTCGACACCGCTAAATCCTCCGGCCGCTGCCCTCCACGGCCGGGGCTGCCAGCAGTGACCCTTTGCGCACCTTCCAAAGCCCGACAGATTAGGGCTCACAGATTTCCCACCCACGATGTGCCAGCCAGAAAGAGGCAAATAAAGATGCACCAGCTAATAGCAGTGACAGAAATAACACCTCCCATCGCAGCTGAGCTGTAAACCCCTTAGAACAGCATTACAGGGAAATGCGTTTTCTTTCCTAGAAGCCGGCAAGCATAAGCAATGGAGAGCAGTTCAGGGAATTAAAATAAGGGGTTTTTTTCCTATGTGCAGGTAGCACGCAGCCAAACAGCCCACACTCCCCTCGATCTATGCCAAATGCTACTCACAAAGCACATCCAACTCCACCTTTCAGAACAGGTTGTCCCACAGAGCACACCCTCCCGTGGGACAGCACTAAAACTCGTTCCAAACAAGGATATCACCAGGCTGCTCTGCTTGGCCCCCATGGCAGGAAGGCAAAACACCAGAGAACAGTCGAGACACGAGGCCTGGGAGCTTGCACCCTCCTCAGCACCTCTCCAGGGAGAGGCATGTCAGACATGGCCAGATGTTTCTTCAGGCCTTCTGCAGTCAGAAAATCTACCTTCCAGTTTAGAACTGAATCACGAGCAGGACTGCTCAAGATTTCTTTGCCATTTTTACATCATCTTAAGGGTTGTCTGCTGAGAAACGGTTGGGAAAATTAATCCAAATTAACTTGTGAGTTTAGCATGAATTCATTAAATCACATTAGCCTTGAATGGACACAGTTCTCCCAAATTAAAGCAACCCTTAGAAGAAAATTGATCTAAACTGAATTAAGGTCCTTTTAAATCTGAAGAGCAGAGTGACTACATGGGGTTTGATATAATTAAGAAACAGCAGTCTGGGAGGGATGTCCCAGCCCCGGTTTCCCAGGGAGTCTTTCCATATTACTCTTTTCAGGAACCAATAATGCTCTCACCGGAGGGAAGTTAGGTTTTTCACTTTCCCACGTGATTGGAAAGTTGCTGTACTGATGACTTTCTGCTGACGGCCTTTCCTAGCCAGTCAATACCTTTACCAGTAGCTCTTTACCTTGAAGAGCACTACTGCTGCCAGGCTATTTTCACCTCACTGTTGTTTTAGTGGAGGGCAGCCTTTTCTCAGACTGCATTTTGCCAGGTAAGCTGGTAAGCTACACTTACTCTCCTCTTGTAAAATGTGATTTTCCCTCTCTCTACCAGACAGATACTTTTCTGGCATCACTTTGCTTCAATTGGAATAACTGGAATTATACACAGACTTATACATAGAGGAAATTACAGTAGAGATTTTTACAATGATACTGACACTTCCCTGCCTTGGCAGGGAATATCCTGCCTGGCACCTAGGAATATAATTGCCTTTTATGCTGATGTCTCATATTAAAGACTCAGTTATCACATCAGTAAATAATACTCCCACTTTTTCTCTTTTTCATTTGCTTATAACTGATAATCCTATTGTTTCTGGGATCAATTAGTAGGAGTAACAAAGAACCTTTCCATACAGACTAGCAGACTGTGAAAAGTCATCCAGACCAGTTAGAAGAAATGGAAATATGCTAGTGTTGCACTCTCCAAACAATTTCTGCTGTTCAAGTCCTTAAGGCCTAGTGTGGGTTCTACCCAAACCAGGGCTCCAAAACAGGCACTGTAGTCACATGTCTATCTGCACGGTCCCAGACTTCACACTGGCGCACTTCAGCCTATTTCTACACCGTGCTCCTCAAGAATGTCCAGTTCTTCTTGTTTGTTCCCTGTTACACTCTGTGTTGATCACGCTACACTACTTACTCCCACGCGTGCACAAATGTCCTTATGAACATGATCTCTCACACCTCTACACCATAAACCAGAGCCAAATATTTGGAAACATTTGCAATTCTGTCGTTTAGAAAGTTTCGGTTTAGCCACGCTACATCTTTCTGAGATGGAAAGAGGGAGCTAGGGAGACAGGTTAGAAACAGGTAATTAATGGAAGTGAGAAAATCAGGTCTCCCATTTAGACGAGCACTACCCATTGAAGGACACAAGCACATTTACAGCAAGTGTCACATGAATACAGCCAGCTAAAAAGGAAACAGTCTTCATACAATAAATGTCCAAGCTTTCTTTTTACTACAGGAAATCATTGCACTGATCAGCAGAAAGAGGCAAAGAGGAAAATTAGTAGGTTATGATTCAACATTCCATTATTGCCATTCAAGATGATGTTTACCGAGGACTAGGTTACTTTGCAGTAAAATACTACTTTTATCCTGGTAATTTAGGCTCTTTAAAAATATTAATTCACTTTTTTAATGCAAAATTACTTAAGCCTAGCTTGCCTGTGTTTGTTTGCTGTTGGTGCTCCCATATAGGAGTTTTATCTGCATATTCATGTATGGAAATTTGCAAAAACTTGCAGAAGTGTACATCTACCACGTTCATATGCAAGCATTCAAGACAGAAGTGCTTGTGTGCTCATTCAACAAGGGAATAGAAACAATACCAAAGAGATCTCTCTGACCAACCATAATTAAGTAAAGCAGCCTGTATCAATCCATAGAGTAAATATTTTCCAAGAAGTTCGTAGAATAAAGTCAAATAAATTTGAGGAAATTATGATCCGCATAATTGATACTCCATGAGCAGAAAAAGCAGCTAAATTCACTGAATAAATTACGTGTTATGAATTAGTCCCTCAGCTTAGCAATTACTATGGCTGGATTATTAGAGTTGATGGATAATTTAGCATCAATAATACTACTTTATTTTCTGGGTACTGCTCAACATCAATTAAAAGACAGGTTTTTGTTTAATTTTCTTTGTTTGGGGTTTTTTTATGGGTTTAGGGGGGTGTTGTTTGGTTTGGTTAGGATTTGGTTTGGTTTATTTCTATATTTTATGGAGAAGGAAAATAAAGAAACAATCTTCCTGGTGTCAGTGTGTGTCAAAGTTCCCAGTGTTCACCAACTCAGCTGACTGGAGGAAATACAACCCACATCCCTGAACAGCCAGCTAGATCCTCCTTCCAGCAACAGCAGGAGAACTAGCTAGGACATGATCCCTCACACACATCCCTCATCCCTCTGTATGAAAAGATGGCTGCATTTGGGATGCAGGAAGAGTAGGGATCCTGTTAGCTTAAAGCAACAGGCAACAGTTCCTGTTTGAAAGTGTCTCACTACATTTAATGGACTAGTGAGCACTAGATTTGCTCTTTTAGAACAGGTCCTTGGGGAAAATCCATTATTAATTGTGATCTCTTCTGTAGTGTCCCTGAACTATGATGCTCAGCAAACACTGCTCCAGTCTGAGAGGCAAAATAGTGAATTCATCAACTAGAAATGATATTGAAATCAGTCTGTAACCACGAAATAATTTGAGAAGTAAGCTGCAGGGTCTCCCACTGAAACGCCTCCTTCAGCACCACATGCACAACTGTTGCAGGAAAAACGGCAAACGCTGCTGCAGGAAGGCAAAGGGTTTAGGAAGTCTGAGCTGCCCACTGCCTCCTGGGGGACTTTCCTGGAGCAGGGGTAAGACACTGGCCCAAGCCAGGGAAAGTGGGAGGGCAGCTGCAGGGCAGCCTTCTCTTGTGATGTGCCTGGGACAGTAACTAAGAAAATAATTTTCTGCTGAAAAAATCATCACTTTGGCACCTTGCACCAGCCTCGGAACTACTCTGGTTAAAATGAACAAGGCAATTTCCTGATAACTTCACTAAGCCCTCCCAGTTCTGATGTAAAGCCAAGGGTTAGTGCTCGTCCATTCCTCCCTTCCCCAGGTGCTGTGCTGCTGCCACACGCGAGATTAACAAGGAGGTTATATTTAAACTTCCAAGAGGAGCTGCTGTGCGATTATGGGTCTATTTAAAATCCTCCGGGCAGCTGCAGTACATAATAACAAGTCAGCGGGAGGGAGGGAGGGAGAGAGTGGAAGGAGA